>CM067065.1:5349327-5949327 GCA_033980235.1 Diadema setosum | reverse complement strand
TGGCTGCTGTACATTACATGGCCGCTTCTCGATCTACATTTGTCGTTATCTTTGGATCTAATGACTTGATTCTGGTGGTGGTGGTAGTACCCATGGGTAGTAGTTGTAGTGGTAGCTGTAGTGACCGTGATGATGACAGAAATGTTATATTGTGTCATGCCAGGTTCATGGTGACGCATGCATGTCTGTAGACTGACGGTGCTGGTGCAACATTTGAAATGATGATGTGTGTCTGCTGTTTGCGGTCTACAGTATTGGTTCCCGTCTTGGAATTCTTCGATCACCCTAGCGACTTCCGGTCCCGCAACCATCCAGCCACGAAGGGCACTAGGGTTGTCAGTGAGCCCAACTGCGCCACCGTCTCCTTTGATGCAGAAATTATTCTGCTAACTGCCTGGTCAATCGGGATTGAAGAGAACATCCTCTGTGTTTTCTGAATTGTGAAGTGGCCTTCACTGAATTTCCTGGCTACGTCTGGGTGTTTGATAGTGGGTTCGGCCATGTCCTTTAGGTGCACTAGTATCCACCTAGCATAGTGGGTATGATCTAGTGCGTGGAACCAGGGGAATAGCTCTGTCAGAGCATCGACGTACATCATCAACGATCCCTACCTGAGAGAACGCACATACACCAGAACCAACAGTTCTAGTTCCAGCACAGTTGCCCAGTAGCGAAACTGGGGGATGTTGTCTCGTCTCTGGCGACACCAGTCTTCAAACGCGGGAAGGTCCCCTGCATCCCTGGTTTCTCCCAGACAGTAGTGGTTTTAGGCATGGTGTTGCAGGATGTACAGTGCTGCTGCAGTCACTTGATGTGCTCTTCTTGTGCGCAAGACATGAGATGCTCGCAGGAATGAGTTTGCTGTCCCTGCTGTCACGATCGCAATCTCAGTTTGCACAAGTGCTTGCACCCAACCACTCCCTTGCAGCCAGTCCCCCAGTGTTTTCAGTGCCGCCATCTCTATGTGGAGACCACCAAACATCAACACTATGTGGTCCTCACCATAACTCTCTGGCCACTTCCACTGTATCTGCTTGGCCAAAGCAAACAGTGAATGATCAAAGGTGACCACTGGTGTCTGTCCAGGATTCAGGTGTTCTACACCATTTTTCACAACGTCCATTGAATGCCGGATCATGGCCACAGTGTGGGCACCTTTCAAGAAGAGTGGAAGCAGCGACGTGGGGCAGATGACTGGAGCATCTGGTGGCTGTCGGCTGGCATGAAATGCAGCCCAAGATGTTTTCATTGCCCACTGTACCAGTGTTGTCTTCCAGGACTTGTTTTTGCATTGCGTAGCCATTGGTATTCTTCATCAGTCTGCTGTTTGAAGTCTCCTCTAGTCTATGACGAGAGGGAGAAATACTCAGGCTAACGTATAATTGCCTGTTGACAAATTCCTTCTTGCGTCTGTGAGCATGCAACGTCATCCGTATGTATGTTGGAAGTGGGCTCTCCTGTGCAACACTGTGCCTGACACAGGTGGATGATGTGGTGTCATATGTTTGCTTGTGTTTGATGCTATTGAACTTCAGTATCTGGGCTGTTGTAAGTGCTGCAGGGTTAGTGTCTGCCGTCTGATCCTTGATGCTGGGTCCCTCTAGGATCATGCTGACTAGGGCAAGCAGCAACAGTGGCACAGATTCTTCTTGACATCCTTCAGGAAATCCTGTGAATGGCTTGGCTTCTCCAAACATGTGACGGCGAACAATGTGTGCAGTACGGGCAAGATGTGGACTGCATCACTATCACTGTCCAGCTCGCAGGCTTTGTCAAGAGCAGCACCGAGATCTTCAAAAGCCATCAGGATGTCTCTCCCCTTGGTGTGCGCCCTGAAAACTGAAATAGCAGCTCAGTTTTAGTCGTGTGGAGTGGACTCTCGTGTCGAGCTGCACTCCAAGCTGTTCCATTCTGGACTGATAGAGGTGGACAAGATCGGCCAATCTGAATACTGGTGACGTCTCCTCATCTTGTCTGGTTTCTTCAATGTAGAGGACGAGTTCAGCGAAGACAACTGCCGACATTGCTCGCTCTTGGTCTGAGTCCTGTGGTTCTGTTGACTAGATCTTTCTTGTGCGGTTGAAAAGTCCTATCAAGTACTGTGGGTGATACTATCGTCCAACGCTACCATGTCCCCACCACTGAGACGGCCAAGCAGTTTTGTATCACCAAGAAGGGTTGCAGAGGCACGCAACCGTTTGTCCATTTGGAATGTTGCAGCTTTCCGAAAACTGTTAGCCCCAGCAGGTTATTCACAGAAGAAACAAGTTGCTGGGGCCTTCTCTGTACTCGATCAACGTGAATGTGCCCTGGTGCGTTTGCATAAAGATTGTTCCTCATCGCTCCATCCTTCTTTCTTGAGTGCTCTCTCTTGTGCCCTCTGTAGTTTGGTGTTGTACTGGAGCCTGCACGTCTGGTGATATTGTGCACCATGTGCAACCATCGCAGCTTCAATGCCATGACCATCATCGAGTCTTTCCAAGTGAAATGATCCTGGAAGCTCTCCAAGTTCACTGAATTTGATTAAGTTCTCTGCGAGTGAACTGTACCCACTATCAATGTCTTTCCTCTTTGATTGGTCAGGTTTGGTCAGTGTCTCCATCTTGTCTTTTAAACATATGAGGCATAACCTCCAGTCAGTTGTGGTGAGGTGCGGTGATGTTGATGGTGAAGTTCGCTCAGCATGAGCTAGTCTGAACCTCTTGGACATGGTGGAACTGTCTTGAACAAAAACCAGCACCGTCAGTCTACAGGCATGCACGCATCACGATGAACCTGGATGAAACAATGTAACATTTTTGTTATCATCACTGCCACTACAGCTACCACTACAACTACTACCCATGGGTACTACCACCACCACCAGAATCAAGTCATTAGATCCAAAGATAACGACAAATGTAGATCGAGAAGCGGCCATGTATTGTAAAGCAGCCATTTTGAAATCCAATATGGCGACCCATTGGTGAAAATACGCAATGCAGATTGTTACCATTGGATTGCTTGCCCCCAAAAAACATACATTTAGACACCAGAATCGATCCAATAGCAGCATTAGACCCAGAGATAATCGCAAATGTAGTTTTCAAATGGCGGCCATTTTGAAATACAATATGGCGGCCCATTGGTGAAAATACGCAATGCAGGTTGTTACCATTGGATTCTTTGCCCCCAAAACATACATTTAGACACCAGAATCGAGTCAATAGCGGCATTAGACCCAGAGATAATCGCAAATATAGATTTCAAATGGCGGCCATTTTGAAATCCAATATGGCGGCCCATTGGTGAAAATACGCAATGCAGATTGTTACAATTGGCTTCCTTGCCCCCCAAAACATACATTTAGACACCAGAATCAAATCAATAGCAGCATTAGAACCAGAAATAATCACAAATGTAGATTTCAAATGGCGGCCATTTTGAAATCCAATATGGCGGACATAAAGGAAGAATTCCAAGTGGCCCAATATCTGAAAATGTTTGCAATATGTTAATGTACACTTGTGCCAAATTTGGTGCTTGTATCACAAAATGCACAATAGGTTTGCTAAGCTGCCCCACTAACGGCCGTGCGGGATTGCCTCCTCATTTCGTGATAGGAGGAGAGGCATATAAAGTGGCCGTTGTGTGACATAGTCCGCAACAAGTAGCCCGTGTATATTAATTTCAAATGCGTTGTTCATGTTTACTTCTACATGTAATAAACTGTAGATGTGTTCCTGAATTGCTGTCTTCACTGTGTCTTCTTGAGGGATCTACCACAATACAACAAGCTTTGCAGAGTGGTGGTACATGTTCCTGAGTTGGAGCACCGTTCCTGAGAAGACCAACTATAGTCCGGCAGCCATGGGGGGGGGGGGGGGGGAGGGTAAGGTTGCATTTGAATGTTATAGTTTTTTTTTTTTTTAATTGATATTGACTGTTAAGACCTCTTTTAACAATCCACATGCTGGAGCTCTGTCAGCATTGAGCAATTTGAGATATACGCGGAAATTCAAAATGGCCGCCGGCGGCCATCTTGAAAATGCTATTTACTTTCTTTTAACCCCCCCTAGTACATCAAAAATGGGCATTGAATGTTTTTAGGGATGGGGAATTCAAATCTGAGGTTAGTTTCAGGATATTACTAGGTTTTGATGTCTTAAAATAAAATGGCGGCCATTTTTCAAGATGGCTGCCATATAAACATACTGTAATGTAGACTATGTAGAATCGCACAAAGACCTGACTTATCATTTAAGTTTTACCTTTTTTTTTTGGACAAGGGAGGTGCATAATGAAAAATATTATGAAGATTAAGGCCTGTAAAGCTTGGATTCATTGATAAAAATAATACAGGTTACCTGTAATAACGAAGTCGCTTATAACGAATGACCGCTTACAACGAAGCAATGCTAGCTGAAGTCCTGATTCTCTGTACATACAAAGCTATAGCACAGCGATTCGCATACAACTAAATTCGCTTGTAACGAAGTATTTTATGTGGTCCCTAGCATTTTGTTGTAACAGGATTCGACTGTAGTATTACAGGGGCCGCGGAACCGGGGGGGGGGGGGGGAGGCTGTGGGGGCTGCAGCCCTCTCCTCCCCCCCCCCCCCCCCCACACACACACTTTTGGTTCATGAAAAAAAAAGAAAAAAAATCGGGGAAAAAAAATCAAAATACCCATGAATATGAATATCCCAAGATTCCGCCCTTACATAAAGTTCCCGTCTAAGCACCAGCAAAGCAAAAGCGGGGGGGGGGGGGGGATGGGGGCCGTCGCCCCCTTAAGATTCTGAATAATTCTGAGTGCACAAGACTTATCACTTACATTCCGAAAAAATCAAAAGTTCTGTCATGTACAAGGGGAATATCCCCTTTTAATCAACCCTTTCCTATCTCGGTTCCCCCGATCATTTTTTTAAATACTTTCCCAAATATTCCATCAAATATGCGTATACGAAATGTAGATCTCAATTTCAATTTTAAAAAGGCAAAAGCTCCCTGTACGGGGAGGGTGAGGATAGCACTCTCCCACGCTTTCTCCCCATCCCCCCCCCCCCTCTCGTGCAAACAAGTAGACTATGGCTACACTTCGAGTTTTCCAAACATATACAGTGTACCACAAAATATGTGCACAAAAACGTTTAACTGCAATCAGAAAATACAGAATCTCCCTCATGTAGGAGGGAGAATAGGGCTTATCCTCTCCCACATCATCCTGCTACGTCTCCTTCTACAGACTTGCACTTCTCTATTTGACAAATTTTCAGATATTCCAACAGAAGTGTGCGCCAGATTGTGGAATTTCAGTTCAAAAAATGAAAAAAAAAGAAAAAGAAAAAACCTCCCTCGAATATGGGAGAGGTATCTTGCCACCCTCCTGTTGATTGGTCCCCTCTATAGACTTAGTACACTTTGGGGAATGGCAAATTTCCGAATTTCCCACGAAAAGTGTGCTTCAGATTGCTTTATTTCAATTTTAAAAACTCAATAGCTCCGTCGAGTGGGAGGGGGCATCCCCCTCCCACACCCTCCTCCTCTACCTCATTAGACTCTGTACATACACACAGGGGATGCACATGAGGAATGATAGCTAAATCCCGTGATTTTGCTATTAACACTTCCCTGAAAAAAAGCCCTAATTATTTCCATTATTATTATTATTATTTTTTTTTTTTTTTTGGGGGGGGGGCTTGAAAAAACTCCAAGTATTGCAACAAAAGTCTGCACCAGTTCGCTGAATTTCAGGTCTGAAAATGTAAAATCACTTCAGTGTGGAAGGAGAAATATCCCTTATGTACACCCTCGACGTGTGCATGCCTTTTCTGTTTGATTGCTTTACAACAGACAACGTTCATGAAATTTAATACAAGAAGTTTATTCAAATGCTACCACTAATGTCTTTATAGGCAAGTTGTTTAATAATAATCCACATCAAAATATCCTGCTACCTTAATTACAACATAAAAATGCCAAAAGTTCTCACCCCCCTCCAAGAAGGGGGGGGGGGGGGGGGGCGGCATGACCTTGACCCCCCCCCCCCAAACTGAAAAATGTTTTCAAGGTATCTTTTTGATATGATTTTTTTTAGATACTTCTTGATTGTTTTGAAAGTGATCTCTTTTGGGTGATACGATATAATGAACAAACTGGAACCCTAATGACGGTTGAAGATTTTTTTTTACATCACCCTGCTGTTGGAGGATCTGTCCTTGCTGAAGAGTAGTGTGAAACATTTCAACAATCCTACCTGAATGAAGTGCTTGTTCCCTTGTAGTGTCACCATTGGTTACACTGCTACAGGCAGAGGTGATAAAACAGATCTTCTGTTCTAGCAAGAACCAAATATTTAAGTTTGTCTACTACTTTATTTGGTTCAGATGTATGGATCATGTTCCTGAATATCAGTCTTTTTCCTGAAGATACTGTTTATGCATCTATTTCATCTGTTTCTTCTGGATGGCTGGTAATATCTCTTACAGAACAGAAGTATTTTAAAAAAATCATATCAAAAAGATACCTTGAAATTATGTGTATACCAATGTATACAGAAAAGCAACATGACTATTCTGAAATACTTCTAATAATACTACAGTCGAATCCTGTTATAACGAAATGCTTGGGATCACATAAAATACTTCGTTATAAGCGAATGGTAATGTGACTTGTCGCATAGTCCGTGCCCGATCCAAGTTCCAGTCGTCGCCTTTGGATTTCGGGAGAAGTGGTAATGTGACTTGTCGCATATGCCCTGTGCCCAATCCAAGTTCCAGTCGTCGCCTGAGGAAGTTGGTAACGGTGCGATATAGAACTTTACCCCGTGCCATCAACGATACCTTTGTCACCATATGGTTGTGAAAGGTGTTCCACGTTAGCGTGACTGAGTTGGTAGCAAAAACATGATAGCAAAACATGGTACCAAAACATGGTAGCAGAACTTGGTGGCAGAACTTGGTAGCAAAACTTGGTAGCAAACCTTGGTAGCAGAACTTGGTAGCAAAAGTTGGTAACAAAATAGGTGTACCAATTTAACATCCTCTACAAATGACGCTTGGGAGTGACATACGTTAAGTGATGCTGAACTTGTATGTGTGCCGCTTATGTTGGTGAGCTGCTTCTGACACAACATATTACATGGTAGACACAGACTAGTAGTTTTAGTAATTTAAAGGGATCGTTGTAAACTGCAACAAAACGAACCCCGCCTACTCGGCCATCCTGACACGGCTCGCGGAGGCATTTGTACAGACAGTCAAATACACCCTCTTGAATCACGACGAGAAAGGCGAGTTCGTCACACATGGAGGAGTGGGATCCCTATCTGTGACTTTTGTATGAATAGATGTAGTTAACTGTATTTTCACTATGGCACGCGGAACACCATTGTTGGAGTTGTCACTTTTGCTGGAGAGCAAGATCAGCGAAATCGACGACTTAATTGCTCACGTGTCCGAATCGGTGCGCAAACAAACTGGAGTAACGCCAACTTCGGTTTCGAACTCACGCTGCTCACCGATAACACTTGGAGGGCGCCTTAACCAGTCGTCACGACCAAGCTCGCCAGTGGCCGTGACACCTCAGCTGTTCGGAGATGCTAATGTAGAGGTGGAGTTGTCAGCTCCGCCATCGGCAAAGCTACTATCTCACCAGCATCAAGCTCCAATGCACTTGTCTTTAATTACGATATTTAGAATCAACTCATTTCACATCACCCATAATATACATTTGCATGAATACAATTTGTCCCATGCAATGCTCCTAAAACGAAATGAAAATAAAACAAAACTTAACATTCTTTGCATGCGATATTCTGATTACTGATGTAACGGACAGTTTATCGTGCAAACGCCATTGTTACAGAAACAAAACATTGAAGGTCACAGAAGCCGAGAATCCTGTATCATCCTCATTACGGGGCAATCTGGAATCCCTGTAACGCTATCTCTGCACAATGAATTGGATGGGACGCAATAGAAACTCCATTGTTTTCCTCTTCCTTAAAACATTTTTTTTTTGTTACATACTGATAAACTTGTTCAGAACACGTAGAACACTGATCTCAAGTGATGTAGAGAAAATTGGAAAAAAGTACAAAGAAGATCTCGGTAGCGAACTGTATATTAAAATTGATTAACAAAACAAACATTTGCTTGATTAAATAGGTAACATAACTTCAGTTCAGCAGTGCTTCCAACTAGGATTTCTAAAGCGTGTTGTGTGTGTATGGTATCAATATGATAGTCTTGTAATCTCAAACAATATTCTGAGAATACGTTGACATTATAGTGCCACACATTTATAGCATTATCATGACAAGGACTTACCTGGCACTTCGAAGCTTTTGCAGCGACGATCTTGAAGAAATCTGCTTGAAATCGAGACTCCATAATCGTCACTTCGCGCAGTACACTGCAGGAGCACATACCCCCCGCTAAGTCACGTGACAGAGTTTTTCCGCAGTTCACGTAATTAACAGATAGGGTTTGCTGGTGGAATGAACATTAATAGACAATTGTTAACAGCGATAATCGACCCTAAAGTGGTGTTAGAATATGACGATGTAGCTGCTTTAAAGGTTGGAAATAAAAACAAATAAGCTACCATGCTGAAAAGTAAAGGCAATTACTACATCAGGATCCGTGCTATAAATACGCTCTTAGTGCAGTTATCATAGTGGTCATAATGCGCAATATGGCATTTTACTTTAAGATGAAACTGATTGAGTATAATCGTGGCTAAACTTGAATGTTTGCTACTAGTAGCATTTTTGCAACTGAAACTTTTCAAAGGTCGGTCTGATTTCACTATAGTGACTAAAATATAATCTCATCTGATCCCTATGGTTTTAAATATATGATTACTCTGTCATCGTGGAAATACAGGTTGACTCAAAACGTGTTGCTTGTTTCAAAAACTCTCATGAGACGATTTTTTTTTTGCACAATTAAAAAAAAAAGCTCTGGAATACATGAAAAAAAAATGATGAGATTCGGATCAATTTACACTTCAGTTCATCTTCTTTGAAGGGAAATCGTTTTAAATCATGACATGATACATTCTGAGTTGATATTTACTTCAAAATACTACCCGAAGTTACACCCCAAAATGATTTCCTCCTTTTTATAGTATGGACGTGCATTAAAAAACAAAAAGTCGCATCCCTTGATTTTACACGAGGGCTCGAAAAAGATGAAACGGTTCAGCCAAGTCAATCTTGAGTTCTTCATATTTTCTGAAGGAGCTTTAATTCTTGGACATTATTCTTCAGATTGGGATCTTCACATGAATAGGAAAGTTGTTTTTCGCAGTTTTTCTACAACTTGTTTTTTTTTTTTTTGAGGGGTGGGGGGAGTAGAATGATCAGGTATATCTTAGAGGCCACTTTTCATGTCATGAAATCATTTGCACACTCTTCACTTTCAAGTCTAATGTCATGGGCAGAATGTGTTTATAAAACATTCCCAATCATTGGTGATGTTCTGGTGGCTTACACTGTGTCGTGTCTCTCTCATGGCACAGCTAGCACGGATTGGTAAAGATGAGCGCTTGAATAGAGCCTGTACTTCAGAGCCCCTTTTCTCAGTTCACACTTTCCCAGAGTGTGTGCTTTCTTTCCAGTACTTAGGTAGGGTAGGGGAATCCATTTGAATTAATTGATTCATCATTTTAAAGCTTAGAGCCCGCTCTTTCACAATCTGCCCTTACTGAAAATCCATGCATGTCTGGCGACTTTTTGTTGGTTTTGTGGTGCAGGGACACGTATATATATGTATATATAATTATAATTATAACCAAGAGGACGTGCCGGGGGGGGGGGGGGTATAGCGATGTCGGACTCAATTACACATAGGACAAGGCGAAGTGATACTCTCAGAACTGCATGGTTGATCTTTCATAATCTTTTGTGGTTCATAAATCGAAATCAAAGCTGTGTGACTCACCACTTGGTTACAGTACATCATGAACACAACTCCAGACTTTGAATGTTCTGACATAGATGATGATAGTGTGTACTCTCCCCATTGCTGCCCCACTGCTTTGGCAGCCTCTTTAGTATGGTTTTCAAAAGCAACGTCAACGCAGAGATACTGGTCATTAGTATGTTTTAAGTCATTGATGATATCAAGACCAAGTTCATTCCCGGAAGCTGAGGTGAAGTAGAACAGGTATCGGAATTCTTTATATCGACTAAGAAGTTCGTTTTTCACTTTAATGTACGTATCGTTATCATTGTTAAATAACATTGTGATATATTCTCCGGCAATATATTCCTGAAACAATTTATGTGGAAACGACACCGTTGACACAAGAAAGGATGAAATGTTTCCATCACGGCGACTTTCCCTACCGATGACATCTCTCTCTATTGTCAAAACTCCGACTCTACAGCATGTTTCTATGGCATCCTGACAGTTTGTGAATTGTTCTTCAGGAAATGAAAGCATCTGTTTTAATAAACCGACCAGTGCTATGTCACTTATATCTTGAATGGATCTTTCAGCTTCCTTTACATACGGAACAGGGTTCTGATCGTGTAAACTTTCACCAAATTTCGATGCATAATGTTCTTTCAGAAAGGAGATCATTTCTCGGAAGACATGGGAGAAAGTTTGCAACGTCTGCATTTGTTGTCGTCTCTCTTCACTGAATTCGCTCCACATTAGGCAAAGCATTGCACAGTAGATGGGAAACGGGGCCATATTCGACCGAATAACGTCATTTTCTTCCATGAAAATGATCAAGTCTTCTCCAAGAGCGTCTTTCTCTTTTATCCCAAAGTAACTCCTGATATAATTTGATAAATTTTCCTTGTTAAATCCTTCAACGTTAATAAAGTGGTAAGCTTCGCTCAGAGTTTTATGCATCCTAAACTCATCTGTTCTCCACGGTCGAGTTGTTACAATTACCTTGCATAACTTATATTGTTTAAAGCTTAGAATGCGAATGACCTCACTGCTGTTCTTTTCGCTTAACTTTCCTTTGAACTCATCGAAGCCATCAAACACAAGTAGAATTTTATTTGGATTTGCTGAGATGTGGTTGTCTATCTTTTTTGCTGTTGCTTTGTTTGAATCAGAAAGATATCTCATTACAATACTACCGATGCTTTTTTCGTTCCTGATATCTCGCAGAGGAATTACAAGCACCATGTCCAGATCCCGGAGAATCCTACCCTGGCACCAGTCCCAGGCAATCTTAGCACAAAGCGTTGATTTACCGACGCCTCCCTCACCCTGGATCAAAAGGCGATTTGAAAGATTTCCACTTCCATCGTTGGTCAAAAGATCTTCGTACGTAATTGGTGTTTTACGCATGCTCCTTCGGTCTATCAGTGTCAAATTGGTATAAATTTCATCCAATTCAACACGGTCCATAAAGTTTAGTGGATCAACCGTGACCTTACGTCGTGACACACGGTAATACGCCTTCAGTTCTTCTTTGCACCGCTGTACTTGTTTCTTTGTAAGTGACGATGAGCTAAATGAAGGTCCTTGGGAGAGATTCAAACGGACAAAGACAAATACATTCATACGATATATATATATATATATATATATATATATATATATATATATATATATAAGGAAAGAAGGGAGGGGAATAGAGGCACATGCAATATACCGAAACAAGGTTCAGATCAGGCAGATCAACTTAAGCATTACAAGGAAATTTGGCTTACATTTACAGGTATTTGTGTTTTTTTTTTTCTGTAAATTGAATTTTCTCATTCATGTCATTGTTGCTATGCTTTAATATTAATAATGACGTCGAATAAAAAGAAAAAAAATCATAAATTAAGGGTAGGGGATTCCCGTTTCTCCTCAGCATTATGCGTTTGCTTCCCCCTCCCCAACCCCCACCCTCCCCCCCCCCCCCCCCCTCAAAAAAAAAAAGAGAGAAAAAAAAACAACAAGAAGAAGTTCAATTCCATTATCTTTATGGCTTGGACGTAATTGTATTGGCAGTATTCATTAAGATTAGGTTATGATTCTCGTGGAAAATATCAGGAGTGAATCTTGTCAATGAAGACGTGCTATTGAAGTGTAATTGATAATGTCCTTTTAAAGGCAAGATATATACCAGTTTTCCGAAACCACTAATAGAAATTCATTCATTACCATGATAAAAATCAAGTCATATCTTTTTATCTCTTAGTAATATAAAAGTTGCTCTAGAATTTTAGACGTTTTGCTTGCTTTACCGATCGAGCGTTGAATAAATAGACTAGACCTACATTGGGAATTGGGAAAAGGGTATTTATTTGAATAACACCTTTGGCAACCTGCAGGTTAAATTGCCGATATTTCACTGACATGAGTAAGGATAAATACATTGACAAATAATAGGAAAAATACATTATGATGATAATATCAAAGATATGCATCTTGACTATTGCACGATAAAATCAAATTCACTTAAAAATTTCACAATTACGTTGTTTTCAATTCCATCATTCTCAGTGCTAGAAATAATAATCACCTCTTAAACATATTCTAATTACCAAAGATATTGCAATCTAAATTCTTTTTTTTTCCCTCAACTTTTTATTCTTACTTTTTTTTTCTCTCTTTGTTCCGAGTTATATATAATGAATAGTTGCACTTGTCTTGTGTCTTTCAGTTTTGTAACGGAGACCGGAGAACTTCTATATGCTTCTTCTAGTATGTGAATGGTTACGGAGTGGCGGAAGCAGGTGGTGCAACTTCGAGGTCTAGATGGGTCCTTGCAATCGACATACAGAGATTTCGCCGCCTATCACTGATGGTGGGGAGATAAAGAGTGTCCCTAGTGTTTGAAAATCCCGAATATCTTCGAGCAATTATGATCCTGCAGGCTCACTTTTGTATGAGCACGATCAAGTCGACCTGTTGCTTGGTGGTAGCCGCTGTCGAAACAGGAACGGGGATATTCAAGGCTTGGTCAAACGGTGGTCAAATAGGTTGTTAGTACAGTGCACTCCCGTCATAACGAAAAGCTCGGGACTGGCTGTTTTATTTCGTTATAACGAACTTTCGTTATAACCGAAAAAATACAATATATTACAAAATCCAGGAAACCACGAATATATCATAAGAAATTAAGAAAATAAGGAAATGGGATGATACCTTTTCAATTTCGTTTGAATATTACATTTAAAAGAGAGCATAAAGATGTTTAGTGTATTGTCACACAATAAGTCGTATAGAAAATGACGGTTTAGGATTCCGTTACAGTCAGCTATTCCAAAGATTCGTTTCTTACTAAAGTTCGTTACACTCCGAAACTCTTTATTCCGAAGTTTCGCCATTCCCGGGATTCCAAAGGTTTGTTCGTTACTTTGAAGCTTCGCTCTTCCGACGATTCGCTATTCCAAAAACTTAATGATTTAGATCTAAATTTATTATATATTGTTCGTTTTCAAAAGGTTCGTTGATCGGAAAATGAAAAGAGTTTCGTCATTCCAAAGGTTTGTAAATAAAAAAAAAAAGGTTCACTGTTTTGAAGGTTTTTTAATCCGACAATGAGTAAGGTTTGTTATTCCGAAGAAGTTTTGTAAATAATGAAAAAAAAAAAATGTGAAAGGTTATTTATTTCGAAGGTTCGGCTATCTTAAAACGATTATAAAGTTTGCAATTTAATTCTTAAATTTTGTTAGTAGACACACCTCTTTTCACTTTTGGATTCACGAAACTATTTTTTAATGTTTCGATTAACGAAAGTTAAGATTTCCTTTTATCTTCAGACTTATTACGAACTGTCGTAATAAGATCCATTCTTTCATTGTCGGTTTCACGAACCTTATTATAACGAACTTTATGAATAACGCTGAAATGTACGTAATAACAAACCCTATTTCATTTCTGAAACAACGGACATTTAGGTGTATCAAAATCTGTGTGTTTTGTAATAAAGTATCTTCGGAACAATAAAACGAACCTTGTTTAATTTCATATTATTGTATTACAATATTAACGCAAGTCCCCCTCGGAAAATGTGCAGGACACAGGGAGCGAACACGTACACAGTGATGTGAAGCATTTGCCCATGCAGAGACGCAAAATGCTTATTCTGCTACGTATTTTCGGAAGCGATCCGCATTTCGTTCTAACGGAACACATTTCTATTGTTTTTCTTTGTCAGTGGTGCTCGGAAAAGATTTCGTAATAACGAAAATTTCCCTATAACCGTGTTCCGTTATAAACGAATTTTGTACCATAGACTTTAACGGCGATAATTGGGGGACCAGCAGTTTTACTTCGTTATATAACGAATTTGCATTATAACTGTATTCGTTGTAACGGGATTGCACTGTATATTGCAGCTGGAATGAGGCTATGGAACTTGTGTATGGGCTGGATGAAGAGTCGACGGTTGCCCCGTGCTGTCCATGCTGCTTGCTTGGTGTAGGTGTCCCGTTTCAACTTTGACTGGATTGACACTCCAAGTGGTTTAAAACCTGGAATTTACCCATGTTTACAAAACTTTACTAACTGACGCATATCACTATCAATGTTCCATAATGTCCATTGTTGTAGTTCCTCGAGTTGAGCAGCGAAGATTGACTAATTTTTCATTTCATTTCATTTTATTTGGCAGAATATAAAACAATGTACAAGAAACAAGAAACAAATACATGCCAGGACTCCTAAGAAGCAAATTTATGCTTGTGGCTGGAGCCCTCAAACCAAAAAGGATAAAATACTGTATATACAATCAACCAGCACTTTTTGTGTTATAGACTAATACACACAGAAGATTAGTCCAAATTAAAATAACACAATGTGTACTCAAGTCGTCTGTTATTGACATAAAAACATATCTTTGCTTAATTTGTTGGCAGACATAGTACACACACACACACACTCGCACATTCATCCTTAGTATACAGAGAAAAACAGATGAGAAAAAGAAAGGTAGAGGAAGAAAGGAGGTCTAGTCAATCATGGATACCATCTGTCTAAATACACTCTGTTTATATAATACTTTAAATCTGGAAAATGTAGTGCTAGATTTAAGGTCACCATCAATAGAATTCCATTCCTTGACACCTGTAAAACGTATGGATTGCAATCTTAGAGTGGAATAAGTAAAAGGTTTACGAAAATTGTAGCGGTACCGGGTGGGATATGAGTGGAATGAGGAATTCATATGGAACATGTTTCTGAACACATCGGGCAACATATTTTGGTGATACTTAATCATGAATAAAAAACATTCAGCTTGACCAGATCAAAAATTGGAAGTATCCGAAATTGTACAAAGAGTGGTGAACTTGGACAAGTAAAATGACTATTGCTTATACTACGTAAAGCTCGTTTTTGAAGCTTGTATAATCTGTTAATGTGTACTCTGTATGTGTTTCATAAACACTTCATTGCAATAATTAAGATGAGGCAAAATTATTGCATTATAAATATTTACCAAAATATTAGAAGGTAATACACTTTTTAGTTTGGATAAAACACCCACATTTTTTGACAATTTAGAACAAATATTTGCAACATGATACTTCCAGTCAAGGGATTCATGAATGAGTACGCCTAGAAAAAAATATCGACTCAGTTCTCTCTATGGAAGTATTATCAATCATAACATTTTGGTCGTGAAACAACAGTTTTTTACCTCTCGGATGAAATATCATATGTTTTGTTTTACTAAAATTCAAAAAAAGTTTATTACTCTTGTACCATTCACTAAATATTTCAAGTTCATTATTCATTGTGGAAATTAATGAGGATATATCTTTGTGAGAGAAAAGCACAACAGTGTCATCAGCAAATAATGAGAATTTTAAGATCTTTGAGGAATTCACAATATCATTCACATATAACAAGAATAATAGAGGTCCTAGAACTGAGCCTTGTGGTACACCAATGTTCACACTGAGGCATTCAGATTCAACACCATCGACCACCACATTCTGCTTCCGGTTATGTAAATAACTTTGAAACCACTGTAATGCCACTCCTCTTAAACCATATAAATGCATTTTTTTTTTTTAAAGATATGGTGGTCGATGGTGTCGAATGCTTTAGATAGATCCATAAATATTCCACAACAAAGGTTTCCTTTTTCAAATTCCTGTAATATATAGTCAGTGAGATGAATAATACTCAATGAGGTGAAATAAGTTTTCCTAAATCCAAACTGTTCAGGAATTAAAAAAAATGTTCTTTGTCAGAAAGGTTTTAAGTCTCTTATACATAATTTTTTCTAACAGCTTGGCAAAAACTGAAATAATTGCAACAGGTCTGTAATTTGAAATATACTCAGGCTTACCCTTTTTAAATAATGGAATAATTTTTGCAGTCTTCAATTTTTCTGGAAAGATACCACAGCTGAATGATGCATTGAAAATATCACACAAAGGTTTGGCAAAATAATGAATACATTCCTTGATACTCGGGGAAGTATATCATTTGGCCCAGATGCTTTTGATGTATCTAACGAAGAAGCTATTTCAATTATTTCGTGAATAGAAGTTGGTGAAATAAAAAAGGAGGAAACATTTCCTGAAGCAATATAATCTTTAAATGAACTTGACGAGATTGATATTACTTCTGCTAATTTTTGACCTACATTTACAAAATAATTATTGAATTGCATGGCTATATCTTCTTTTGATGTACATTTTATATTGTCAATGTACATATGGTTCGGAAAATTATGTTGTTTTTTAGTGCCCAATATGGTATTAATTTCTTTCCAAGTTTTTTGCATATTACCTTTCAGTGAAGAAAATAAATTCTTATAATGTATTTGTTTTGATTTACGAATAATATTAACAAGCTTATTATTATAATATTTGTATTTCTGAATATACTGAGACCTGTGGCTTCCCAGAGTTTTTTTTTTTTATACAATCTATTCTTATGATTAATGGATTTAACGATACCACTTGTAATCCAAGGTCGCTTTAACTTAACACTATTCCTGTGTTGAATCTTTTGCAATGGAAAACATGTATTATATATAATACAAAACTTATCAATGAAAATATCATAACTAACATTATACTGGGAACATCAGAACTATCAAACCACTCAGTTGACTCCAATGCCTGTTTAAACAATAACATATTAGCTTCAGTGACTATACGTTTTTGATATCTTTCACACTTACATGATCTATTGTTACACTGAAATTTCTCTTCAGACAGACAAAATATTGGGAAATGATCTGATAGATCATCATAAACTATTCCAGAGTGAAATTGCTTTTCAAATCTATTTGTATACATATTATCTATTAAAGAGGCTATATTTACTGAAATACGAGTTGGTTTGTCTATCAATGGGTACATACAATAAGAAAACATCATATCTACAAACTCATTTGTTTTGCTGTGAGAACCGTAATTCAACAAATCAATGTTAAAATCCCCTAAAAGATACATATCTTTTTTCTCACTTTGCAATAATTCAAAAACATCATTCAATTTATCAGTAAAACAAGAAATGTCAGTATTCGGTGGCCTATATACACAGGCTACAATAATAGATTTATTATAATGAGTAACCTCTACAAAAAGTTTTTTATAAATTGTGGTAGAACAAGATAAATCATGTCGTATTACATATTGCATTTCTGTGGAAATATATAGTGCTACTCCTCCACCGATCTTGTTTTGTCTACATAAATGTACAAGGGTATAATTTTGAATATGATATAAGTCAGTGTTGGAATTTGGGGCAAACCAAGTTTCAGATGTTGCCATAATATCAAATGTATATTCAAGGGATGATAATAACATAATAAATTGATCAAAATTCCTTTGAAGACTTCTAACATTTGTATGAAATAAAGACAATTGACATTGGATTCTTGCATATTTAGTCAAGAAATTTTCAGTGAATAAATATTGACACTTGCAATTTGGGTCAATACTGTTCTCTACGTCATCAAGGGTGTGATGATTTCCAAGATTACGTGGCTTTGTTGAGTTAATGACAAAGGGATTCAATTTCAGGGACTGCAGTTTGGCAATATCAACATGTTTAGACAGGTGAAAAAATTGATACGTTGTCCAGGAAAATTCATTATCAAGTATATGGTTAAATGGTAGAATATTTGAATTACAGTTTACACATAGACATGACTGACTAGAAGAGGGAATACTTGTAAAGCAATGCACACACTCACACATACGTCTGTTTAACAGTAAACGAAAGAAAAAATAGTTGCAAAAAAGAGAGTATAAAATTACAATATATGTAGCATGGAGGTAGCAAGGACTATAAATCAAACAGATAAAGATACAGCTGTACCATGATGTAAGGCAGTTCCGGTAATAATTTCTTGCATTTAAAGAATCAATACATTGCTGTGCTGTTACCTAAATGATGTCAAGGTCATGGTCGCTTCTTATCACCCTTTTAACAGTTTTCCCCCCACTTGCAGGCAGAAGAGCGATGATCCTACCATCTGAAGACCATGCTGACAAGACTTTCTTTGTTTCAAGTGTTTTTTGAAGAAGGATCTGATTTTTCCAGGTCAAGTCCTCCACGATGGATATCCCAGAACCTTTCAGCTTCCTTCTGTTTCCTAGGATGTCTCGGCGCTTCTTGTACGTAGCAAGTTTCACGATGATTGGTCGATGGCGTTGTTTTGCATTTTCCCTATCAGTTGTCCCCGCTGGTGGTTTTTTCGTCTTTCCTGTGCGATGGGACCGGTCTACATCTCTGGGTTCAAGGGCAACATCAAGCTGATTCCTGATGATATCTGCCGCAATCTCATCCGTGTTCTCGCCAGTTTTCTCCTCCACATCTTCGGTAAGTTGAATGTTAGTAGGCGTATGACTCACCTCGTTATTATGGAATACATTATTGAATATAAGACTGCAAAGAAAACTGGCACTCCTGAGAACAGAGTACATGGGTCATGCAAAGAGTGCTCCCATTATGGGAGCCTGCAGTGGGTGTCTACTTCACACTGTCTTGAACGTCTGCTCGCTGATTTTTCTAAAGCTTTCGACCACATGAACCACACTGTTGCCATTGGTAGAGTGATTGATATGGGAGTGGTTCCTTCATACGTCGCCTAGCTGGATCGCAGATTTCTTGTGTAACTAACAGCTAATAAAGTACAAGAGCACTCTCTCTGCATAACTCATTTCAACTGTGCTAAATCTAGTTGAGGTGCATCATACGTAACGTACCATGATCCGCAAAGTGTTACTACTTTTTACAGCAAAATGGTCTGTCAAAATGATACAACATTAGCTAGTTTTTATTTCAAAGACACTTCTTTATCGCAGTAGCTTGACGCGTTCTGTGACAGCTGGGGATGCGAGATTCCACAGAGCGAAAAGCCAGATGAACCTAGCAGAAATCCCGACTTTCACTGCTTGGCAGATCTGAATTGTGTAAAGAATGTATGCGGTTTAACACTGAGCGGTGGTAGTGAAGGTAGGTATACGGGCATGCTTCTTCAACTTTTGCACTATAGATGTGAACAAAAAAAAAAAAATGTTATCCTTTAATTTGCGAATTTCTCGTAGGGCCTATCCATTTGTTTCGCAGATGTCTCCATAGGAACGCGCGTTTTTCGCTGAACGCTTCCTGTCTCTTAGCAATCAGGGACTTGATAGGAGGAGTGATCCACAATTTGTCTTTAATAAATCGACCTCTGGGGGAAGTATTTGTCAACTGATTCATGGATTCAGTGGCCTAAGTACGGGGGGGGGGGTGGCGGCACGTGCCCAACATCCGCTGGTAAAAAACAAACAAAAACAATCAAACAAACAAACAAACACACAAACAAACTTGCCAAAATGGTAATTTAAGGATAAGTGAACTGCATATGAATTCGACAAGAAAAGGGTTATAAAAAAATAAGATATTTTTCGTATATTCTTTTATCCATAATTAAACAGGTATATAGTGTGAAACATTGTTCAAAAAGCCCGGAGCCGGGAAACATTGTGATTCAGCTTGATTCCTGGTTGGCATTCTGAATATAGGCAGGATGTGCGCAGTGTACTCAGAACATCCGAATGGTAAAAAGAGTCGCTGCAGTGGTGCGCAATGTGATATAGAATGTACACCTTTGTACCTTACGCTTCTTTATATCAAAGCTAGATCATTGATTTCGCAGTGTTGCTTTACATACTAGTCTATAGCAGAATTCCTTGCATTGCCAATAATAAGACTTGACCTGGGCTATTTCCCAACTTTTAAATGTATATAAAACACACACACACACACACACACACACACACAGACACACAATCATCTTTATTAATAGGGGATGCTCTATAACGTGCAGATTTTGGACATTCTTCCCCCGCTTGATCACTTCGACGCCCGCTCGCTGGTCATACCTCCCCCAATTGTGCACGTAAACCGACACCCTTGAATACCTTGACTATCCGAGGGGAGGGGGGCGCCCCCCCCCCCCTTAATTTCCACATTTCCAAAAACAATATAGCTACAAACGCAGTTTTTAAATTGTAAAATGTCAAAATTTCAAGCTCGCTCGGATTGAATCGCTTTGCCATTCTCCTGATGTTGCTGCCAGTAATTGCCAGCAGTTGCACCTTGTGCGCAAAACCCCTTAATTTCCAAAGCGAAAAAAGTTTAGCTACAAAGGACATGTTTGGACGATAAAAATTGACATCAAAACTTTCAAGTTCGCCCGCTCCGCTCTCATTTAATCGTTATGCCATTCTCCTGATGTAGCTTCGAGTATTACCAGCAGTTGCGCCTGGTGCGCCCCCTTTGCCGAAGCTAAAAGATATAGCTACAAACAGGAGTTTTTGGACAGTAAAATGTCAAATTTTCAGGTCTCTCGCTCCACTCGTTCGCACTTAATCGTTATGCCCTTCTCCTGATTTTGCTGCCATTAATTGCCAGCAGTTGCGCCTGGTGCGCCCCCTTACTTGCAAAAAAAAAAAAAAAAAAAAAAATATATATATATATATACATATATATATATATATATAGCTACAAACGGCATTTTTTGGACGGTATAATGACAAAATTTTAAAGGTCGCTCGCTTCGCTCGCTCGCCATTCTCCTGATGTTGCCGCCAGTAATTGCCAGCAGTTGCGGCCGGTGCGCCCCCCACCCTTTAATTTCCAAAGGGAAAATAAAGCTACAATCGGCATTTTTTGGACTGTAAAATGTCAAAATCTTTAAGGTCGCTCGCTTCGCTCGCTCGCATTTAATCGTTATTAAATCATTAAACTTCGTCTCAGGACTTATAACCTCTCTCAATAGCATTTCAAACCCTTCGGGTGGAACATTCGGTATGTTCCCTCCTCCGCCAGTCATCATTGTAGTCCCCATTAAGTTTGCAGACAGCGCACGCACACCCGCACACACACACTTACACACCTAATCACGCACAAGCATACACACCCTCAAAATTACTTTTCCACGAGGTGCCACCCCCCCCCCCATGTCTTGACCCACGGTACGTCACTGCATTGATTGTATAACTGAAGGCCGAAAATTTTATTTGCATGTACACCATCTGACCAATCGTGGTCAGATATTTAACTTCCGTACGCAGAAAGTTTCGCGTGGTGTTGCGCCGCTGGCTCTCGGCAATTAGTTTAGAGTAGGGCACAATGGTCACCAAGTCCTATTGGTGGCATGATCTCCCGGTAGGTAACAGCTAGCTCTGTATGTGAAGAAATGGTATCTTATCATGGGTAACATCACCGTGAGTGTCTTCGTCAACAACTTCGACGAATGTATTTGACATGACTTCGCTGAGGTTCAGATGATTGAGGCCATTCACGATGGAGACCGCAGTGTCGGGTTGTTTGGTTATAATGACGTCAGAACATGGACCAACAACTAAGTCCATCTTGATTGGATCCAATAATTATGATCTAGAAGCCAAGTAGCAATAACAGTTTGGCTACAGGCCGGTGGTTAGTATACTGCTCCAATGACTTTTTTTTTTCTGGAAGAAAAGAGAAAAGGCCTATGTGGACGGAGAACGATCTGTATCTTGGTATGTTGTCTAGTATCACCGTAGCTGTTAAGCTCCTGTCTTGCGTACAGTATACAGCCACACATCCTCCGCGGCGATCGAGTCGGGGTCTGGAGAAAAGATCATAGCCAGGGATGCAGTGAAAACTAGCAGGTTGGTTAGCCATGAACCATGTCGAGAATGACCCTAAACTTGTCGGTTCTATTGTTCATGCACCGAAGATTGAACAATAACAAAGAAGGTAGATGACTTTGATGCCTGTACGCTGAAGAAAATTGCTATGGAAACTTGATATGCCCAACGGCTCGATTGGCATGGGTTTCAATGGTCGTCACGCTTTTGATTGTTGTTATATCAGCGTATCTGTCGCAATTGTTTGGATCTGTCTCAGATTGCTTACGCCAGCCCGGCGTCCACGTGTAGTTGATTTATCAATATCTATATCTTTCAACACTTCCAAGTATCATTTGGTATCTTGGTTTTAGACATCTTCCACCGAATGTTGAACAATGCCTGCAGAGGATCTTTCTTCAGCTAGGCCATCGCTGTACGGTGTTCTAAAATGGCTGCTGCGTAGGCTATATCGTCGATGCATATGTACAAATACTCAAAAACACCAACGACCATTCACACAGCGAACACGGCCTAAGAAAAGTTATTAGAACATATCGTCTATAGTGAAATGTGTGTCATCATCCATGATCCTTCACTGTAAAAACATCGGTGTTAGATTTAACACCACTGGTGTTAAATCTAACACTGATCAAACTTCAATAAAGGACCGCACCCACAGGTGTTAAAATTGCACTGTGATGGTGTTGAAAAGTGTTCACCTGACACTTCGTGGTGTTAATTTGACACTGTACCTGGTGTTATTTTGACACTGTATTGGTGTCAATTCAAAAATGACACCACATGGTGTTGATTTGATATTTGCTGGTGTTAATACCAATGGTTTAACACCCGTCCAGCTTCAATAAGGGACCACACCAGCTGGTGTTACTTTGGTGTAAATTTATTTTCACATTTTTTCAAAAATGTAGTATTTTAATGTAAAATTCTTGATCGTCTTGTTTAAATAAAATATCAACAAGAAGTGCAGTTACTAAGAAACTCTTCAAAAAACAGTTTAAAATTTGGAAATGACACCCGTATGTGTTAATTTAACACCATAAATGAGCACCGAAAATTTAACACCAGCTCGGTGTTCACTATGTAACACCGGACTTTTTGCAGTGTTGTCACTTTAAAAACATCTACACATAAAATCCACAGAGTCACGGCACTGACG
This sequence comes from Diadema setosum, assembly GCA_033980235.1. NCBI lineage: Eukaryota > Metazoa > Echinodermata > Echinoidea > Diadematoida > Diadematidae > Diadema > Diadema setosum. The sequence continues at coordinate 5,926,123 of CM067065.1, read as the reverse complement.
ATTTGCAGAAATTGTGAAACTAGACTGGAAATCAGGAGTGCTAAAAGGAGAGTGCGTTAATTTTGTGCCGCAGAGGGCCCACTTTATAGTTAAGATATCTAGATGTAAACACAAGTATGTTATCACAGATTCACCTACGCATAAGCCGCTGGAAAAATGTGTGGGCCTCTTGTGACATCGCCAAGTCATAGGAAAATATTCCGTCATGAAAGCACTTAGACGGATGCATAGAATGATGGTAACATTCTCTTTTGTTTATTAATTGGCTACGCAGCAATAGGCCTGCAAAATTGCAATATTAACGTTTAGCTTTCACTGTAGAGGTATCATTTGACGACTTCTAGGATACTCTTGGAAGTTCGAATTTAACAGTAAGTTCTACAGTACAGAATAATAGGAACATTAGAAAATACACCATCATCCTCTTCGAAAAAAAAAAGAAAACAACACCAACAAAACAATTGTTTCTGGGATTGCTCTTGAAATTCAAAGGCACTGAATCCTAAATCTTTATACATCGTTTAATGAACTGTCATGCAGTGGAATGGAAAAACAACCGAATAAGATATGAGGGTATCATTTTAACCAATTGAAGAGAACAACTTTTTTTTTTAAACATACTCAGCATATATTCTTCTTCTTCATGAAATCTCTCTGGGGATGGTCTCCGCCAGCAGGGATTCCAGCCACACCCTGTGTGACACAACAATAACAACAATGACAGCACTATTAAAACAATAACAACAGTGACAGTAGTCATCATTTTTCCAATATTTGTACATCATTTGACTACTGTATACTAGAATCTATTGCAAATCATGTTTTTATCAGTGTTTTTTTTTTTTTTTTTTTTTTAACAGCAAGGCACTTACCTAAGGCCAAAAAAAAAAAAAAAAATTTGCATTGGCGTAACATGAGATTTTCAAATAGGGTCGGTCGGGCGGATTTTTTTTTTTTTTTTGTTTTTGTTTTTTTTTTTTTTTTTGCTACCTGCATTTTACGTGTAAAACTCGTGCTCAGCTCAGTAAACATTTACAACTGCTGCACCGAATGTGCTGTGTTCATCTATTCTACAAATCATTTATGAGGCCGATATTACTGGAATTATACCCCTTCACAGAATTTAAAGATGTTGAAATCCCTATCCTGAATGTTTTCACTTCATATTTTACTATTTTGACTTAGATAAGATAGATGCAAATTGACCCATATGTACGATCTTTTCATCGCACACGGCGATCTCTATTACAGTCCCACATATACAGATTCGTGTAAGTTCTCCACAGAAGAAACCTATGGCAAAACTGTGCACAATACATCGCAGTCTGAATGCTACGTATACACTGAATAAATCTTGTTAGAGTACGTGTCCGTGTTGGAAACAGATGACGTACTGATCAAGGAAGGCTTATGCGAGGCGCTAGATCTCTCCCTCGTACATCCGATATCCCCAGAGCCGTTTCCACTTCCGGGTTTGTGCGATCGCGATCGCAATCAACAAGATATTTGATATCGATAGCAAAAAAAAAATAATAAAAAAACATGGGGTCGGTGGAATTTTTAGGGTCGGGCGGGTTACGCCAATGCAACAATTTTTTTTTTTTTTTTTGGCCTAACAGTAGATTTTAAAGATATTCAAAATAGGCCTGTCACTTAAGTTTTCATCGTAACATACATTTCACATTTTTTCTCTCTTATCTTTATTGATTGTTTGACTGATTCCTTTCGTACAATTTCGATTATTCCAAGGCTGGGTGATGCAATATAAATCATATCCCTCTCCTTTTTTGTGTGTGTTAATGCACTTCGACTAACATTAATTTTTGTATAGTAGGCATATTATACACTAAAAATGAATTAATGAATTTAAAAAGAAGATCGATACCTTTTCGCGGTAGGAAGTCAGGGTGGTATTTTTGAAGACACCTTCCTACAAGAAGCAATAGGGTAGCTATGGCAACAGGTACACCAATGACTAATCCAATGATGAGGCCCAAGTTAGCATGTTTTCCTAAAATTTGATGTAGAGGCAGTCAAAACACGTTTTCATCCAATACTAGATTTAAAAACAAAAATGATTTATATAAATAGTAATACTATATTTCAAATTCTTAAATTTTTATCATTTTTTTTTTGTTACTGGCTGCTATAAAGTGGAAGAAAACATAAAAAAAAACCACGACCACACACATGAAGATGAAATTACAAGGTTAAGGGAAAACACGGTAAGTGATCGTAAGTTTGTTTTTGTTTGTGTGTTTGTTTGTTTTTTGTTTTGTTCTTGCCTTCCGGTAGCCGAATTCAATGGTGTTTATGTTTGAACGTGTTATAGTGTTAAAGTTGACCCATGTGCATAGTCAAGTAATAGAATACTTTACTAAGAAATACCCAATTAAGCTTAACGATCCCGTAAGAAATCCAGACTAGAATATTGTTCAAGCATTGACATGTTTTTGTGTTTTTGTTTGTTTGTTTTTTTTTTTGTTTTTTAAATCAGAAAGAAACATAAAATGGAAAACATTTCACAAACCTGGTATAGGCAGAATAGTGATTTCTGCAGTCGAAGTTCCATTCATCGAGTCGCCAGTAGCCAGGCACATGAAGGTTTGCTCTGTCCTATGGTTGGCTGAAACGGTGATTGTTTCAAACCTCTCGTATGTGTCATCGAAAAGTGTTATCTGTTGTGAAACGACGGAATTAATTCTCTTTCCCAACTTTTCGGTCCACAACATGGAAATGTTGGGTTTAAATCCACTCACGATACACGTTAGGTTGAAGGAATGGGTTTCAGAGGGAGTTTGGTATGTACACCGGCTTTGATGGGATCGGGTCTCATCCATGCATTCCTCGATTGTATGTTTTGATGGCATCGCTAGGAAGAAAGGAAATTACATGTAAAGATCACGCACAATTAGTGTTTATATTTTACATTCTACTCAGCAAGTAACTATATATACGGGGCGTTTTCAATCCCATTCTTGGAGAGAAAGTGCACACACACACACACACACAACACACCCTCGCACATACAAGTATATATGTGTGTGTGTGTGTGTGTGTGTGTACATGATTACACAATATTATACAATCAGCTTTGCTTTATTAAATCTGTTACGAGAAAGCGAAATGCGCTCTGAAGAAAAAGCCCAGGTCCTTACCCACTTACTGAAGTTGATCAACCATGCACATTATCCTTGTTCCAGATCTTTTAGCTAGTTGTTTAGCGTTTAGCGATGGAAAAGGGTCAGAGTTGTGCTTTTTGAAGCAAGGTCAGGTATGAAAATAATCTAATATCACATTTTTTAATATATTTTTTTTTTTTTTTTGGGGGGGGGGGGGAATCACAAAATTAGCCCGTAAATGATATAATATTTGTGAGTCAAAGAATGTGCACAATTTCAATCTTCCCATGAACGGGGATGTCTCTGCAGATTTTCTCTTGCTCAATATCCCGATTCCAAACCCATCCCACACCGGAAGTAAAAAAAAAAAAAGTCATGGTTTAATCTTAATAAGATAGTAATAGTGTAATATCAGAATGTGCAATATTGTAAATGTGAAGAAAATATAAGGAGAGCAAAATAGTTAGAGTTACAGATTGCCAATGCATTTTTTTTTTCATTCAAAATAGGTTTTGTCTTATTGTGAATAACTGACGTGCATTTAAATTCCATTTGAATATGTGAAAATCACACTGTACTTTATTCATATGCAAAGGTCATATTGAATACTTTCGTCAGAAATGAAATAAAATGAAACGGAAGAAATGAATAGAATAAACTATCGGTAATACATTATGATTTACAGCACATGACAAGGCCATTCGGCTATAAGGTTATAATATGACAGATGATTTATTGACATGTTATTCTTTCAACACTTCTTAGTTCCCTTAGCCTGTTCAATGCCACCAAAGATTTCTTTTCTCAAATTCATCTCATAAAATAAAGATTGAGGAAATTTGTGACCCTGCATCGCACAACCAACGAAAATTCACCGGATCGATTTTTAGTTGAGGACAAATAATAAAGGGCACTCCCTAAGCTTTAAAATTATTTATAACACAATTCAAATGGACTTTCCTAACCCATCTAAATATTGGACACAAAGCACTAACTCTGGAAAAGTGTGAAGGGAGAAAAGAGGCCCTGAAGTAGAGGGTCTACTCAAGCTTAACTAAGACGTGCTATCTGTGCGATGAGTGGCACAAAGACAGAATGTAGACCAATGGAGAAACACCAATGAAGGAATTATCTGATTACGCTGAAATCAAACATGTTCTATGAATATATTCTGTCCATGATTAATGCCGATTTTTAAAACAGTAGCATTCTTTCAAAAGTTTTAGAGTTGAAAGTGAAGAGTCTGTAAAGGATTTTTAAGAAATGAAAAGAGGCCTCTATGACAGCCTGATCACACTACTGTACAAAATAAGGGGGTTAAAGAAAATCTGCTGAAAACACATTCTTCTATTCTTTTTATGATCCTAAACTTAGGAGTAATGTAGAAGAGTAAGTCTTTCAGAAAACATTACATTTCAAGATTGACTTGGTTCACCCGTTCCATCCCCCTCCTTTTTTTTTTCTTTTTCTCTTTTGCTCATGTAAAATCAACGCACAGTCACACATTCTTTTCCCTCTGGTCGCCTAGTTAAATGATTTATAATATTACTTACAGATAATCGTCACGTAAGTGAAATTATCAAAGTCCTCAAGATTTTTCAGCACCACCTGGCAGTAGTAACGACCCTCATCTGTCACCTCCAGGTCATTAATGACTAGGCTGAAGTTTTTGTCGATTTCGAACCGTTTCTCCCTGCTCTCAAAGTCCCCATCGTAGAATGTCGCCTTGGTTGTCCGCAGTTGCTGATCTGAGAAACTTTCCTTGACCCAATACACAGCTTTGGGATCCTCCTGGAAATCACATCTCAATCGGATGTCTTCCCCTTTCCATCCTCGAACGGTGAGGTCAGTGTCTACCACTGAGGCTACATGATAGATATGTGAACAAACCGTATGAAAGTTGCAGTTTTTTTTCTTTGTTTTTTTTTTTGTTTTTGTTTTTTGCGTACCTATAGGTATGTACACCGATGAAGCTAACTGACTCTGGCACGTTTTGGGAAGCAAAGAGATCAGATAATATTTTTGGTGCAACAGATGGCCAACTGTAACCAGCGAAAATTTATGTAGTCATGGTCTACTTGTGTCAGTTGTGTGTGGTTTTATATTTTCAGCGCTTTCATATTGTTCTTTTTTCTAGCTGAAACGTACAAGAATTAGATTATTCTTTTATCCACGTTTCATTAAACCTGTTGGTGAACTACAGTCTTAATCACAAACCTTATCAATTTCTAAATGTCTTTCGAGCAAATTGATCACGACATAACACTTTAACATGACCGATAACAACACTTTGTGTTGTTTGTAATGATAATGTCGTCAGCGATACTAAACCGCCAGGAAATATAAATACAATAGTATGCCAAAAAAAAAATACATACATAAAACTGTGCTCTGCCAATAAAGAATTGTATATACATGTTTGTTTCCGGTTATCCAGTACCTTGTTCAAAAAAAAGGTAAACTAATTTTTTATTCATAAAATGAGTTATAAAACAAGCTAATGGTTTTACAATGATGAAATTGCGAATATTTGCAAATGTATAAGAGGTTACGTAAATTCGGTATTTTATGCTTGCAAAATGTAAAGCAACAACAACAACGACAAAAGTATGAAGAGAAAGAAGTTACGAATAGTTATTCTAAAATTTTGTAATTAAGAAGGTTTGTATATCTGAAAGTAAGAAATAAGGTCGTTATTCCGAATGTTTTATAACCCGAAAATTCGTATAAACGAAAATGAATTAAGGTCAGTTTATCCCTTAGACAAAGTAACGATCGTTGTTTCGAAGATTCATTAATCCGAAAAAAAATACCTTATTTCAGGATGCTGAAATGAGCTTAGTTTCATAATTCCGGAAATTAAACTTAATTTACTGACAAAATGCGATGTTGTATAGTTTAAAAAGCATAATATTTATGATATAACGCAATTAAAAGTGAATGAAAACACGTCACACAAATACACATTCACACGCACATATATGTAAGCACAAACAAACACACTCGACATAAATATTCGTTGATGAACTCGAATACAATCATAATGTGTGATTGTGTTATTGATGAAAAAAAAATATGCATTTTCCCCTTTTACTCGTATGCAACCCTCTTAGCTTTTATATACCAACTGCTTTAACAGGATGAAACGTTCTTTGCTGCAAAAGTTTCAGAATAACGAACCGTATTTCATTTTCGTTTAATAACCCTTTGAAATAGCGAACGCTTAGAATAACGCAACATGATTTCTTTTTTTTTTCGGAATAATAAGCTTTAGGAATAACGAGCCTAATTTCACTTTCAGATTTTAAGTACCTTCGAAGTAACGAACATCTCCTGTTTCTCAGAAAAAAAAAATACACACACACTCACACACACACACACATATAATAACATCATTAACAGTCACTATAACTACTTCTTCGTAGTGTATTTCATTTTTTTTAATTTCTTATTCTTTGTATCGATTGATATCAAAATGTTTGTATCATATATTTCGTTATTTGTTTTGTAAAAGCAAAGCGACAGTCAAAGGTATTATCAGTTTAATACAAACTTCTTACTATAGCAGGGAAATACTTGAAATTGCCATAACCTTTGACCTTTATTCTACCTGTGAAAAGCTGAAAGCTGTGAAATAAAAAATTCCCAATCTTTATATTCTTTTCAGCGCAGGTTGAAATTTTTTCTATTAAATCCTCTCTAATATGTTTTTTTTTTCTTCATTAGCTACAGGCTTCGTCAACCTCAGGGATCATCATTCATCCACCAATCATTCAATCACTGAGTTCATTATTACGTAATGAAGTAGCCATCACAATACTTGCACAGCTGCATGCAGCACCAACTCTATGAATCACATTCTCTACCATCCCCTGTTCAATTTCCCTTGTTCAGCGTGTGGGTATTCTCTCATTCTTTCTCTTTCTTCCTTTCCTTCTATTCTTTTCATCTATTCTGGCAAGTTGTGGCATGGTGTTGTGTGTCTCCTGTTTTGTCCCGTCCTGTCGTATATCATATTTGAGGCAAGTGTTTGTAAATAAGTAATTCATAAGTTTTATGAGTAGTTCACAATATACAAGCTTTGCTTTTAAGTGAACCTCTGAATTCTATTTTTTTTTTCAACTGAAGCATGACTTCGTATTATTTTGCCAGTATGCGCTCTTATTATTATCGGTATCATTTATTTATTTATAAAGGCAAATGTTAATGTTTATGATGTCATTCCTGATTTATCTTGTGTTATGTTTTGTTGGAAAAAGAAGAATGAAAATAAATGAATTCAATTAAATTGAATTGAATTAAAAAAACACCTTGCATTGACCTCTAATACAAGACCATCAAAATCATATGTATATTAGTTACAAATTTGCTGGAAAATTCAATAAGCTGAAACATACTGACATTTTGGTACAAATCGAAGAAGGATAGGAGAGATATGCCTGAATAAATTTGAAATCTGATGACGTCATTATGATATTTCATATTTTACATTTTATGCAGAAATTTGATAGCTTGTAGTCATTTTGCCACCCTTGACGTCCCATAAGTTGACATGTGCATCTCGTCAGCTTTCAGGATACGGTAAATGTGAGAGTCATGGTCCATTTCAACGAGCTACAAGAGATTTAGTAATATATGCTTTTTTTCCAGCACATTTGCATTGTACATCAAAATTGACACACGAATGAAATTTCAACCTTGACAGGCCCGTACAACGTCATATCAAGTCGAATATACTTAAATTTAGTAAAAATATGCTTAGGGAAGTTAGAAACGGATTCCATGCAGAAAATACTCGTGCATGACGCGCACTCAAAATTTCAAAATGCTCAAAAATGGTCGGAATCTTATGAAAAAAAAAAAACGTCTACATCGATTGAAGCATTCTGAAATTGTAACGCGCGCAGGGCAATTTTCCGTAGAAATAAAGATCATCACACGAAACATGCATCGGCCAACTTTCATTGGAAAATAATATTTGGAAATGGAGTTAGAGGCAATAATTTGATATTAAATGATGAAGTCACGGTTGAGCGATCAGTAAGAAAAAAAATCAACAGCATTTGGAGCTCATGATACTTGTCTCCACCACGTTTCAGGAGCTGAGAGCTTGAGCTTTAGAGATAAGCCCTGCGCAAGACTTGTATAGAAAGAAAGAAACTCAGAAAGAATCCGTACAGAAACAGCAGGTGATTCGTGAGTTGCTTTGATGTGATAAAGCGGATATTTGACGGAGAAAACGCATATTACAATTTTTAACAAGTGTGTATCAGCTTGACACAGAGGCTATTCCTGGCACGGGATTGTAATGAATAATTAGACGACAAATTAAATGAGACCAAGATTGGATCCGACTCACAGAGTGCAGGTAGACCTATACTTGTCAGTTTCCCATCTGAGGACCAAAGATCATTAAATGTCTTCACTTCCTTCACTTGTCTTCACTTAGTCCAGTCAAAATATGAAAAAAAAAGGTCAACCCAAAACAAATTGCAACAGAAACCATTCCACTTGCATTTAACCTAGAAGAGCTATCAAAACAACAAATTAAAAGTTCCCTAAAATTCGAGTGGTGGATCGATGTCTAATTTGCATAATTTCAAAATGGCCGCCATAAAACCTAGTGATGCTTATATCTTGGGACATAAAACCCATAGAAAGTCAGTTCTTGTGTCTGAACCTATGCTTTTCAGGTCAAGGAGTACAATTATAACATCAGTAGTATTTTTTGTTCATAATTTGCATAAATTTGCACATTAAATGCATTGAAAATGGCCGCCATAATGGCCTTTTAATATCTCCGTACATAAAACCTGTAGAAAGTAAATTTTGGCATCTATATTTATGTTATTCATGTCAATAAGCACAATCATGATGTCAGTTGTAACTCAAAGAGCATTCCTACATACATAATTTGCATATATGCATATAATAACATGCAAAATGGCTGCTATATGGCTTGTGCATGCCCGATTATTAAATTTCATCTGTAAGAGTGTCGCTTTGTGTCTCTTATCTTCACTGCCAGGTGTAATTGCTGCAGTACCTTTACATTCAGGAGTAAGTCAATGAAAATCTGCATAAATATACATATAACTATTGCACTTTTTCCCCTCATTCTTCCCTCCTTTTCTCCTTATCGCCACTCAGTGAGTAGTGACTTATATTCCTTCAATGTTGTATTGTTTAGACAATCATTTCTGAGGTCATTGTCCTCGTCAAGCGCTTGCTTATGACGATGGTCTCCTGAATTTCTGTACATCAAGAATTGCCTGATTTTTCTTTGAGCAAGAGATATACTGTAACTTATGTATGCATAAATGTATACAGAGAATAGTTTATTTTCATTTTGAATTGTATCAAGGAAAAAGTTGAATATTTAATTAATCATTTATTTGCTTTGATGTTCAGATTCTTTTTTATACTGTGCTCAATTGGTTTATTCAATTTACTTTGTACTTCATTTATGTATGAAAAAGAAATTCAGAAATAAAATCAGAATCAGATCATATAATCATTCAAATAACTAATATGAATACACTTCCTTTTATCATACATATACATACAATGTTGGGCAAAGAACATTAACATTTAACAACCTTAATGATTATCTCATATACCTATATAGTTGCATGAGTTTGCAAGTACTGTACCACCCATAACTTCCTAAAATAAAGCCTCTGAGCATTGATCAATGTAAACTGTATATCAAACAGAACCAATTGTCACTTAACTCCAAATTAGCTTCCATGTGTGCTCATTCATTAATTCATTTCATTTATTTTCACTTAATAAAACATGCATACATAAAAATGTGACAATAGTATAACAAGTGTAACATGAAAAGTGACAAAATAGACAAACAAGCAAACAAACAACCAAAGTTATCAAGTGAAGGGGTTAATGAGAAGGCGCTGGGCCTTATTTGAAACTAACCCCGGGAAAGTAAATACAGTGTATTGTCTCTTCTTTCTACAAACTATAACCAGTAACTGAAAAAAAAGTCAGCACACGCGCGTATATTCGCATACATACACATACGCAAACAAAACATACACAAGCACATTAACAATACACAAGATGCCATTTACACAAACACACCCCTGTCATGCTCCTCTACTATTAATTCAGAATGATATTGAGTAATTCCAGAATACTTTTCAGGTAAAATACGCTTGAAAGCTTTCTTAAAACTTGTTACTGTCTTCTTACATTTCACATCAGAGTGTATAGAATTCCAGATTTGCGGGCCTTGAAAGAATATTGACTTTTTGTAAGAGGATGTACGAATCAGAGGCAAATAAAAATTTTTACAATTTCTTGTGCCATAATTATGATTATCTTTGTTTGATTTAAAATACCCAAGTTGTGATACAGGTAAAATATCATTATAACATAAGTACATATATATTGCACTCTGTAATAAATACATATCATACACAGTTAAAATAAACAAAGAAGAAAAAATTGGCAAGGAGGGCGCCCTATACAGTGAATGCGAGACTATTCTAATAGCTCGCTTTTGTAATTTAAACAGTCTTGCATATTATGCACGCTAGATTTCCCCCATGCTAAAATACAATAATTCAAATGTGGTAAAATAAGGGTGTTATACAATAATAGTAATAAAGATCTGGAGTAGGACCGTAGTCGGTTTAGGATCCCAATACTTTGTGATATCTTTTTGCAGATGACACCAGTGTGTTCCTTCCATGACAGACAGTCATCAATTTCAACCCCAAGAAATTTTACATGAGAGGCACGTAATATTCTATTTTCATTTATATGAATCACAATATCATCTTTATTTATAAGCTTATTTGAATACACCATATAATTAGTTTTATTTATATTCAATGCCAACTTATTTACTTGCAACCATTCTATAAATTTTCTTATCTCATAATTAAATGTATATTGTAAAACATCAGAATTACAGTTTGACAGGAACACACTTGTGTCATCAGCAAACTGAATAATTTCAAGCTTGTATGAAATATTGCACATATTACATATAATATAAATAATAATGGGCCAAGGATAGAACCCTGGGGCACTCCACACATTACGGTTTTCTGCTGAGATTGTGTATCATTCAATTGCACATATTGCTTTCTGTTAGTCACATAACTTGTGAACCATTTAATAAAACACCACGAATTCCATAGTTAAATAATTTTTGTATCAATATGGTATGGTCCATTGTGTCAAAGGCCTTACTTAAATCGATAAATAGGCCAACCATTATTTCTTTTCTATCAAAAACATCAACAACTTTATTTATGAATTCCAATAAAGCATGGGATGTGGAATGCCCACTTCTAAAACCATATTGATGAGGTGATATTATATCATATTCATTAAAAAATTATACAATCTGTTGTACACACATTTCTCTAAAACCTTGGAGAAAAGAGGCAATACTGAAATGTTTCGATAATTGGAAACATCATCTTTCTTCCCTTTCTTATACACAGGCACTAGCCTAGCAACTTTTAATTTGTCTGGAACAACACCGATAGATATAGATAAGTTGAATATTTCACTCAATGGATAACAAATTACATGTATAACTTTTTGAATCATATCAGGTTGTATTTCATCAAGCCAAGAACTTTTACCATTTTTCAAACATGTTACAATCTCAATGATTTCTTTTGGAACAATGGGTGGAAAAAAAGCAGTGCGATCATTTATTTTCAGATATTTTTTTAAATCATTCGATTGCTCAAAATGTGATGAAAAAGTAAAACCGATATCGGTGAAATAATCGTTAAAAACATTGCAAATATCATCAGTTGATTGCACTGGGTGATCATTCCACATTATCTTGGTAGGATAGTTACAATGACAATCCTTTTTATGTAATAATTCGTTTATAACGTTCCACATTTTTTTCATATTTCCATTTGCAGAGGTATATTTATTCATATAATAATTCCTCTTAACAATTTTTACTTTATTATTAACAATGTTACGGTATGTTTTGTATACACTCAGTATATACTGAGTTCTGTTTTGTAAATATTTCCGATACAATATATGTTTCTTTTTGCACATTCTCTTTAATTCCTTTGTAAACCATGGTTTATTCTTATGAACACTATTATATTCAATTTTCTTTTTAGGGAAACATGAAATATAAAGACCAAGAAACTTTCTTAAAAATAATTCATTAGCAATGTTTGCATCCTGATTTGTCATTGTCCAATCAGCAACACTAACATCATGTACAAATTTCAACACATTTCTTTCATTATACTCCCGCACACTGAAACATAACTTCCCTTTGTTATTATTTGTAACATGATATTTTGTTACGAAAAATATTGGAAGATGATCACTGATATCCGTTAAAGATATTCCAGAATAAATATCACTAATATCATTTGTGAAAACATTACCTATAAGAGTTTGTGTAGTTTCGGTAATGCTCAATAGCATTATTGTAGTAGTTTCGGTAATGCTCAATAGGTACACAAAAATTGAAATCTTTGAATTGTTTAAATCATCTCATATTGCATACAATGTGAGAATTTGCTTTAATGTTTAATGCATACATGCATTTTTTTTTTTAAAGAGGGACAGTATATCAATAATTAATTATGACAATGTTTATTTATGAGTTGATTAACAAAAGTTACATGAGTTTGGTGTTGAATTGTTTTTGTCATATTTTGGTGCCTTGTCACTCAAAAACATTCTGAAGAAGAAACCCATGGGTTCAGAGCTCCCCTGCTTACCTTCCATGTAGTATTGTTTGTTTGTTCATTTCCATCTGAGAAGATGGCTGGATTGCCCATATTCAGCTACGTTTAGCTGGTCTTCTATGGGGTCCAGTTGGATGTGAGTTGCGGGACCACTGCACCGGGTTAAACACCCTGCTCTTTGCGATGAATGAATGAAGCGGGATCTTTTACGTGCATGAGTTGTTACTCTCTCACACACGGGACCTCCATGGTATGTGCTATCCGAGGAACAGAGTGTTTTGCCTCTTGCTAGAGGGGACGGTATGTTTACACACAACATTGCTCAGTCCAGACTCGGGTTCGAACCCGGGCCGCGTGATCGTGAGGCAGATGAGCTACCGACTGAGCCAAGTCACCGACTGAGCCAAGTCACCGCCTTTGAAGACTGTTACCTAGGGAGAACACACCAAAGTTGGAAGCCTTTGGAGACCTCCAGGGCCCAGGGAGATGGCTGTCATATGTTTTTATTCTATGACACTGGCGAAAACACTTGCCAAAGTTGTATAAAAAAAAAAATTGATCATGCGTGTTTCCAAAAAGTAGATCAAAACTTAAAACTGGTCCTAAATAAATTACTCCTGGCTGTGACCTAAAGGGGGCACCCCTGAATCTGCCATGAAACACTTGAAAGTACCCTCAGCAGTGTAGACCCCTCCCCCTCTAAAAAAAAAAAAAAAAAAAAAGAGAAAATGAGATATTTTTAAATAAAAATTTAAAAAAAAATTGTGGAGATGATCCTAATTTGGTTCGGATCCGAAGGGATTATCCCTGTATTTCTTTTCCTGCTTTAAACATTTGGGGTTTTCCCCACGAGTCAATGAGGTCAGCATTGAAAAAAAAAAGTCTTTGGTCTCCCTAGCTTCAGTAATTCTGTGTCAAACTTAAGAGCCTTGTTTGCGTTGTGTCGCATGGGTCTTATTTCTTTGGTGTCAAGCTCATGAGCTGTTATAGGACTCTTGGGTGTTGAATTGAGACATGTGCAAAAAAAAAATCTTGAGAGACAGAAAGAGAGAGAGAGAGAGAGAGCCAACTAGAGCGGGATAACTGCAAACTCTGGAGGGAGACCGGGAAATTTTGAGAAAACAGTCTGAAAGCGGCCCATTACCACTGAAAGAAATAGCGTTAGAGTATCTGTTCTATAAAAGCAGAAGTGCTTTGAGTAAATACATCAGTGAATGGACTCGTAAGATTGTTTATGACAGATTAAGGGGTGATCCCCTTTGCGCCTGTACTAAATTAGGGACCAATTTTCACACTTTCATCTTCACGAAAAGTGTGGTCATCTTTTTCTACCGAACTTTGCAGGTGACAGAATATCATATCATTTAGTCACATGAGTGCTATGAACCCCATGTTGACTCCAAGATGCCCAAATTCCCCCAAATTAGGGAATCTTTGAAGGCATTTTTTCCCTCTAGAATCAGAAATAGGTAAAAGGATAAAGGCCATGATTACAAATGTTTCATGGCAGATCCAGGAGTGCCCCGGTTTTGTCCCTGCCATATTTAATTCATTAGGGACCAGTTTTAAGTTTTGGTCTTTGTGGAAACGCATGATCACATTTTCTACAGACGTGGCAGGACAGTGTTTTTGCCAGTGTCATGGAATAAAAACATATGGATGTCATGTCTCCCTGGGCCCTGAGATCTCTAAAGGCTTCCAACTTTGATGTGTTTTGCCTAGGTAACAGTCTACAAGACTGCATGGAAGGTAAACTTGAGATACTCAGGCGAGCTCTGAACCCATGGTGATGGGTCTCTTGGTAGTGACCAAGGCACCAAAATATTACCAAAACATCTACTACATTGTATACCAATTTCATGTAACTTTTGTATATAGACTCATAGATAAACATGCTCATAATGAATTGATGTACCCTCCTTTTTGCAAAAAAAAAAAAATATATATATATATTTTGTAGTTACAAAAAATAATATCTATATACATTAAACAATTCAAAGATTTCAATTTTTTCTGTACCTATTGGGCGCACTTGGAAGTTACATTGAAGTTAAAATGAAATGAAAATTAGTTCTGTTCAATGTTGTTTACATTGACTATTGTCCAGATGCTTTATTAAATCATGGGTGGTAGAGTAGGCCTAAAACTACTTGTAAATTCATGGAAATTCATACAACTAGGTGTAAGGATGTTCATTAAGATTGCGAAATGTAAATATTCTTTGCCCTTGAATTGTAGATACAGGCATCACAATCAACATTGTACAGCCTGCATGTATGTATATCCTAAAAGTAGAAATGTATTCATATTAGTGATTAGATTTATATGTATATTCATGCAGATTTTCATCGACTTGCTATTGAATGTAGGTACTGCAGCAATTATTCCTGGCAGTGAAGATAAGAGACACAAAGGCAACCACTTACGGATGAAATAATGAGAGATACGGGCATGTACAAGCCATTTGGCTGCCATTTTGCATATAATTATGTGCATATATATTATGCAGATTATGTATGTAGGAATGCTTTTTGAGTTACAACTGACATCATGATTGTGTTTACTGACATGAAAACATAAATATAAATGCCAAAATTTATTTTCTACAGGTTTTATGTACGGATATATTAAAAGGCAATTATGGCGGCCATTTTGATTGCATTTATATGCAAATTTATGCAAATTTACACAAAAAAAACCCGCACACACAATTTTTCAAACACTCTGCTATAAGATCCAAGAAGATACGTTTGCCACCAACGTAATACACCTTGTCACGAAACAATTCAGAAGTATATGCATATTCCTATGTAACCAATCGTCATCCTTCCACTTTGTTGAACGAACACTATGACAAAAAAGAAAATAAAAATTCATATCAGTTGACCTATTTGTTTAGCAAGTTATTCATTTAGAAACCCAGCAATGAAATACCTAACTAATATCCTTTGAGACCCCTTTATTGGACGTAATGCAAGTTATAGACAAAGAATAACATGACTACTTTACATTTTAATCTGTAAAATAAAATTCCTAATACTTGAAAAAAATGTTAGGATATTAATTTTTTCATTTAATTTCCTCAAATTCTCTTGGTAATATTTCGAAGGGATGTCTGTCTTTATTTTCAATCCACATATTCAATTTCCAGATTCCACTGATCTGATGTAATATTTAGATATTCTGGTTCTCTCTGTCATTTTAGACCATATTTCAAACATCATACATTCATTGTTTGTTATGTGTGGCGTTGAAATATGAATAAGCATTTGACTCTGCTTTATGTATTGTGTATAGTGTGTGCATGGGAGTGTTGTTTTGGAGTTTGGAACCAGCAGACAAATCCCTTTTTGTAATGTTAAAGGTAGGGGATACCTTTTACAGACCTCCCAAAATGCAGCGAAACATTAAATATGAACCTCAGGTGACTTGTTTACGCCACTGCTGAGAAATTTGGAAGTCAACAGTTATCTACAATTTGAATAATGCACAAAACTCAACTACTCAGTAGTTCTGTGTGTCAGCCACACTTAAGCCTTTTTTGTTGCATTCTTCTGTATCTTTTTAATCTATAAACACAAATCTAAAAGTAAAAGAGCTTATATAATAACATATAGAGTGTGTGGCAAGAATGTATATAGAAATGTTTGCAAGTTTTGATGAACTTTCTTCACAAAATATACATGATGGACACACATGCAGTGCATGGGTCTGCAAAGGTAGCCTAGTAATGTACTGGAATTTACGGTGAACCCCGAAAAAAATTCAATATTCAAAATCTAACGGTCAATAAAAATATACTAAATGTTACCTTCCACTTTCAATACTTTATGGGAGTTTCTAAAAAGATACTCTCTTCAGCATACCACTGTATCTATACAACTCCTCATTTAAGGCATGCAAATGGGATTCCCTACCTTAAGTGTACTGGAATTCGCACTTACTTAATGGTTTCTCTGTACCAATGACCTCGACTAACATTTTCGATTTCAGTTATCCGATTTGCATTATTTTCATCCAGTTTTAGTCATCTGCCTTACACGTTATCAAAGCATATGTCTGCTAAAATCTATTGAATATAAACGTACTTCATGTCAGACAACATCCGAGGTAAGAGCGTAATATTAACAAACCCGTAGAAAAAAGAATCATTAAGGGACATTATTCATAAATTTGTCTGCTGTAAGAATGCGTTTGGTTTAAGAATTTATTTTCACTTGGTCTAACTATCAATTTCGTCAAAATGAAAGTAGGCCAACTGGCAGTGAAACAAAGTGGATAGTTGACTAGACATTAGACATACTGGTTGTAGTCCAAATGTGATTAGACCATATGAGTTGAGACTACGAAGTGGGGGTAGACCAAATCAAGATAGAATATCATTTACAGTATTTCAAGAGTTGATAGTTAATACGCTCTCTGCAATCGTATAGGTGATAATAACAAGAAGACAAGAACTAATACAATATATTTTTATGCCGAAACAATTCAGAAGTATTTGTATATGCCTATGTAACCAATCGTCATCCTTCGACTTTGTTGAACGAACACTATGACAAAAAAGAAAATAAAAATTCATATCAGTTGACCTATTAGTTTAGCAAGTTAATCACTTAGAAACCCAGCAATGAAATACCTAACTAATATCCTTTGAGACCCCTTTATTGGACGTAATGCAAGTTATAGACAAAGAATAACATGACTACTTTACATTTAAATCTGTAAAATAAAATTCCCAATACTTGAAAAAAATGTTAGGATATTAACTTTTTCATTTAATTTTCTCAAATTCTCTTGGTAAAATTTCGAATGGATGTCTGTCTTTATTTTCAATCCACATATTCAATTTCCAGATTCCACTCATCTAATGTAATATTTAGATAGTCCCTGCAGATATTCTCGTTCTCTCTGTCATTAAAGACCTAATTTCAGCGAATTTATTCATAGGTGGGGATCCGTCAATGCCAGAACTAATATTATGAGAGCAGTTCCATAATTATAAAGTTATACTAACCTTCAACAGCATGGCCAGAGAACAAAGCAGCACCAAATATTAGTTGCAGAACGAGCTCGTATCTTTTATCCATCACAAGTATAGTCGAAGACGGAAGCAGTTCAAACAAAGTGATTTTACGATCGTAATATGTCCAATAAGCCTGTCAAATAATCGCATTGATGTCAGTTCTCAAGACGTAGAAATAGTCGAGCTCATCAAGACGAATGTGATTATATCGTCGGTAAAGTGCTGGATATATAGTAGGCCCTACTAAACACACTGCTCGGTGCAAACGTTTTTGCCACAATACTCTAGTAATTGAAATATGGCGGACCGCTCCCGTTTGCCCAAGCTAAAGTCCAAGTAGATCGAACATACAGTGGTATTTGCATGGGAGACTGCACACATTTCAAAGCAAATTTTAGGGGGGGGGGGTGCATTATACATCATACATTCAATGTTTGTCATGTGTAGTGTTGAAATATGAATAAGCATTTGACCCTGCTGTATGTATTGTGTATAGTGTGTGCATGGGAGTGTTGTTTTGGAGTTTGGAACCAGCAGACAAATCCCTTTATGTAATGTTAAAGGTAGGGGATACCTTTTACAGACCTCCCAAAATGCAGCGAAACATTAGATATGAACCTCAGGGGACTTGTTTAGGCCACTGCTGAGAAATTTGGAAGTCAACAGTTATCTACAATTTGAATAATGCACAAAACTCAACTACTCAGTAGTTCTGTGTGTCAGCCACACTTAAGCCTTTTTGTTGCAGTCTTCTGTATTTTTTTATCTATAAACACAAATCTAAAAGTAAAAGAGCTGATATAATAACATATAGAGTGTGTGGCAAGAATGTATATAGAAATGTTTGTAAGTTTTGATGAACTTTCTTCACAAAATATACATGATGGACACACATGCAGTGCATGGGTCTGCAAAGGTAGCCTACTAATGTACTGGAATTTACGGTGAGCCCCGAAAAAAATTCAATATTCAAAATCTAACGGTCAATAAAAATGTACTTAGTGTTACCTTCCACTTTCAATACTTTATGGGAGTTTCTAAAATGATACTCTCTTCAACATACCACTGTATTTATACAACTCCTCATTTAAGGCATGCAAATGGGATTCCCTACCTTAAGTGTACTGGAATTCGCACTTCCTTAATAGTTTCTCTGTACCAATGACCTCGATTAACATTTTCGATTTCAGTTATCCGATTTGCATTATTTTCATCCAGTTTTAGTCATCTGCCTTACACGTTATCAAAGCATATGTCTGCTAAAATCTATTGAATATAAACGTACTTCATGTCAGACAACATCCGAGGTAAGAGCGTAATATTAACAAACCCGTAGAAAAAGAATCATTAAGGGACATTATTCATAAATTTGTCTGCTGTAAGAATGCGTTTGGTTTAAGAATTTATTTTCACTTGGTCTAACTATCAATTTCGTCAAAATGAAAGTAGGCCAACTGGCAGTGAAACAAAGTGGATAGTTGACTAGACATTAGACATACTGGTTGTAGTCCAAATGTGATTAGACCATATGAGTTGAGACTACGAAGTGGGGGTAGACCAAATCAAGATAGAATATCATTAACAGTATTAATTCAAGAGTTGATAGTTAATACGCTCTCTGCAATCGTATAGGTGATAATAACAAGAAGACAAGAACTAATACAATACATTTTTATGCCGAAACAATTCAGAAGTATTTGTATATGCCTATGTAACCAATCGTCTTCCTTCGATTTTGTTGAACGAACACTATGACAAAAAAGAAAATAAAAATTCATATCAGTTGACCTATTTGTTTAGCAAGTTAATCACTTAGAAACCCAGCAATGAAATACCTAACTAATATCCTT
Source organism: Diadema setosum (assembly GCA_033980235.1). Lineage (NCBI taxonomy): Eukaryota > Metazoa > Echinodermata > Echinoidea > Diadematoida > Diadematidae > Diadema > Diadema setosum. The sequence continues at coordinate 5,906,418 of CM067065.1, read as the reverse complement.
TGAGACCCCTTTATTGGACGTAATGCAAGTTATAGACATAGAATAACATGACTACTTTACATTTAAATCTGTAAGATAAAATATCCCAATACTTGAAAAAAATGTTAGGATATTAACTTTTTCATTTAATTTTCTCAAATTCTCTTGGTAAAATTTCGAATGGATGTCTGTCTTTATTTTCAATCCACATATTCAATTTCCAGATTCCACTCATCTAATGTAATATTTAGATAGTCCCTGCAGATATTCTCGTTCTCTCTGTCATTTAAGACCTAATTTCAGCGAATTTATTCATAGGTTGGGATCCGTCAATGCCAGAACTAATATTATGAGAGCAGTTCCATAATTATAAAGTTATACTAACCTTCAACAGCATGGCCAGAGAACAAAGCAGCACCAAATATTAGTTGCAGAACGAGCTCGTATCTTTTATCCATCACAAGTATAGTCGAAGACGGAAGCAGTTCAAACAAAGTGATTTTACGATCGTAATATGTCCAATAAGCCTGTCAAATAATCGCATTGATGTCAGTTCTCAAGACGTAGAAATAGTCGAGCTCATCAAGACGAATGTGATTATATCGTCGGTAAAGTGCTGGATATATAGTAGGCCCTACTAAACACACTGCTCGGTGCAAACGTTTTTGCCACAATACTCTAGTAATTGAAATATGGCGGACCGCTCCCGTTTGCCCAAGCTAAAGTCCAAGTAGATCGAACATACAGTGGTATTTGCATGGGAGACTGCACACAATTCAAAGCAAATTTTAGGGGGGGGGGGGTGCATTATACATCATACATTCAATGTTTGTCATGTGTAGTGTTGAAATATGAATAAGCATTTGACCCTGCTGTATGTATTGTGTATAGTGTGTGCATGGGAGTGTTGTTTTGGAGTTTGGAACCAGCAGACAAATCCCTTTATGTAATGTTAAAGGTAGGGGATACCTTTTACAGACCTCCCAAAATGCAGCGAAACATTAGATATGAACCTCAGGGGACTTGTTTAGGCCACTGCTGAGAAATTTGGAAGTCAACAGTTATCTACAATTTGAATAATGCACAAAACTCAACTACTCAGTAGTTCTGTGTGTCAGCCACACTTAAGCCTTTTTGTTGCAGTCTTCTGTATTTTTTTATCTATAAACACAAATCTAAAAGTAAAAGAGCTGATATAATAACATATAGAGTGTGTGGCAAGAATGTATATAGAAATGTTTGTAAGTTTTGATGAACTTTCTTCACAAAATATACATGATGGACACACATGCAGTGCATGGGTCTGCAAAGGTAGCCTACTAATGTACTGGAATTTACGGTGAGCCCCGAAAAAAATTCAATATTCAAAATCTAACGGTCAATAAAAATGTACTTAGTGTTACCTTCCACTTTCAATACTTTATGGGAGTTTCTAAAATGATACTCTCTTCAACATACCACTGTATTTATACAACTCCTCATTTAAGGCATGCAAATGGGATTCCCTACCTTAAGTGTACTGGAATTCGCACTTCCTTAATAGTTTCTCTGTACCAATGACCTCGATTAACATTTTCGATTTCAGTTATCCGATTTGCATTATTTTCATCCAGTTTTAGTCATCTGCCTTACACGTTATCAAAGCATATGTCTGCTAAAATCTATTGAATATAAACGTACTTCATGTCAGACAACATCCGAGGTAAGAGCGTAATATTAACAAACCCGTAGAAAAAGAATCATTAAGGGACATTATTCATAAATTTGTCTGCTGTAAGAATGCGTTTGGTTTAAGAATTTATTTTCACTTGGTCTAACTATCAATTTCGTCAAAATGAAAGTAGGCCAACTGGCAGTGAAACAAAGTGGATAGTTGACTAGACATTAGACATACTGGTTGTAGTCCAAATGTGATTAGACCATATGAGTTGAGACTACGAAGTGGGGGTAGACCAAATCAAGATAGAATATCATTAACAGTATTAATTCAAGAGTTGATAGTTAATACGCTCTCTGCAATCGTATAGGTGATAATAACAAGAAGACAAGAACTAATACAATACATTTTTATGCCGAAACAATTCAGAAGTATTTGTATATGCCTATGTAACCAATCGTCTTCCTTCGATTTTGTTGAACGAACACTATGACAAAAAAGAAAATAAAAATTCATATCAGTTGACCTATTTGTTTAGCAAGTTAATCACTTAGAAACCCAGCAATGAAATACCTAACTAATATCCTTTGAGACCCCTTTATTGGACGTAATGCAAGTTATAGACAAAGAATAACATGACTACTATACATTTAAATCTGTAAATTAAAATATCCCAATACTTGAAAAAAATGTAAGGATATTAACTTTTTCATTTAATTTTCTCAAATTCTCTTGGTAAAATTTCGAATGGATGTCTGTCTTTATTTTCAATCCACATATTCAATTTCCAGATTCCACTCATCTAATGTAATATTTAGATAGTCCCTGCAGATATTCTCGTTCTCTCTGTCATTTAAGACCTAATTTCAGCGAATTTATTCATAGGTTGGGATCCGTCAATGCCAGAACTAATATTATGAGAGCAGTTCCATAATTATAAAGTTATACTAACCTTCAACAGCATGGCCAGAGAACAAAGCAGCACCAAATATTAGTTGCAGAACGAGCTGGTATCTTTTATCCATCACAAGTATAGTCGAAGACGGAAGCAGTTCAAACAAAGTGATTTCACGATCGTAATATGTCCAATAAGCCTGTCAAATAATCGCATTGATGTCAGTTCTCAAGACGTAGAAATAGTCGAGCTCATCAAGACGAATGTGATTATATCGTCGGTAAAGTGCTGGATATATAGTAGGCCCTACTAAACACACTGCTCGGTGCAAACGTTTTTGCCACAATACTCTAGTAATTGAAATATGGCGGACCGCTCCCGTTTGCCCAAGCTAAAGTCCAAGTAGATCGAACATACAGTGGTATTTGCATGGGAGACTGCACACAATTCAAAGCAAATTTTAGGGGGGGGGTGCATTATACATCATACATTCAATGTTTGTCATGTGTAGTGTTGAAATATGAATAAGCATTTGACCCTGCTGTATGTATTGTGTATAGTGTGTGCATGGGAGTGTTGTTTTGGAGTTTGGAACCAGCAGACAAATCCCTTTATGTAATGTTAAAGGTAGGGGATACCTTTTACAGACCTCCCAAAATGCAGCGAAACATTAGATATGAACCTCAGGGGACTTGTTTAGGCCACTGCTGAGAAATTTGGAAGTCAACAGTTATCTACAATTTGAATAATGCACAAAACTCAACTACTCAGTAGTTCTGTGTGTCAGCCACACTTAAGCCTTTTTGTTGCAGTCTTCTGTATTTTTTTATCTATAAACACAAATCTAAAAGTAAAAGAGCTGATATAATAACATATAGAGTGTGTGGCAAGAATGTATATAGAAATGTTTGTAAGTTTTGATGAACTTTCTTCACAAAATATACATGATGGACACACATGCAGTGCATGGGTCTGCAAAGGTAGCCTACTAATGTACTGGAATTTACGGTGAGCCCCGAAAAAAATTCAATATTCAAAATCTAACGGTCAATAAAAATGTACTTAGTGTTACCTTCCACTTTCAATACTTTATGGGAGTTTCTAAAATGATACTCTCTTCAACATACCACTGTATTTATACAACTCCTCATTTAAGGCATGCAAATGGGATTCCCTACCTTAAGTGTACTGGAATTCGCACTTCCTTAATAGTTTCTCTGTACCAATGACCTCGATTAACATTTTCGATTTCAGTTATCCGATTTGCATTATTTTCATCCAGTTTTAGTCATCTGCCTTACACGTTATCAAAGCATATGTCTGCTAAAATCTATTGAATATAAACGTACTTCATGTCAGACAACATCCGAGGTAAGAGCGTAATATTAACAAACCCGTAGAAAAAGAATCATTAAGGGACATTATTCATAAATTTGTCTGCTGTAAGAATGCGTTTGGTTTAAGAATTTATTTTCACTTGGTCTAACTATCAATTTCGTCAAAATGAAAGTAGGCCAACTGGCAGTGAAACAAAGTGGATAGTTGACTAGACATTAGACATACTGGTTGTAGTCCAAATGTGATTAGACCATATGAGTTGAGACTACGAAGTGGGGGTAGACCAAATCAAGATAGAATATCATTAACAGTATTAATTCAAGAGTTGATAGTTAATACGCTCTCTGCAATCGTATAGGTGATAATAACAAGAAGACAAGAACTAATACAATACATTTTTATGCCGAAACAATTCAGAAGTATTTGTATATGCCTATGTAACCAATCGTCTTCCTTCGATTTTGTTGAACGAACACTATGACAAAAAAGAAAATAAAAATTCATATCAGTTGACCTATTTGTTTAGCAAGTTAATCACTTAGAAACCCAGCAATGAAATACCTAACTAATATCCTTTGAGACCCCTTTATTGGACGTAATGCAAGTTATAGACAAAGAATAACATGACTACTATACATTTAAATCTGTAAATTAAAATATCCCAATACTTGAAAAAAATGTAAGGATATTAACTTTTTCATTTAATTTTCTCAAATTCTCTTGGTAAAATTTCGAATGGATGTCTGTCTTTATTTTCAATCCACATATTCAATTTCCAGATTCCACTCATCTAATGTAATATTTAGATAGTCCCTGCAGATATTCTCGTTCTCTCTGTCATTTAAGACCTAATTTCAGCGAATTTATTCATAGGTTGGGATCCGTCAATGCCAGAACTAATATTATGAGAGCAGTTCCATAATTATAAAGTTATACTAACCTTCAACAGCATGGCCAGAGAACAAAGCAGCACCAAATATTAGTTGCAGAACGAGCTGGTATCTTTTATCCATCACAAGTATAGTCGAAGACGGAAGCAGTTCAAACAAAGTGATTTCACGATCGTAATATGTCCAATAAGCCTGTCAAATAATCGCATTGATGTCAGTTCTCAAGACGTAGAAATAGTCGAGCTCATCAAGACGAATGTGATTATATCGTCGGTAAAGTGCTGGATATATAGTAGGCCCTACTAAACACACTGCTCGGTGCAAACGTTTTTGCCACAATACTCTAGTAATTGAAATATGGCGGACCGCTCCCGTTTGCCCAAGCTAAAGTCCAAGTAGATCGAACATACAGTGGTATTTGCATGGGAGACTGCACACAATTCAAAGCAAATTTTAGGGGGGGGGGGTGCATTATACATCATACATTCAATGTTTGTCATGTGTAGTGTTGAAATATGAATAAGCATTTGACCCTGCTGTATGTATTGTGTATAGTGTGTGCATGGGAGTGTTGTTTTGGAGTTTGGAACCAGCAGACAAATCCCTTTATGTAATGTTAAAGGTAGGGGATACCTTTTACAGACCTCCCAAAATGCAGCGAAACATTAGATATGAACCTCAGGGGACTTGTTTAGGCCACTGCTGAGAAATTTGGAAGTCAACAGTTATCTACAATTTGAATAATGCACAAAACTCAACTACTCAGTAGTTCTGTGTGTCAGCCACACTTAAGCCTTTTTGTTGCAGTCTTCTGTATTTTTTTTATCTATAAACACAAATCTAAAAGTAAAAGAGCTGATATAATAACATATAGAGTGTGCGGCAAGAATGTATATAGAAATGTTTGTAAGTTTTGATGAACTTTCTTCACAAAATATACATGATGGACACACATGCAGTGCATGGGTCTGCAAAGGTAGCCTACTAATGTACTGGAATTTACGGTGAGCCCCGAAAAAAATTCAATATTCAAAATCTAACGGTCAATAAAAATGTACTTAGTGTTACCTTCCACTTTCAATACTTTATGGGAGTTTCTAAAATGATACTCTCTTCAACATACCACTGTATTTATACAACTCCTCATTTAAGGCATGCAAATGGGATTCCCTACCTTAAGTGTACTGGAATTCGCACTTCCTTAATAGTTTCTCTGTACCAATGACCTCGATTAACATTTTCGATTTCAGTTATCCGATTTGCATTATTTTCATCCAGTTTTAGTCATCTGCCTTACACGTTATCAAAGCATATGTCTGCTAAAATCTATTGAATATAAACGTACTTCATGTCAGACAACATCCGAGGTAAGAGCGTAATATTAACAAACCCGTAGAAAAAGAATCATTAAGGGACATTATTCATAAATTTGTCTGCTGTAAGAATGCGTTTGGTTTAAGAATTTATTTTCACTTGGTCTAACTATCAATTTCGTCAAAATGAAAGTAGGCCAACTGGCAGTGAAACAAAGTGGATAGTTGACTAGACATTAGACATACTGGTTGTAGTCCAAATGTGATTAGACCATATGAGTTGAGACTACGAAGTGGGGGTAGACCAAATCAAGATAGAATATCATTAACAGTATTAATTCAAGAGTTGATAGTTAATACGCTCTCTGCAATCGTATAGGTGATAATAACAAGAAGACAAGAACTAATACAATACATTTTTATGCCGAAACAATTCAGAAGTATTTGTATATGCCTATGTAACCAATCGTCTTCCTTCGATTTTGTTGAACGAACACTATGACAAAAAAGAAAATAAAAATTCATATCAGTTGACCTATTTGTTTAGCAAGTTAATCACTTAGAAACCCAGCAATGAAATACCTAACTAATATCCTTTGAGACCCCTTTATTGGACGTAATGCAAGTTATAGACAAAGAATAACATGACTACTATACATTTAAATCTGTAAATTAAAATATCCCAATACTTGAAAAAAATGTAAGGATATTAACTTTTTCATTTAATTTTCTCAAATTCTCTTGGTAAAATTTCGAATGGATGTCTGTCTTTATTTTCAATCCACATATTCAATTTCCAGATTCCACTCATCTAATGTAATATTTAGATAGTCCCTGCAGATATTCTCGTTCTCTCTGTCATTTAAGACCTAATTTCAGCGAATTTATTCATAGGTTGGGATCCGTCAATGCCAGAACTAATATTATGAGAGCAGTTCCATAATTATAAAGTTATACTAACCTTCAACAGCATGGCCAGAGAACAAAGCAGCACCAAATATTAGTTGCAGAACGAGCTGGTATCTTTTATCCATCACAAGTATAGTCGAAGACGGAAGCAGTTCAAACAAAGTGATTTCACGATCGTAATATGTCCAATAAGCCTGTCAAATAATCGCATTGATGTCAGTTCTCAAGACGTAGAAATAGTCGAGCTCATCAAGACGAATGTGATTATATCGTCGGTAAAGTGCTGGATATATAGTAGGCCCTACTAAACACACTGCTCGGTGCAAACGTTTTTGCCACAATACTCTAGTAATTGAAATATGGCGGACCGCTCCCGTTTGCCCAAGCTAAAGTCCAAGTAGATCGAACATACAGTGGTATTTGCATGGGAGACTGCACACAATTCAAAGCAAATTTTAGGGGGGGGGGGTGCATTATACATCATACATTCAATGTTTGTCATGTGTAGTGTTGAAATATGAATAAGCATTTGACTCTGCTGTATGTATTGTGTATAGTGTGTGCATGGGAGTGTTGTTTTGGAGTTTGGAACCAGCAGACAAATCCCTTTATGTAATGTTAAAGGTAGGGGATACCTTTTACAGACCTCCCAAAATGCAGCGAAACATTAGATATGAACCTCAGGGGACTTGTTTAGGCCACTGCTGAGAAATTTGGAAGTCAACAGTTATCTACAATTTGAATAATGCACAAAACTCAACTACTCAGTAGTTCTGTGTGTCAGCCACACTTAAGCCTTTTTGTTGCAGTCTTCTGTACTTTTTTTTTAATCTATAAACACAAATCTAAAAGTAAAAGAGCTGATATAATAACATATAGAGTGTGTGGCAAGAATGTATATAGAAATGTTTGTAAGTTTTGATGAACTTTCTTCACAAAATATACATGATGGACACACATGCAGTGCATGGGTCTGCAAAGGTAGCCTACTAATGTACTGGAATTTACGGTGAGCCCCGAAAAAAATTCAATATTCAAAATCTAACGGTCAATAAAAATGTACTTAGTGTTACCTTCCACTTTCAATACTTTATGGGAGTTTCTAAAATGATACTCTCTTCAACATGATACCACTGTATTTATACAACTCCTCATTTTAGGCATGCAAATGGGATTCCCTACCTTAAGTGTACTGGAATTCGCACTTCCTTAATGGTTTCTCTGTACCAATGACCTCGATTAACATTTTCGATTTCAGTTATCCGATTTGCATTATTTTCATCCAGTTTTAGTCATCTGCCTTACACGTTATCAAAGCATATGTCTGCTAAAATCTATTGAATATAAACGTACTTCATGTCAGACAACATCCGAGGTAAGAGCGTAATATTAACAAACCCGTAGAAAAAGAATCATTAAGGGACATTATTCATAAATTTGTCTGCTGTAAGAATGCGTTTGGTTTAAGAATTTATTTTCACTTGGTCTAACTATCAATTTCGTCAAAATGAAAGTAGGCCAACTGGCAGTGAAACAAAGTGGATAGTTGACTAGACATTAGACATACTGGTTGTAGTCCAAATGTGATTAGACCATATGAGTTGAGACTACGAAGTGGGGGTAGACCAAATCAAGATAGAATATCATTAACAGTATTAATTCAAGAGTTGATAGTTAATACGCTCTCTGCAATCGTATAGGTGATAATAACAAGAAGACAAGAACTAATACAATACATTTTTATGCCGAAACAATTCAGAAGTATTTGTATATGCCTATGTAACCAATCGTCTTCCTTCGATTTTGTTGAACGAACACTATGACAAAAAAGAAAATAAAAATTCATATCAGTTGACCTATTTGTTTAGCAAGTTAATCACTTAGAACCCCAGCAATGAAATACCTAACTAATATCCTTTGAGACCCCTTTATTGGACGTAATGCAAGTTATAGACAAAGAATAACATGACTACTTTACATTTAAATCTGTAAGATAAAATATCCCAATACTTGAAAAAAATGTTAGGATATTAACTTTTTCATTTAATTTTCTCAAATTCTCTTGGTAAAATTTCGAATGGATGTCTGTCTTTATTTTCAATCCACATATTCAATTTCCAGATTCCACTCATCTAATGTAATATTTAGATAGTCCCTGCAGATATTCTCGTTCTCTCTGTCATTTAAGACCTAATTTCAGCGAATTTATTCATAGGTTGGGATCCGTCAATGCCAGAACTAATATTATGAGAGCAGTTCCATAATTATAAAGTTATACTAACCTTCAACAGCATGGCCAGAGAACAAAGCAGCACCAAATATTAGTTGCAGAACGAGCGTATAGTCGAAGACGGAAGCAGTTCAAACAAAGTGATTTTACGATCGTAATATATCCAACAAGCCTGTCAAATAATCGCATTGATGTCAGTTCTCAAGACGTAGAAATAGTCGAGCTCATCAAGACGAATGTGATTATATCGTCGGTAAAGTGCTGGATATATAGTAGGCCCTACTAAACACACTGCTCGGTGCAAACGTTTTTGCCACAATACTCTAGTAATTGAAATATGGCGGACCGCTCCCGTTTGCCCAAGCTAAAGTCCAAGTAGATCGAACATACAGTGGTATTTGCATGGGAGACTGCACACAATTCAAAGCAAATTTTAGGGGGGGGGGTGCATTATACATTATACATTCAATGCTTGTTATGTGTAGTGTTGAAATATGAATAAGCATTTGACTCACTGTATGTATTGTGTATAGTGTGTGCAAGGGAGTGTTGTTTTGGAGTTTGGAACCAGCAGACAAATCCCCTTATGTAATGTTAAAGGTAGGAGTTACCTTTTACAGACCTCCCATAAAATGCAGCGAAACATTGAATATGAACCTCAGGGGACTTGTTTAGGCCACTGCTGAGAAATTTGGAAGTCAACAGTTATCTACAATTTGAATAATGCACAAAACTCAACTACTCAGTAGTTCTGTGTGTCAGCCACACTTAAGCCTTTTTGTTGCAGTCTTCTGTACTTTTTTTTTTATCTATAAACACAAATCTAAAAGTAAAAGAGCTGATATAATAACATATAGAGTGTGTGGCAAGAATGTATATAGAAATGTTTGTAAGTTTTGATGAACTTTCTTCATAAAATATACATGATGGACACACATGCAGTGCATGGGTCTGCAAAGGTAGCCTAGTAATGTACTGGAATTTACGGTGAGCCCCGAAAAAAATTCAATATTCAAAATCTAACGGTCAATAAAAATGTCCTTAGTGTTACCTTCCACTTTCAATACTTTATGGGAGTTTCTAAAATGATACTCTCTTCAACATACCACTGTATTTATACAACTCCTCATTTAAGGCATGCAAATGGGATTCCCTACCTTAAGTGTACTGGAATTCGCACTTCCTTAATAGTTTCTCTGTACCAATGACCTCGATTAACATTTTCGATTTCAGTTATCCGATTTGCATTATTTTCATCCAGTTTTAGTCATCTGCCTTACACGTTATCAAAGCATATGTCTGCTAAAATCTATTGAATATAAACGTACTTCATGTCAGACAACATCCGAGGTAAGAGCGTAATATTAACAAACCCGTAGAAAAAGAATCATTAAGGGACATTATTCATAAATTTGTCTGCTGTAAGAATGCGTTTGGTTTAAGAATTTATTTTCACTTGGTCTAACTATCAATTTCGTCAAAATGAAAGTAGGCCAACTGGCAGTGAAACAAAGTGGATAGTTGACTAGACATTAGACATACTGGTTGTAGTCCAAATGTGATTAGACCATATGAGTTGAGACTACGAAGTGGGGGTAGACCAAATCAAGATAGAATATCATTTACAGTATTTCAAGAGTTGATAGTTAATACGCTCTCTGCAATCGTATAGGTGATAATAACAAGAAGGCAAGAACTAATACAATACATTTTTATGCCGAAACAATTCAGAAGTATTTGTATATGCCTATGTAACCAATCGGCATTCTGCGACTTTGTTGAACGAACACTATGACAAAAAAGAAAATAAAAATTCATATCAGTTGACCTATTTGTTTAGCAAGTTAATCACTTAGAAACCCAGCAATGAAATACCTAACTAATATCCTTTGAGACCCCTTTATTGGACGTAATGCAAGTTATAGACAAAGAATGACATGACTACTTTACATTTTAATCTGTAAAATAAAATTCCCAATACTTGAAAAAAATGTTAGGATATTAACTTTTTCATTTAATTTTCTCAAATTCTCTTGGTAAAATTTCGAATGGATGTCTGTCTTTATTTTCAATCCACATATTCAATTTCCAGATTCCACTCATCTAATGTAATATTTAGATAGACCCTGCAGATATTCTCGTTCTCTCTGTCATTTAAGACCTAATTTCAGCGAATTTATCATAGGTTGGGATCCGTCAATGCCAGAACTAATATTATGAGAGCAGTTCCATAATTATAAAGTTATACTAACCTTCCGCAACATGGCCAGAGAACAAAGCAGCACAAAATATTAGTTGCAGAACGAGCTCGTATCTTTTATCCATCACAAGTATAGTCGAAGACGGAAGCAGTTCAAACAAAGTGATTTTACGATCGTAATATGTCCAACAAGCCTGTCAAATAATCGCATTGATGTCAGGTCTCAAAACGTAGAAATAGTCGAGCTCATCAAGACGAATGTGATTATATCGTCGGTAAAGTGCTGGATATATAGTAGGCCCTACTAAACACACTGCTCGGTGCAAACGTTTTTGCCACAATACTCTAGTAATTGAAATATGGCGGACCGCTCCCGTTTGCCCAAGCTAAAGTCCAAGTAGATCGAACATACAGTGGTATTTGCATGGGAGACTGCACACAATTCAAAGCAAATTTTAGGGGGGGGGGGTGCATTATACATTATACATTCAATGCTTGTTATGTGTAGTGTTGAAATATGAATAAGCATTTGACTCACTGTATGTATTGTGTATAGTGTGTGCAAGGGAGTGTTGTTTTGGAGTTTGGAACCAGCAGACAAATCCCCTTATGTAATGTTAAAGGTAGGAGTTACCTTTTACAGACCTCCCATAAAATGCAGCGAAACATTGAATATGAACCTCAGGGGACTTGTTTAGGCCACTGCTGAGAAATTTGGAAGTCAACAGTTATCTACAATTTGAATAATGCACAAAACTCAACTACTCAGTAGTTCTGTGTGTCAGCCACACTTCAGCCTTTTTGTTGCAGTCTTCTGTACTTTTTTTTTTTTATCTATAAACACAAATCTAAAAGTAAAAGAGCTGATATAATAACATATAGAGTGTGTGGCAAGAATGTATATAGAAATGTTTGTAAGTTTTGATGAACTTTCTTCATAAAATATACATGATGGACACACATGCAGTGCATGGGTCTGCAAAGGTAGCCTAGTAATGTACTGGAATTTACGGTGAGCCCCGAAAAAAATTCAATATTCAAAATCTAACGGTCAATAAAAATGTACTTAGTGTTACCTTCCACTTTCAATACTTTATGGGAGTTTCTAAAATGATACTCTCTTCAACATACCACTGTATTTATACAACTCCTCATTTAAGGCATGCAAATGGGATTCCCTACCTTAAGTGTACTGGAATTCGCACTTCCTTAATAGTTTCTCTGTACCAATGACCTCGATTAACATTTTCGATTTCAGTTATCCGATTTGCATTATTTTCATCCAGTTTTAGTCATCTGCCTTACACGTTATCAAAGCATATGTCTGCTAAAATCTATTGAATATAAACGTACTTCATGTCAGACAACATCCGAGGTAAGAGCGTAATATTAACAAACCCGTAGAAAAAGAATCATTAAGGGACATTATTCATAAATTTGTCTGCTGTAAGAATGCGTTTGGTTTAAGAATTTATTTTCACTTGGTCTAACTATCAATTTCGTCAAAATGAAAGTAGGCCAACTGGCAGTGAAACAAAGTGGATAGTTGACTAGACATTAGACATACTGGTTGTAGTCCAAATGTGATTAGACCATATGAGTTGAGACTACGAAGTGGGGGTAGACCAAATCAAGATAGAATATCATTTACAGTATTTCAAGAGTTGATAGTTAATACGCTCTCTGCAATCGTATAGGTGATAATAACAAGAAGGCAAGAACTAATACAATACATTTTTATGCCGAAACAATTCAGAAGTATTTGTATATGCCTATGTAACCAATCGTCATTCTGCGACTTTGTTGAACGAACACTATGACAAAAAAGAAAATAAAAATTCATATCAGTTGACCTATTTGTTTAGCAAGTTAATCACTTAGAAACCCAGCAATGAAATACCTAACTAATATCCTTTGAGACCCCTTTATTGGACGTAATGCAAGTTATAGACAAAGAATGACATGACTACTTTACATTTTAATCTGTAAAATAAAATTCCCAATACTTGAAAAAAATGTTAGGATATTAACTTTTTCATTTAATTTTCTCAAATTCTCTTGGTAAAATTTCGAATGGATGTCTGTCTTTATTTTCAATCCACATATTCAATTTCCAGATTCCACTCATCTAATGTAATATTTAGATAGACCCTGCAGATATTCTCGTTCTCTCTGTCATTTAAGACCTAATTTCAGCGAATTTATCATAGGTTGGGATCCGTCAATGCCAGAACTAATATTATGAGAGCAGTTCCATAATTATAAAGTTATACTAACCTTCCGCAACATGGCCAGAGAACAAAGCAGCACAAAATATTAGTTGCAGAACGAGCTCGTATCTTTTATCCATCACAAGTATAGTCGAAGACGGAAGCAGTTCAAACAAAGTGATTTTACGATCGTAATATGTCCAACAAGCCTGTCAAATAATCGCATTGATGTCAGGTCTCAAAACGTAGAAATAGTCGAGCTCATCAAGACGAATGTGATTATATCGTCGGTAAAGTGCTGGATATATAGTAGGCCCTACTAAACACACTGCTCGGTGCAAACGTTTTTGCCACAATACTCTAGTAATTGAAATATGGCGGACCGCTCCCGTTTGCCCAAGCTAAAGTCCAAGTAGATCGAACATACAGTGGTATTTGCATGGGAGACTGCACACAATTCAAAACAAATTTTAGGGGGGAGGGGTGCATTATACATCATACATTCAATGTTTGTTTTGTGTAGTGTAATATGAATAAGCATTTGACTCTGCTTTATGTATTGTGTATAGTGTGTGCATTCGCACTTCCTTAATGGTTTCTCAGTATAGTAGAGCAGATAAGCGGAAGAAATGTGCAAAATTTAACTATTAAAAGCATTAAACTTTCACCATTGTATAAAGTACATGCTATAAGATTAATTTTAAGATCGGGACCCTAACAAAAAAGTCATGTGGTACTCCCTGTGGTACTTGTCGGTACCACACAATGTACCACACACTTGTAATGTTACCACAGGAACTGTGTGGTACTGTACCACAGGCTTGTAGGGTACTCCCTGTAATACTTGTCAGTACCACACAATGTACGACATAAATAAATGTTACCACAGGAACTGTGTGGTACTGTTTTACAGGCTAAGTGGTACTCCCTATGGTACTGGTTGGTACCACACAAAGTACCACACAAATATATGTTAACACAGGAACTGTGTGGTACTGTGTCACAGGCTCGTGTGGTACTCTGGGATGTAATACAGGGCAATACCACAGGACATTACCACAGGAAAGTACCACAGGACAGTACCACAAGACAGTATACACACAAATTGTCCTGTGGTATTTTGGGACGTATACCACACGACAGTACCACAGGGCAGTACCTCATGAATTGTCCTGTGGTATTTTGGGACGTTCCACAGGAGAGTGCAACAGGAAAGTACCACAGGATAGTACCACAGGGCAGTACCACACGACTTGTTCTGTGGTATTTTAGGATGAAACACAGGAGAGTACCACAGGGCAGTTCCACAGGACAGTACCACAGGAAAGTACCACAGGATAGTACCACAGGAATTGTCCTGTGGTATTTTGGGATATACCACAGGACAGTACCACAGGAGAGTACCACAGGACAGTACCTCACGACTTGTCCTGTGGTATTTTGGGACGTACCACAGGACAGTACCACAGGGCAGTACCACAGGACAGTACCACAGGGCAGTATCACAGGACAGTACCACACGACTTGTCCTGTGGTATTTTGGGACGTACCACAGGACAGTACCACAGGACAGTACCACAGGATATTACCACAGGACAGTACCTCACGACTTTTCCTCTGGTATTTGGGACGTACCACAGGACAGTATCACAGGGCAGTACCACAGGACAGTACCACAGGAAAGTACCACAGGATAGTACCACAGGACAGCACCACAGGGCAGAACCACAGGAAAGTACCACAGGATAGTACCACAGGACAGTACCACACGACTTGTCCTGTGGTATTTTGGGACATACCACAGGACAGTACCGCAGGAATTGTCCTGTGGTATTTTGGGACGTACCACAGGACAGTACCACAGGATATTACCACAGGACAGTACCTCACGACTTGTCCTGTGGTATTTTGGGACGTACCACAGGACAGTACCACAGGGCAGTACCAGAGGGCAGTACCACAGGAAAGTACCACAGGATAGTATCACATGACAGTACCACACGACTTGTCCTGTGGTATTTTGGGACGTACCACAGGGCAGTACCACAGGACAGTACCACAGGACAGTACCACACGACTTGTCCTGTGGTATTTTGGGGCATACCACAGGACAGTACCACAGAAATTGTCCTGTGGTATTTTGGGACGTACCACAGGACAGGACCAGAGGGCAGTTCCACAGGACAGTACCACAGGATAGTACCACAGGACAGTACCACACGACTTGTCCTGTGGTATTTTGGGACGTACCACGGGACAGTACCACAGAGCAGTACCACAGGACAGTACCACAGGAAAGTACCACAGGATAGTACCACTGGACAGTACCACATGAATTGTACTGTGGTATTTTGGGACGTACCACAGGACAGTACGACACAGAAGTACCACAGCACCACAGAAAAATGCTACAGGATATTTTTTTTCTTAACATTTAATACCAGAGGACTATCACATCATAAGAATATCATACAGTAGTACCACACAGGAGTACCACACAGGAAAATTGTAAGGCAGAATCTACTGAAATATATTATAAAAATACAAACAGAAAAGCACATATTAATATTCCTCAATTAATTGATAGATGAGTTATGCTGTGAATTATAGCAATTGATTTGCCATTACTTATCCTGTCCTATACTCCTACAGTATTACCTATTTAGTGAAAGTGCTGATGTAAAGCATAAGAAATTTCATAAGGACTTCTGTGGTACGGTACTCCTGTGGTACTCCTGTGGTACTCCTGTGGTACTCCTGTGGTACAAATTTTTACATAGCTCATGAATATTCATAGAAAGCACTCTAGATTTTAGAAAATATATGACTTAAAAAGTCAAAGTATTATTAATGATGGAACTTACTTTGAACTTTATGAAAGATTCTCCCAGATTTTTTTTTTCGATCTATCCTGTGTGGTACTCTCCTGTGGTACCATGGAAATGCTGTGTGGTACTGCCCTGTGGTAATGCTGTGTGGTAATGATCGACCTGTGGTACTGTCCTGTGGTACTGTCCCAAAATACCACAGGACAGTTCCTGTGGTACTGTTCTGTAGTACTACTCCTGTGGTACTGCCCTGTGGTACGTCCCAAAATACCACAGGATTTCCTGTGGTACTGCCCTGTGGTACGTCCCAAAATACCACAGGAATTCCTGTGGTACTGTTCTGTGGTACCGGTCCTGTGGTACTTTCCTGTGGTACTGCCCTGTGGTACGTCCCAAAATGCCACAGGAATTCCTGTGGTACTGTCCTGTGGTACTGTTCTGTGGTACCGGTCCTGTGGTACTTTCCTGTGGTACTGCCCTGTGGTACGTCCCAAAATACCACAGGAATTCCTGTGGTACTGTCCTGTGGTATGTCCCAAAATACCACAGGACAATTCCTGTGGTACTGTCCTGTGGTACTGTCCTGTGGTACTTACCTGTGGTACCGTCCTGTGGTAATTACCACAGGAGTACCACAGGACTTTTTCGTAAGGGGCGGTAAGTCTGAATTGACCTCTGATGACCTCCAGAGGTCAATGACCTCAAAATGTAAGAAAATTGATATTTTGCGTCATTGGTTAATGATAAACACAGTAATGATGTATTAAAACTTAGTATTTGTTACAGTGAAATTGTCTTCATGTTCAACAGAGCCTTGACAGGTTTTTACCTTTAACCTCTGATGACCTCCAGAGGTCAATGACCTCAAAATGTCAGAAAATTTATATTTCACGTCATTGATTAATGATTAACACGGCAATGGTGTAGTAAAACTAATTTTTGTTACAGTGGAATTGTTCTCATGTTCCACAGAGCCCTGACAGGTTTCTACCTTTGACCTCTGATGACCTCCAGAGGTCAATGACCTCAAAATGTCAAAAAAAAAATGATATTTTAATGCGTCACTCGTAAGTGAAACACGATAATTATGTACTAAAAACTAATTTCTGTAGGTGAATTGCCTCAATGTTCCACAGAGCCTTTCAAGTCAGGTTTCTACCTTTGACCTCTGATGACCTCAGATGACCTATGATGAGGTCAATGACCTCAAAATATCAGAACATTGAGGGCGCTCTTCACGGACCATGCCGAAGACGTAGATTTTGTTCGATCTCAATTTAGCCAAAATTCACATGTATTAACAAAGGGATAAAACCTGGACTTATCATATACTGGATTGTGATATTTCATAGACAGTTTTGAGCAAGGACGGATCAACCACAGAAGTCTAGCATGTCAGTAAGTACTCCAACAAAGTCGACCAGTTCGCCCGTTCCTAAAAGACATTTAAGCTGAGTGACACTCCCCGGGCTGGACCCGGCCGAGAATTTCGTAGCCACTCGATGGACCGCTCACGTGGTCGTAGTAGCTCACTGGATCGTGTGCGCGTGTTGTGTGATACTGAAAACCGTGACAGTGTTAATGCTAACACTAACGTGAAGATGAGTGGCAGTGCAAGAAAGGAGTTGTCATATTCAGAAGCTCCACCTCAGTGGTTCCAAAAGTTCTTCTCAGAATTTGAAGCCCGTATCGAAGCCCGTTTTGAAAGGGTCATTACTAAGCAGCTAGGTGACCTTTCCTTGAAAGTTGATGATCACGAAGAAAGGATCGAGAGCATAGATTTTGATGTTCGTAATGTTCAAGATGAGGTGAAACTTTTGAGAGAAGAAAATGAGCTGCTGGTCAAGAAAGTAGATGATCTTGAAAATCGAAGCCGGAGAAGCAACCTGGTAATCTTCGGATTACCTGAAGCTCCAGTACCAGAGAAGGAGGACTGTCGTAAGACAGTTGCTGAGTTTTTACAGTTTGTCGGTGTTGAAGAGGGTGACACAGCACAAATAGAAAGATGTCACAGAACCCCTTCCTTCCATCTGGACCCAGAAGATTTCATATCGCTTTCGCCACTTTTGCTGCAAAGGAGAGAGTGCGTAGGAAGTGCATCGAGAAGTTGAGGATGACCAAATATCAAGTAAAAAATCAAGAGGCCAGAGTCTTTGCAGCGGAAGATCTGTCGAGGCGAGTGCTCCAACTCCGAAAAAAAGAAGCAAACAAAGTTTCAACAGCTGAAAGAGGAGGGCAAGAAGCCCTTCTTTATATACCCTGACAATCTGTGCTTCAGAAGTCCTGCTGGCAAACTCATTCAAGTAAAGTAAAATTCTGGAAAAGGATTGAGTTGTGGATACAAGAACACAGATATTACAAGAGCATAAAAGACGCTACAGTGAATAAAACAGAGAACTACTTTTGTATGAAGTAATATGTTTTGTTTTTGTTTTGTTTTGTTTTTCTTTTTTCATATATCAGTTTAGTTTATACAAAAAATGATGTAGTTATGCAGATATATCATTGATGTAGATGATTAGAGAACATGAAAACTTCTTTTATTTAGTAATTAAAGTAAAAATTTAGGAGTAAGTTGACAAACTCAAATGAAAATCCTGAACTACAGTCCATACATTGTAGTCAGCGGACAAGATTAAAAAAAAAAAAAAGAGATCTGAGTATTTCAGATGATAATTACCATGAATCCTTAACTCCAAAGGTTTGGTGATTGCCATTTTCAGTAAGCTTTATAATGTACTGGTATATTCAATGATTATTATTTATAGTTTTTCTTATTAATAATAGTAGCTACTAAACGTACATGTTTATTATTCCCCTCCATACAAATGAGGTGAGTGATGATAGAGATTTCCATTTTAAGTTTTATCAATAGGTGACTCTGGCAAGATAAACACTTACTATGATCACTTACAAATTTTCCACTGTGTGAGTGTTGACAGTTTGCACGTTAGTATTGTTGTTGGATTACAAGTTTTATAGTTTCATTATTAGCTCATCTTTTATTATTATTATTATTATTATTATTATTATTATTATTTTGATCCATGTTTCAAAGAAGGTTAGAATTTTTTTTTTTTGGATGTCACAATTCAAAATTTATACATGTGAAATTTGGCTGAATGCTGCGCTTTTTGCATTTGGTTTTTGCACTTTTATCCAGGGCTTTGTTGTGATTTGAAGCCCTGGATTTTGCGTTTTTGTGCACCTGCGCTCTTGTTTGCTTGCCTTCTATTTTTTTTCTCTCTCTTTCTTTTTTTTAATATTATTATTATTTCAATCATGCTAATCCTTGTAACTCTGATTGCAGCCTCCAATGTTATGCAGCTTTTACTTATTTTTATGGTAACCTACATTGAAACTTATGATCACTTAATGGCAGTCACTTTATCTCTTATTTTATCGCTAGCTCATTATTGTTTGAGTTTTGTCTACAACATTGATAATATGTCGGTGTTATTCCCCATTCAAAAAATATGAATAACAAATTAAATCTTAAATTATTACATTTAATTGCAGGGGAATTCAAGACCATGTAAAAAGACGTAGAATTTTTCATTATATGAGAATGGGGTGAAAAAGCATGGTTCTCGAGCCACACATCAAATAGTAGAGGAGTAGCCATTTTAATTCGAAACAGAGTGTCGTTGGTTGTTAACTCTACTTATACTGATCCTAACGGTAGATACCTGATCGTATCTGCTATCATTAATGATGTACCTGTAATTTTAGTAAATCTGTATGGTCCAAATAGTGATGATCAAAATTTTTTTCTTGAAGTTTTTAGTAGAATTGATAAATTCGATTATACCTCTATTTTATGTGTTGGGGATTTTAATTCAGTTCTGGGGCCCTTGGGTTATAAGGGGGGGGGGGGGGGTAGGGAAACACACTCAAATGTCAAAGCGAGAGAAATATTGATAACACTAATGGAAGAATATAATCTTTGTGACATTTGGCGCAGTTTTCATCCAAACCTAAAGCAATATACAAGACATCAAAAAAAAAAAAAAAAACCTAAGGCACTGTCCAGGATTGATTTTATTCTAGTGTCAGATAATTTTGTTACAAATTGTTTGCAATCAAAAACAATCCCAGGAATTCCATCTGACCATTCCCCTGTTACACTGCATTTTAAAGGAGCCCAACCACTAAGGGGTCCAGGATTTTGGAAATTAAATTGTAAATATTTACATGACGATGCAAATTTTAGTAGAATGGTGAAGGACAAAATAGAAGAGTTTAAATTAATTCAATCTAATAGCAATTGCAACCCAATGTATTATGGGACTCTCTAAAGTGCACTATTACTGGTACATGTATAGAATACTGTACACGTAAAAAGAAGGAAAGGGATTTTGCAAAAAAACACCTTTTGGCAGAAATAGAAGATGTGGAGGAAAAAAAATAAGTACTGATTTAAATAACAATGATCTTATCAATGAAAAAGAATCTTTGATACATGCTTTGAATGATATCTTAGAAGTTGAAGCCAAAGGTTTAATTGTCCGTTCACGACTACGATGGGCTGAAGATGGGGAAAAAAGCTACAAATATTTTTGAAACTTAGAAAAAAGAAGCGGAGAGAAAAAAAAAGTATTTTCAAAATAAAGAATGATGATGATGATGATATAATTGTTAATCAATACACTACAATAGAACAAATCAATTCATTTTATCAAACCCTGTACAAAAACAGTGTAATCAGGAGAGTAATAAAATAGAACATTTCTTAGACTCCATTGAATTCCCCCAGCTGAGTCACGCCGATAAGGTCTTACTTGATAAACCCATCTCTAAAAAGGAATTATTTGATACAATTATTTCAATGAAACACAATAAGTCACCAGGTTTAGATGGATTACCAGTAGAATTTTATATTGTGTTTTGGAAAGATATTTCTGATATGCTTGTCAACTCATTTATTTTCTCTTTACAAAATGGACGAATGTCCAGCTCACAAAGAAATGGTGTTATTACCTTGATACCAAAAAAAGACAGAGATGTCTCCTATTTGAAAAATTACAGACCAATATCTCTCTTAACAGTAGATTATAAAATCTTAGCCAAAACTTTAGCAAACCGCCTCAAAAAATGTCTTTCAGACTTGATTCACCCAGACCAATCTGGTTTTTTGAAAGGAAGGCATATTGGAAATGATCTCCGACTAATTATCGATGTAATTGAATATACAGAATTAAATCAAATTCCTGGTGGAATCCTTCTCATTGATATCCAAAAAGCCTTTGACAGTGTTTCCCATAATTTCCTTTTTCATGTACTTAGAAAATTTAATTTCAGCAATGATTTCATTGATTGGATAAAGGTTTTTTATTCAGATAGAAAAAGTTATGTTTCGAATTATGGATATTTGACCAAACAAATTGATATGGAAAGAGGTATTTTCCAAGGGTGTCTCATATCCCCATACTTATTTTTGTTAGTTATTGAATCTATGGCTCTTGCTATTCGACAGAACTCCAATATCAAAGGTATCCCAGTTTTAGAAAACGAACTGAAAATATCTTTGTTAGCAGATGACTCTACTTGTTTTCTTGATGGCTCAGATAACTCCTTTAGAGCATTATTTGACCCTATTGCTTTATTTTCTGAGTGCTCTGGCTGTAAACTTAATATTTCTAAATCCGAAGCAATATGGATTGGCTCTATGAAAGGTTCTCAAAGATTTCCATTTTCCGAGAAAGGACTTAAGTGGAATAAATCTACTTTTAAAACTTTAGGCATTCATTTTTCTTTAAATTCAGAGCAGTTATATGAACTTAACCATAAGATAAAACTCAAATCCATTGAAAATACCTTAAATTGTTGGCGCGCAGGAAATTTATCTCTGGTTGGGAAGATCTGTGTCATAAAGACCCTATTGCTGCCACAAATTCTTTATTTTTTTTTTCAGTGCTGAATACAACACTGTACAAATTTGTGTGGAATGGTGGCAGTGATAGGGTCAAAAGACAACTGGTGTGCAATGACTATTCTTTAGCAGGTTTGAAAATGATTGATCCATACACATACTCAGTTGCTCAAAAAATGTCATGGGTCAAAATGATTCTTGATGACAACTTTCAAAGCATGTAGAAGTCAATTGAATTGTCAAGTTTAAATAATTTTTCTACTATAAAAAATATATTATGGAAATCACATGCTCCGACAAGTGCCTTAAGCAAATTGAGATCAACTCAATTAGCTGAATCTCTTCAAACATGGTACATATTTAGAGAAAATTTTGTTAAAAACGAGTTTAATACAGTTTTCTCTGCACTTGGTTCTTGTCAGTGCATATGATTTAATAAACATATCTCCTCTAAGTCTAAGCAGTATTTTTTGTATGAAGAGTGGTTAGACAAAGGAATTGTATATATTAGTGATTTACTTAATCCTCCCCACCCCGGTTACAAATTATTTGAAGAACTTATTCTTGATTATGATATTAGTAAAAAAGACAGGCGTAAATACAATTTCCTATTGAGAAATATACCAGATGATTGGCCAGTCACTTCCGACTTAACCCCTGTAGTCCAGCGGATATAGAAAAAAATCATGCACTTAATGGTAAAAGCACCATACTTGGTACACATGTACATGATGCCAATACAAGTCATTTCTGATATGGAAGCCACTCTGATTCTCCCTTTGGCGGCCGTGGCGGCCATTTTTCAAAATGGCCGCCATGTGATATGGCAGTGCTGTGTATTTTGAAAACTATAAGTCCGATTGTCGTGATTCTTGTACCAAAGAGGGTCAAGGATTCCAATAAAATAATTTTTGAGAGGGTAAAACCACGGCAACCTACTTATTTGCGGCCATTTTGAAAAAAATATGGCCACCATGCTAGATATAACATATCCTTAAAATGTATGGACAAAGGGTTGTGACTCTGGTACCAACTTATATGTTTTGGGGGTCAAGGATTCCGATAAATTCAACTGTAAGTGAATATGGATCGTTTCATCCTACGTTTTGGCGGCCATTTTAATAAATATGGCTGCCATACAACAGATAGTGAATATTGTATATCTTCGAACTCAAAAGATATATACTCACGATGCAAATGTAAAAGTATAGTTTTGGGGTGAAGGTTTTCAATATAATGATGTTTTAGCAAAGTGAAAAGGTTCATCACATCCTGTTTTGGCGGCCATTTAATAAATATGGCCTCCCTCCAGTTATACAGCGTACGAGTGTTATGAAAGCGGAATGCCCATTGTGGATTGATTCTGGTGTAAACGTTTGTTTTAGGGGTCAACAATTACTTGCTCCCTCATTTTCAGTATTCTAATGTGGAACATCTGGGCATAGTAAACTTTGTAAGCATTTTGGAAAATATGCTCAACTTCCTTTATAGGATTTCTGTGTGTACAGTGTATGTGAAAAACATGATCTTCACAATTTCATGTCTGAAGTACATATTAATCATGATTATACATTTTCTAGAAATATAGACTCTCGCCTTCTCTGGTCTCTGGACCATGGAATGAAAATCATAGTTTCCAACCAATATAGTACATCTGTTTTCTTTGGAAACATGACACTAAGTGTGAGAAAACTTCTAAATCTTCTTGGGTCACTTACATCAAATGTAAACACACTATATGTATGTCTATAAAATCCATGATTGACCAGGCTGTTCTGATACTTTCAACTACACTGAATCTTATACATCAAACGATAAAGTATATGTAAAAGGTATTATACAATACATCTTTATAGGTTTACATCTAACTGTCATTTGCAGCTTCACATGAGTCTACTAGCAAAATATAAACTACAAGAAAGATTTGAATGCTAATTTATGAATTTAAGGAAAACCTCAAAGAAATACAAATGTTTAGGTTCATAATTATTGGAAGATAAAACTACAGAATAAAATATTCAGTAAATCGATCTTACTTACCGGCACCAGTAGAAATACTGAAGACGTTCTCTAAAGCGCTCCTGCATCAACATATGCATTCACGTTCATCACCGCTCATCAATGGATGATCAGGAACAATAATTGTTTTGGATTGTCCGAGCTCATTCGATTCCTTCATATGATTCCTTATAATTTTGTGTAACCGTTTTGACAAGGTCAGACTATGAAATAATGAACAAGAACTGAAAACAAACTTTAGAAATCAGTAGGTCTTATAAGACTGCAATAATCATGTCTTTGTGGCTGGAAACTATGACAGTACACTATTTGTACTCTCCTGTCTATGCATCCAAAATTTGGGGGAAAGTCTTCTATTCCATTCTCACCATTTATTCTGCCTTTGATATTCAACATAATTATCTTTAGTATTCCAGGTATGCAACAATTGTACTTTGATATGTGATGTTCAATACCTACTTGAATAGTGAATGTGATAGAGGTATGGTCAATCAACAACAATCAATGAACAATGAAGAACTTAACGTTCATTTACCAAGAATAGGTGAACGATTCTTGTCAATGGGACAATACATATGGCAAGTGAGGGTTATATATATATGGGGTGGCCCCTCAGAAAACGGAAACGAATATTTGTTGCAAAACCAAAACGAAATTGTCCAATTTGGTTGAGTACTTTTCTTTCTAGACATGCTTTTGTTGATCATTAATTTCTTACTTTATTTTATCAAAGCTGCAGCAAAGGAGATTACCCAATAATTGAAGGTCAATTTTCGAAATAATTCAAGCATTCCACATTGTGATGTGCGGCCTCAACTCTTTGTTATGGCCCAGTCACAATGTCGGCGATCTGTCGGGGATTAGTTTTGGCCGGGGGTCGTCGTAGAAAATAAAGAATCCTTGAACAATCCTAGCAATAATCCTAATAAAAAGTGGAGCAGTCACATTGTCTGAGATTTTTTCAAGGATTTTGACCCGGTTTTGTCGAAAAATCGTGGGATTAGCCTCCGATCGCCTCCGATATATCTGCGATCGTCTATTTTTTTTTCCCCCTGGGTATATGTGGGGGAAAAGGAGGCCCTTATATACACGGCGATTTACTACGATTCCACCGTTCGGAGACGATCACAGAAAGCGTACGAATCGTCGCAGGGCGCCTCCGATTCAGTCGGAGGGCGCCGGAGACTATTCGCAGACATTGAATCTCAACCTGAATTTCCAATCCCACACAGAATCTTGCGACTAGTCTCAGATTATTCGGAGGACGCCTCCGATTAATCGGAGGGCATCCTAGGTCATCGGATATTGTGTCTGGGATGCCAAAAATGGGTGAAAAATCTTGCGAGCAATCTTGCAATTTTAAATTCAAAGTTAGGGACCGCGACGGGTGTGGCGATGCCTAAAAAATCTGCGACAAGCCGCAGGCGTCCGGAGAGCGCCTACGACGGGTGCAAAATCGTGAGATCTGTCTCAAGATTTTGTTAAAATTTCCCGGGTTTTACCCATCGCCGACGCATCGCAACTGATTTGTGACTGGCCCATTAGTCTCCCAAGGCAGTGGCTTTTGTTCGATGCTGAGCTAAGAAATTTACGCTCGACCCGTCTTTACAAAAACATCTGTAGAATGAAAACTACTCAACCAAATCGGATGATTTGGTGTAATTCTTCTTCTAGATAAATTCTCTATAACCTTATGTCATTCATATTGGCATCAACGTAATGCAAATGTCCAAATATTTGCGAAAACTCGCGTTTCCGTTAATTCTAGGCCACACTGTAGGACCTATATAATGTGTGTGTGTGTGTGTGTGTGTGTGTGCATACTCTATGTAGTGCGGCAGTCATATTTATCAAAATGGACATGAAAACGAAATGTGTTAGTTCTATTCAACAAATGCTTGTTTAAAATCATTGACCCCAATTAGTTTCAAAGACGTACAGTATAGTCCATTGCGGTGGCCATGTTTTATGGCAGCCAAAACATAGGATGTGATGGTTGTATACACGAAAAGATGTATCCATTTAAATAATTCAACCTCAAAAACATATTTTTGTACCAGAATCATGAAGATGCATCCATTGGTTTTAAAAATATATGAATAGAATGTAGAGCGGCAGCCATGTTTTTTTTTTTTTTCAAAATGGCCGCTAATAAGTAGGTTGCCATGGTTTTATCCTCTCAAAGATAATTTCATTGGAAACCTTGACCCTCAAAACCTATACTTTGGTACAAGAATCACGACAATCGGACTTATAGTTTCCAAAATACACAGCATTGCTATATCACATGGCGGCCATTTTGAAAAATGGCCGCCACGGCCGCCACAGGCAGAAACAGAATGGCTTCCATATCAGAAATGACTTGTATTGGCATCATGTACATGTGTACCAAGTATGGTGCTTTTACCATAAATTACGGACGTTCTTTTTTTTTTTCTCGTCTAAAAATGTAATTTCGGTTCCCATTTGACAAGGGATGGACAGAAGTTCAAAACAAACATTATCGTGCGGCTAGATCTTAGTCGATTTGGAATCAGAACAATATCGTCAATAACGTTTAATGGGCTACGATCTTTATTAGTGAATATAGCGGAAGCACGTCCGTGACGTAAACTGAGTAAAATTTTGAATATTTAAAACAAAAATGTTACGTCCCATCCAGCCAGCAGAGGTACAGTTTTTGCAGGATATGTTCATGAGCTGGAATACCAAATTTTTGTATACATTATACAGTTGGGACAACAAAGTATAATTTGCAGCAGCGATAGAGATAAAAGCATCACGGACGTTCCCCGTTTGATAGGGCTGTGATATTTCAGTTGTTCTCTGTAATTTTATACTCATAAAGTTCTTATAATTTTGTGGTACATACCCATGATATGTCAGATCCAGAACATGGTCAGATTATTAGATGCCACGTACCATAAAAAAGACACATTGTTATATAGTTTGACAAACAAAAATTATTATGAAAATAGCGTTTTTACCGTATTTTTCCTTGTCAAAAGTCAACAAAACCGTACATTTCCTGCAAGGAAATTTACCAGGCTTTGAGACATGAAATAATCTGGTTTCTTAGATCATCCTGGCGTGTTCTAAGGGAACGAATGTCTGAAGGTGCGAAAACTGGCAATTGTACATCGTTCAAAATTCTCACCATATACATCTCCACATATTAGGTGTTGAAAGAACTACATTGAAGTTTAATTTCAAGGTATCCATCGATCTTCATGGCAATGTATCACACACATGACAAAAATATGTACGTTACCAAAAGTATAGAGCTGCATATACGCATTCTGTTTACATTTTTACCAAGGAGCGTGTGTAATAGCTCCTTGGTTTTACATAGTCAAGTGCGGATTAGATTATTTTATTTTATATATTTATTTATTCATTAATTCATCCTTTTATTCATCCATTTCTTTATTTCTTTATTTATTTATTCATTTATTAATTTATTTATTTATTTATTTATTTATTTATTCATTCATTTATCTATTTTCATTCATTTATTTGTTATGGTCTTGGTCTCAGTCTCTGGCCAAGTCACAGAGAGATCTATGAAAGGTACAGCTGTCGGTGGTCTTGTAAATAGGAACGTGAGTAGGAACAGTCTGTCTTGACTGTGATGTACAGTGAACATTAAAAAAAAAATAATAATAATTCCTCTGGTGAAGCTCAGTAAAAAGACAAAAGCAAATGCATGCATATACCAGGTGGTTTGAAAAATTGCAGAGCTACATTGTTTCGAGCAATATAGGTGTCATAAATAGAATGAAATTGTAGTGTATATTCCACAAAAATCATTACTAACTTTATGCTATATTCGTCATTGATATTGCCTTATCTAAATTATGGTGTTTTAGTTTGGGGCAACACTCACCAGAACCTACTGGATAGAGTGTTCCATCTTCAAAAGAAAGCTCTCCGTGTCATCAGTTATCCTTTCATACCCTCCCACTCAAATATGTTATTTGCCGCTAATAAGCTGCTAAAAATTAAAGATTTGTATTTATCTAATTTGGGGCAATATGTATACGTATACAGCAACAACTCACTCCCCTCCATTTTCGATTCTATGTTTCAAAGAAATCAATCATTCCATGACTATCCCACTCGACGTTCCAATGAATTTCACTGACCTCTTGTACGAACAATTCTTGCTAAGCACACCCTTACCTATACTGGCCCAACTTATGGGAATTTTCTGCATAATGACATAAAAATTGCACCCTCTATATTTTCATTTAAGAGGAGATTAAAATCTTTCTTATTGCAATGTTATGTTCCTATAGAATTGAACCAGCCTGTTGGCTCATTTTGATTCTTTTCGAAGAATTATTACCAATGATATACTGTCACATTATTTCTCGTCTCTGTTGTCCTGAGACACTTACAGCGTAGATTCCATCCCACTTGTACTTCCGACTCTATTTCTCTCTATGTTTTTCATATTTCCGTATCCTTTCCACGCATCCCATTATTTTTTCGATATACATTGTATACAGTAGTTCTGTCGAGGATCGCTGGATCTGTTTTGCCTTTCTGTCCGTTGTATTGTTTTCCTAATCTGACAGACTATTATCTCGTTCTGTCTTCGTCTCAGTCTCGTTGTGCATGTGTGTCTGTGTGTTACTCTGTCTTCTTATTGGGCTTCCAGACTTTTTTTTCTATCTGTCTTTATTCCCATTTTTTTCTCTTTTTTTTTTGCATTAGTTCATTTTTTATTGACATTCTGTACCTGAGGGGTCCAAATTCTACAAGCATTGCCTTTTTAGTGGGTCCCTCCATTTTCGATATTTTGTGTAATGTTATATTGTCTATATCACTTCAGTCAATTTTCATTACAATATTATTTGCTACCCCAAGGTTCTACAATTATGTTTTCTGAATTTACTCTGTTTTGATTACATGTATATGTAACCTTATTCTCTGTTACCAAAGAAAGTGAAATGTTTATGTTCTTCTTTTTTTTTTCGAAAATGAATTATAGTTTGAATTGAATTGAATTGAACTGAGTAGATCCACACAAATAATTTGCCGGCAAGTTTTCACACTGGCAATACCGGTACCGAAGTTGCACAGTAAAATTTGACTGCTTTGTAAGTGAATAACACAATACATACTGGCCCTGATGAAAAAACCTCCCTCCCCCCCCCCCCCCCCCCGCGCGTTGCACGTGGTGGGTGATATCTTTTGCACAGAGAACATTGCAAACGATGGCCCAGGGAGGTGACCTCCCTGATGCGATCAGCTGTGTCTCGTAAAATACGATTACGTACAGGAGTGGCCGTCACTCGTAATGCATATTCATTAAGAATGGCTACGTCTGCATATCAACTAGATGATGTCATACTACATTATCGTGCTCGCTCTGGCAGGGTAGTCTGGACGATTTTTTTCGGGAGTACCAATTGGCGGAGTGTCGCAATCAGCGGTTGGGCGCATTGGTGGGTGCCGAGTGTGTGGGGACTGCGGATGATAAAAATCGTCCAGTATCTGGACTAGGTTTCGAGCTGTGCGTGCAGAGTTAAAACTACTGATCAGGGGTTTTGGGCTGTGCTGATCAGTGGTTTCGAGTTGCGCGTGCAGAGTTAAAACTACTGATCAGTGGTTTCGAGCTGCGCGTGCAGAGTTGAAACCACAGAACTCTGAACTCAGAGTTCTGTGGTTGAAACTACTGATCAGTGGTTTCGAGCTGCGCGTGCAGTTAAAACTACTGATCAGTGGTTTTGGGCTGTGCGTGCAAAGTTAAATCTACTGATCAGGGGTTTTGCTTTGCTCGTGCAGAGTTAGAAACCACTGATCAGTAGTTTTTACTCTGCACGAGCAAAGAAAAACCTCTGATCAGTGGTTTAAAACCACTGATCAGTGGTTAAAAACTACTGATCAGTGGTTTCCCCGACTTTTGCAACACATGGCATTCCATAGACGTGACCGTAGGACCTGAATACCACACAGACGCAAGATCTTCAGCAGGCATGTTGAGTGATTTCAACATTCGGAACATACTAGTAATCTATGCATGCGACGGTACACCCTGGTACACAGTACGGACATGACTTTGCCACTTACGACGCCTGGTGAGCGTGCGAAGCAAGCGACTCGACGAGCACGCGAAGAATAGGGAATGGCTCGAGAAAACAGGAACGATTTTTCTCACTGATGCAATACCGCTTTTCCCACAAAACACAGGCATGAAACACTTGGTTCAGAACAATTGGAAAATAACTCACAAAATTATATACAAATACATAAACGGAAAAGTAAGATTTTACCTGTATAATTGCGAAAAACAGGAGAAGTAAGGCGAGGTGAAAGTGATTTCACGTACGGATGGGGAATACCACATGTAATTAGCATAAAATATGGGCTACAAAGGGTGGGACATGACATGGTCACGTGATAAAAAATGCACACAACCTTAGGTTCAAGCGCCTATTTAAATATGATTCTTGATGTGATGGTGGACAAGGTTTACATTTTAAAGTTAAGTACAGACCAGTGGAAAGTTAGTGACAAGGAAGTGTAAATCGTCAAAAGCATAACTTTAGAAATGCAATCCAAATTGCATAAAATCTAAGAACTTTATGATTTTTTTTTTTTATAGGTAGGCATTTTCAAACAGCCCTTGCCAAATCAAATGAGTTATTCACCTTTTAAATCAGTGATCCCAACTTAATTATTATAATATTATTGTGTGTACAAAAAGAATATATAAAATTGTCATAATTCGTTCCAACGCAGTTGTGCCCCATGAGGTCTTAAATCGTAATGTGATTATACTCATATTATATATATATATATACATATATTATATATATATATATATGATAGATACTGTATATGATAGGGCTCCACACTAACTTTCGTTTTCAGCGGCCCGATGGGCCCACCAAAATCATCAATTTCAAATTTTTGATGGCCCGACTTTCATTTTTGGTGGCCCCGGGCCACCGGGCCACCGTTAGTGTTGAGCCCTGTTTATATGATACTAGTATTGTGTATCAGTTACAAACATGACATGTCTCAAAACTTGACTGTGAAAAGCGTATATTTTGTTTCAAAATCCTGTTAAGATGTACTGAGTTTTGAAAAAATAGTAATATCGTAATTAATTTAAGTAAAACCGACTGAAAAGTCGATGAAGTTTTCATGTCAAACCGTAAATTTGGTAAGTATGAGTATTAGAAATTGAGTATCTGAATATAAGAACGACCCAAGTCCATGGAAGGACATTTCGAGTAAACTTAAAAAAAAAAACAAAAAAAAAAAAAACTTCATATCTTTCTTATTTGTCCAATAATATTCTATTTAACTGTGGTGGGAAGGTGTATACAAATTTGTGCATATATTATTATCACAATGAACATTTACATTAATTGTGGAGAGGTTATTTTGTGTGATGGACTTGGGTCGTTCTTTGAATACAGGCTAGGCTGCTATATTGATGGTATGGTAAAAGCAATAGATAAGAGAGTTTTGTTAATTTTTTAAGCCTTTAGTCTGTATGGCCAACAAAAATGTGGTTGTCTATCATAGTATAATGTCCCTCATCACTATACGTATTCATAATGTGTGTGTATCTGTGTGTGTGCACGTCTGTGTGTATACATGGAGCTATCCCTAAATGTGCATAAATTATGTGTATATGTTAAATGCGTGGAAATGTCTTCGATCTGTCTCTTATAAGAAATAACATGTGAACGATATAACTAAGGAACCGCTAGAGGTACCCAGCTGAAACTTTGCACATGCATAAATAAGTAGATAAAGTTGTCCCCATCACCTCATGGTTGCACATACCTAAGGTCAAGCGTCAAAGGTCATTAGTCAAGTTTAAATTGCAAAATGTCACAATTTTCCCGTGTCTCTGCAGTGCGGGAAAGTATCTTCATAAAGTTATAATACACACGTCTTACCAAACATCAACTCTCTGAATCTATTTGGTCATTTTGTTCAAAGGTAAGGTAAAAATGCTGTCATTTCACTAGTTCCCCCCATCTTCTAAAATGGTTTGATTGCTACATTTTCAGTTACTCCTAAATTCAGACCATACTTTATAGGCCTTCAAACATGCGCACTGAAAACACGAATTTTTCAACATTTTTTTTACAAAATGCCCGTCACCCTGGTCCCTGAGGGCGGGATCGGCCCCAAGGGACCCCTCTCCCCCCCCCCCCCCCCCCCGAAAAGGCGCTCCGGTGGATGTAATGTTATCCCATTTAGCCAATGGACCAAACTTGGCCTAAATGAATGTCCTATGGGTGTAAATAAATAAAATATTAAAAACTGACAAAATATCTGGTCGGGAAAGGGGTTGCCAGCCCGCTTGTTTGCACTGAAAAAAAAAAGAAGAAAAAAAAATGTTTGTCGTTAAGGAGTCTGTGCCAAAACTACACTGTGCCGTAGGCCCTGTACTTTAGCGTCTCCCAACTGTACAGTCTGAGGGAGAGTCAGTTAGTGTATTGGTAGTAGTCTTGGCGCAGACTCTGACACGCCCAACAAGGGTTTGTGCCTGCAAACTACCCTTTATACCCTGGGACCCAGGGTAGTTTGCACGCACAAACTGACCGGGCACAATAGAACACACACACACACACACACACACACACGCACGCACACAGTTCGTTCACACATGACTCCATGTATACACTGTACATAACATTACATGATATTCAGATGTTTGGGGGTTTTTTTTCTCAATAATATAGCCATAATACCTTGCACATAATAAATGTCAGACCTATAAGATGTTCACATCTTTTGAATGTTTTAAATGGATACACCTTTAAGGAGCACTGAAGAAATTTGAAATTTGCGTGAAGTTGTATTATGTTTTACTGTCCTCACAAACTACTTATTCTGTATGATGTATTCACCTAATGAGACACAAATAGAGCTTTCAGAAAATGCTGAAATAAAACCTCTGTTGTGAGTAGACTTCAGTTTCACACCAACTTCAAAGCACTAAATGCTAAAGGTCAGTTGTATAACACATTTAAGTAAACCTTTTCATCAACAGTGCGTTGAACATACCTTTAAGTTAAGTTTATGTCAACAAGAGGAAGTCGGATATAGCTTGGACTACTTCTTTTTCTCCTGCTTGACATCCTCTTTAAAATACAAATAGCACGTCTCAGTCATCAAATAAGATTCTTTTGAAAACCGCAAACTAATACCTTTTTGTGTTTTGGCGGATAAAAACCACCATGTTATGTATAAAACAGGCAAGGAATACAGCATCCATGCCAACATTTCCTTTATCAAACTCAAATTCAAAATCAAAATACACTGCATAACATGTACAAATGATGAAAGAGAAGAAATGGTTTCGGAAAAGATATCCATTCATTTCCATACTAAGTAGTGCTTGTCACCTCAAAGTTTTGGACAAATATCTGCATATCTATAAGAGTAATGAACATAACTATGGTGTTCTATATAAACTGTACATGTATTACTGAACTTCTTGAAACATCAAATAACAAGCTTCGCAATAGAATGCTTACTTTCTGTAATGAAAATAAACAGGCTGAGGGCATTTACTTTGATCTTGTGTTTTCTTTTTTTCTTCAGTACTTTTTTGTCAACTTCTTTTTCTGGAGATAGTTTTTCTTTATAGTAGTTCCCACTGAGCCCCACACAAATGGTGTCACATACTGTAAACATTGCCATTGACCGTGGCCACTACACACCAAGTTGAACCATCAAATCATCAGCTCAATTAAATGCTAGCTTTCTTTTAATAGGCTGAGAGTATTAACTACGTCTTGTAGTTTCTTCATATCAGATCTTTTTTTTTTCAGCTCATGATTTCTGGAGATACTTCATCTTCAGTTCCCCAGTTCCACACAAGCAAAACTCAACCTACGGTGTCACAAACTGTAAATAGAGAATCATACAGTATCCCTGATTGTCATTAATCCTGAAAATATACACAAAGTTAACGTTGAAACATCAAATTACCAGCTAAATGAAATGCGAGCTGAATTTCTTTTCTTTAACAATAGCATGAACGCTGACAGCATTTCTAAATCATTGTGTTCTTGTGTTCTCTTTTATATCAGAATTTTTGGCAACTCGTCATATAATTATGAGATTATTTGTCTTCCCCCCCCCCCTCCTCCCCCCCCCCAAAAAAAAAGAAGATAATCAACTTTCAGGGTGTCACATACCATATCATGTGACCCTGCGTCACAAAACGAACAGAAAGTTGCCCCACATGAAATTTTAGTTAAGAACGTATTCTTAAAGAGCCGACTTTAAGCTTTAAAATGATGTATAACTCAAATCAAATGGACTCTCCTAACCTATCTAAATATTGAAAAGAAAGCACACACTCGGGAAAAGTGTGAACTGAGAAAAGAGGCTAAGTACAGTGTCTATTCAATCTAAATCTTTACCAAACCGTGCTGGCTGTGCGATGAATGGGACCAAAAAAAAAAAAAAAAAAAAAAAAAAAAAAAAAAAAACAAGAGGTAAACCACCAGAGTAACAACAATGAAGAGGTTATCAGATTAAACTGAAATTAGGCGTGCCTTTTTAACACATTCTGTCCATGATTAATGCCAAATTTCAAAGCAGTAGCATCATCCTTTCAAAAGTTATTAGAGTTGAAAGTGAAGAGTGTGTACAAGTTTCTTAAGAAATGAAAAGGGGACCCTAAAGAAACACCTAATCACACTATTCTACCAAAAAATGTGCGAGATAAACTGTTCAAAAACAAACTTTCCTGTACGTTTTATGATCCCAAATTTTAGCATAATGTAGAAGAAGGCTTGCTCTTTCATAAAATATGAAAAAGTCAAGATCGGTTAGGTTGACCCATTTCACCTATTTTCAGACCTCATACAAAATCAGTGTGTGCGACTTTTTGTTCGTTTTGTGATGCACAGACACATATACAGTTACAATGAAATTCATGTTTATGATTTAGTTGCCTTTTCAAACCGTAGCAATTACACATCAAGCCATGCAGCGCATTGAATGGTAGACTAAAGCTTACATAAATAACATACCATGTAGGCCTAATAAGCATTGCACATGTTCCAGACACAGTCTATAATTCCTAGACTGACCAGTATTTGGTGTGAATTTGTTTCATACGAACATCAAACATAATTTCATACAGTACAGTATGATGCATGATGCATAACTGAAGTCTACTCACAACAAAGGGTTTATACCTCCATTATTTTTCCCGAAATGCATATACAGTTAACAACAAAATTATTCATACCCCTGAGAAATTATTAGTTTTGAGCAGATTTCTTACAAGTGAAGGATGGAGTGATAGTGATTGGGTGTTGACTTTATACTTTTAGTTGTCCTCTACTAATTGACATTACTTCCAGTTTCACCTCATTTGCATAACAATAGAAATATTGAGATATTTAAATTTCAGCCTTTACAGAATTATTCATACCCTTTAATATGAAAACACTGTTATTGTCATTGATTTATTCATTAGTGCAACTTGGAAGAGCCTTTTTGCTTTGCCATTGGGTTTGTGCAGGTCTTCAAAAGACATTGGTCCATGTTCTGTCAAAGGGGACCTCCAGCATTCCAGTAACTTGAGGTTTCAGAGTGTCCATGCCGACATGTGATCTTTATGGCCTTTCCAAGCCAAGCCTCATCCACGAGGCCTTGTTAAGAGGCTGTCGTGCAGTTATATATGAAGAGGAAGAGAGTGAGAGGGGGAGAGAAAGAGAGACTAATTTCGTGGTGTGAAGATAAAAACGTAGAGAACTATAAACAGGACAATCTTTATCGAGGGTATCCTCTATTAAAGAGGATACCCTTGCAGTGTTGCCACTGTTCTAAGAAGGCCCCGTCATTATTATTTATTATTGCCCTAGCGTTGCCAGGTCGAGAGGCCTGACTGTACCGTACATGGCGGGTAAGACACCTTGTCCAAGGACAGAAGCATTCGGTGGGGATCGGTCCTCCGATTGGGAGTTGGGAGTCTTATCCCCATACCCCATACCATAAGTGGTATCAACGCAATAGTTTTATAATGAGTGTTGGGAGACACATAGTAATGGCTTCATCTAAAAAAAAAGAAAAAAAAAAGCGTAATGTTCCAGTCCTTTTGCAACCACTAAAAAGTCAGCTTCATTTTACAATATCTTAATGTTAATATTACAAAAAGAAATTCAATGATGAGACACGGAGAAATTTTGTCGCCTGCCAATCATTTTTTTTTTTTTTTTTTTTTTACTCTGATCAATCTTGAAAGATATACAACTTGGGGTCTCTTTTAATTAAGTAATTTAATTAAGTAAATGTAAATGTAGATTTTGTGAAAGTACACGTGGTCCCAATTAGAATTACAAGTTAGGTACTTAGGGAAGGAGTGATTTCTTTCAAACTTATTGTACATCGTAGTGATTTTTTTTTTTTTTTATAGTTAAAGAGATTGAGCTTTTTAACTTTCGCGAGATAGGGCCAACTATAAGAAACCACTTGTAAAAGAGCATACGTGCATCATTTCAAGAGGAATTCAAAGTTTATTTGCTGAAAATCGTTTATGAAACGGCTAAGATTTCCAAAAACAGTTAAACACATCAATTAGGTTTCCCGGCCAATAGTTATGTACGGTCAAAACTATGAAACTTTTGCTGCTTAGCAGTGTGTGGATGAAACAATAAATAAATAAATAAATGAATAAATAAATAAATAAATAATAAATAAATAAATAAATAAATAAATAAATAAATAAATAAATAAATGAATAACAAAATTAATAAATGAAAAACAAATACAAGTTATATTGAAGTTACACAGTTTGAGAAATGTTCTCACCTTTTGACTGTACATAGAAATGACCTGAGGTAAATTCTATGAAAATGTTTGGAATTTGAATGCCTATTCGCGAAATTGAATGACTCAAAATACCCTTTTCGGCCATTGATGGCGCATTTGAACGAACAGTAGTGTACCTGCCTATTTGAATACCCTCTTTACGAGTTCGATTTTGAATACCCTTTTTATGAATTCGTTAGCCATAATGTTGAAATTATAAAACCAGTTTCATTTGGTTGAAATGCTGAATTGAACGCAAAAGTTGCAAAGTTGAAAGACAGGCAATGATAACGACGGTTTCTGCTAAATCAAATGAACCTTGTATCAAGTGGACTGACAAAAAGTGTGAAACTGGCCAGGAAAACCAATAAAAGCTAAGTACATGTTTTACCAGGTTCAGGATAAGGATTACATAGGGTTAGGGTCAGGGAAGGCTCTGGGGTAATTGCCTAGGGGGTCATTGCCCTAGACCCCTTTGTCATAAAAGCATCATTGGTTAACTTGAGAATTCGTAGCTTCTTGGTATGTTTTGTTTTTAATTTATCCAAGGAACAACCACTGCGTGGTTTGCTTGTGCTGACGATATACAGTAGGGTTGGGGGGGGGGGGGTCGGGCTAACTCGGCCCACGGGACATCTCGTCCCACCCGTCGAAGGTGGGCCGAGTTGTCCCACCCGTTGGTATCGATAGTGATCGTGAGCGCTTGTTTGTGTTTGAGTTTATTTTGTCTATATGACCTCTTTTCTAACCGTAACTTTTATGTAATTGTGTTCAGTGGTTTCTTTAAAGAATATCTTCCAACTTTTGGGGAATACAACGACGTAAAAGTGAAATTTCAGACGTTTTTATCGCGGTTTGCGATCCCCATAGGCGCACGTTCATTTCTGCGCGGTGGGCTAACTCGGA
Organism: Diadema setosum; assembly: GCA_033980235.1. Classification (NCBI taxonomy): domain Eukaryota; kingdom Metazoa; phylum Echinodermata; class Echinoidea; order Diadematoida; family Diadematidae; genus Diadema; species Diadema setosum. Next base: position 5,868,362 of record CM067065.1, on the reverse strand, counting down.
CCACTAAGTTTTATTACGTTTTGTCAAAAAATCTCCGTTAAACTATCAATTTTATCATGTATGAAGGTGTATTCAGGGTACCTTCAACTAATTTCATCTTCGAGGGGGTTTAATTTTGCGCATGTTTGGTGAAATGTTTTAATATTTGTTCGCATGATTTCATCTTTGCCGTATCCGCACCGTACTGGTCTCGCCACTGCAGCTTGCTCACACCCACAGTGGCAGAGCTGAGCTAGCAACGCGAAGCCCCACTCCGAGAGGCGCGGTGGGGCGCGGCGCGCGAGCGGCAGAGGGAGCAGCCGGCCACTTCGTAAGCAGGTTACGGTGGTTGAAATTATTTGCTGCACTTCCAACTTTTCTATATTATGTGAACTCAAATTATGTAGCAGATCATTCGATGTGAACTACATGAAGGTCATATGCATTTGATTTTGTAGATTAATAATATTATTTACAAAACTATTCCTAAGCTCTACCCAGCTCAGTTTAACTGTTAGTTTGTTGTTGTTGTTGTTGTTGCTGATTTTATATAATAGATCTGCGTTCCAGTCAAAAGTTATTTCTGTCCAGAAAATGTTACTTTTTTTCTCAATAAAAACAAACTCCTTTCCACTTTTCTATATTATATGAAATCAAAGTATGTAGATCATTCGATGTGAACTATACATGAACGTCATATGCATTTGATTTTGTGGGTTAATAATTCACAAAACTATTCCTAAGCTCTACCCAGCTCAGTTAACTGTTAAATTGTTTGTTTGTTTGTTTGTTTTTGTTTTTGTTGTTGTTGTTGTTGTTGCTGATTTTATATTATTTATAAGTTATTTCTGTCAATAAATGTTACTTTTTTTTTTCTCAAAGACAAGCAAAAGTGAAAGGGGTGGGTCTGGGCATTAACTAATAAATGGTTTGATATCCAGTGGTCAGTTATTTGACCTGTAGATATGGATGGTTTGGTTGAATGGTTGATATCATGAAACCGGTAATGAAATGTAGTGCTTGCTAGATTGGCCTAGTTTTTTTTTTTTTTTTTTAATTTTTTTTTTTTTTATTTCTGGATTTTATTGATCAGATCGAAAAACATCGTGCTTTTTCACAGGTCATGTGACAAAAACATTTTTGACATCACAAAACAAAAGTTTGATAGCATTCAGTGATAGTAAAACTACCAGGCGTCTGATCCTTTTTTGGACTATTTATAGTCTCTAACACACGTTAACACCAATAATTCTAGAATCGTATACACAGAAAACGGGGAAAAGAAAAAAAAAGAAGAAAAAATAGCCTTCAATGGAAATATTACCAAAGACCAGCCAAAACAAACCAAAGGCGCAAGAACACACACTACATATCTATAAAAAAAAAAAAAAAGAAATCAAGAAAAACCAAAACAAAGGTACTATTCACCTATACAGCGTGTCCCAGAAAAAACGAAACCGAGTTTCCTCTTAATTTTTTTGTATCAAAATCATAAATTTGCTTTAGGAAATGTACATGAATGGAAAGATACGTTTCTCCTCTTTCATTTGGTGTACAACACAAAGTTTATAATCCACGCATGACTGAGTTAGAACAATAGACAGTAGTACTAGTAAATTTTCATTTGCACGAGGAAATTGTAACTTTGAGCGAATATTTCGTGCTTTTTCGCTAATTCCTTTTCAATAATGAAAGTTATAACTTTAATATTCATTATTTTTCCTATCATGTGACAGCTCGTGCGTAAAAAAAGGTTCACATATGCTAGAGAAATCTTAATTTGAAAATATGCTTTAATTCTACGCTGAAAGAGGGATAATTAAAGAAGGAGCCATTAAGATTTCCCGACTTCGCACATAACAATGGCCGTCATGCTCCGATGAATTGACACAAATGCGTGTGCGTGTGCGTGGGGGGGGGGGGCATAAAGAGAACAGTAGAAGCAGTTTAACTGTGAATAGGGTCGAAAACACAGACGATCATGAGCTTGCCTGACCATGCAGCTGACCACAGAGCAAAGAGTGTTCATTGTAACGGAGTGGTCTCGTTCTGGGAGCCTGCAACAAGTCAAAGCTTTGGAGAAACATCAGAAAGTATCAGCACGAAGGGACGAGCCTCAATCTCAACAAGGGTCAATCTGGTCGAAGAAGGACTGTCAGGTCAGAAGAAAATGTGGCTGCAGTAAGACGTACCATGGAAGACAACCCCCAAGTTTCTATGAGGAGGAATGGGCTGGCGATATCAAGGTCTTCGTTCCATCGCATTGTTCGGCAAGATATGAGATGGTACCCTTACAGGATGCTGTGTCGGCATCAGCTCCGGCCTGGAGACCGTGCGCGTCGTCTACAGTATTCCAGATGGCTTCTTCATCACGGCGAACGATTTCTGGAAAACATCGTGATCGGCGACGAGTCTTCCTTTTTCATGAATGGCCGCGTCTGCAGTCACAACGTCCGCCAGTACGCACCTCACCATGATCCACCTGCATTCATTTATGAAAGGAATGCAAGCCGAGATAAAGTTTCTGTATGGTGTGATCTCTGCGGCAACGGGGCTCTGATAGGTCCTTTTTTTCCAGCGGCAATCTACACGGAGAAGCCTACATGCACCTGATCGACGAAGAGATAGAAAGGGAACATGCACGGGATGGAAACGGCGCCTTTCGTCGCTTGTGGTGGATACAGGATGGGGCGCCCGCCCACCGTCAACTGATCGTGAGGGAGAGATTGCATCAGCTCTTCCAAGACAGAGTCGTCGCCATGAATTATCCCATCGAATGGCCTCCACGGAGTCCTGACCTCACCCCTTGTGACTTCTTTCTCTGGGGCTTCCTCAAGGGAAAAGTCTTCGTCACTCCTCCTCGTGACCTTGATGATCTGACGGCCAGAATCGTCGAAGCGGTGGACGCTCTCCGACAGGACAGAGGATTGATTCGCCGCACAGTGAGAACCATGAGGTCGAGGGCGCAGACATGCCTCGAAAGAGACGGCGGTCATGTTGCATGAACTTGAACTGTCATTGACAAGCTTAATCAGTTTATTTCTGTGTTATGATCATGAAATAAAAAAAGCACGATGAAACTCAAGTTATTTCATTTTTAATTCCAAACATAATTCATGCTTAATCAGCGAATGGTTTGAAAAATTCTTAGTGCGATCTTCCGGTTTGCTTGATTTCATTGAATGTGTTATGATTGATTACTTGTACGAGATGTTGCTTGAAGTGAGTGAATGAAGTAGTGGCAACCAAATGACTAAAGTGAGAGTGACCCACCTAAAAAAATCAACAACAAAAAAAACCACACGAAACAAAACAAAACAACAACAACAACAACAACAACAAAAACTTGCATGCAAAAATAAATAAACAAACAAGCAAACACACACACACCAAATCACACAAAAAGCTCAAAAGGACTGTCTGCACTGCACTTGTACTTTTGAATTGTTAAGAGTGCAAGTTTAGTGATAAAAAGTGGGGAACCTCATCTGTTTTTCCCTCCCTTTAAAAAACAAAACAAAACAAAACAAACGTCCCTCCTTCCCCTCCAGTTATGAAGGAAGAACCGTGATTGTCTGCGAAATGTAGCGAGGAATGAAAAGACTGAAAACAGCATGAGACTAACAAGAATATTATCAAAATGGTCGGATCATTGTAGCATTGATTTTCCATAGTCATTACACTCCATGCAGCCTGAAAATACTCACGATATTAGTCTTTAATTATTAGTTAAAACTCAGTTTATTCCAAATACATTACAACAACAGGCATTCTGTCCCAATACAGCTTTCTCTGTAATGCCCCGCCCCAAACAGCATTCACTGTAGCACAGCCACTGCGGTTGTTTTGTGTGAATTCAATCGCGCAGACGAGCCCATTGTCTAATGCGAAGTCGGGAGAGCTGAATTCTTGTTTTTAGACTATCCGTGGAATCGGTAGAAATGAATCATATTTTCATGCAAATGTTTTCTGACCATGCGTTGTTCATATTCGAAGAATAAGGTCTCATGTAAAAGAAGAAATTATGGATGTTCGGGTCATGAACTTTGTTTTTCGAAAACATAATTGTCAAAGTCTGAAAAATTACCTTAAAATCATCATTTCCGCGTGCAAATGAAAATTGAGTAGCACTACTGTCTATTGTTCTAACTCAGTCATGCGTGGATTATAAACTTTGTGTTGTACACCAAATGAAAGAGGAGAAACGTATCTTTCCATTCATGTACATTTCATGAAGCAAATTTATGATTTTGATACTAAAAAATTAAGAGGAAACTCGGTTTCGTTTTTTCTGGGACACGCTGTATAGCTCACTTTATGCACTCTCCGGATAACTCCGTTTCTACGATAACATAATTATACACCCAGCCCTGGGCTGAAGATGCGAAGTCTCCTGTCCCTTCTCCCGGCATGGGGGGGGGGGGGGGATATTCGACGCTGCAATCTTTGGGGTGATAATGCAGGACAGAATAATTGTTTCATAAACATTAACTATACAGTGAACGCCATGACAAGAGAGAGAGAGAGAGAGAGAGAGAGGGAGGGAAGGAATTAGAAAAAGGAGTAAACCGCGATGAGGAAGAAAGGACCATCAGAGCAAGGGAAAGGAAGAAGAAAGTGGGAAGGTCATTTGACTTTCTATAAAGATATAATTTGTTCTATTTTCCTCCACTTTGCCCCATGCGAATCAAATTTATTATTGCTTTTAGCTATTTCTTCTTCAATCAAACTATATTTTTTTACATAATTGCACAAAATGTTGCCTTTGAGGACATTGGCCTTGTTCATAACTATACATGTACCTTTTTGTGTATTTTCAAAGATAAAAAGGAATTGTTTTTGTTTTGATGACATTGACATTTTTGCCATGGGAATCCTTACCCTAATTAAAGAGAAAAATCCTCTGCCACCTGTACCTGCACGATAATGGCCAACTGTCAAGTTCTTTTTCTTTTTCTTTTTTGTAGTCTTATTTTTATATATATACAGTGTGTATCTCTCTCTTCCTCTTGCTATGCTATGTATACTGTGATGATCTATCGGACCAAACTTGGACTTCATATCTTAATCTTTTCATGCCTTAGCCCTATTATGTGTTAATCTTTTAAATTTGTATTTATTATACAAATTAAGGCTGATTATAAAATTCTCAAATCCTTGCTTGTCCTGCACTCATACTGCTGAATTCATGCACCTTTTTTTATTTTATTTTTTTTTTATTAACAAGCAGCAAAGATGAATAGCTTCTCAAATGGTCTTCCTTCTCAAGTACGGTACTCAAAGTGTTACATGATTTGCAGTCATTATGCGGGGTCACAAAAGAAACATTGCAACATGCACTGGTAGGCATTGGCAAGGTCATGCATAATCTCTTCCTTCACAAAAGAATCTGTTGTTTGGTGGCCATTGCATCCTTTCGACTGTTGCCCTGCCTTGATTACAATATACTGCTCTTTCCAAGACTGCAAGATCGCAGCAAATTTTGAATAATATCAATGTGAGCATGTAAAGTATGTTTGTTTGTTTTTTTGGTAATTTTAATATCTATTATTTTCTCTCTATTTTTTTCTTGAATAATAGAACATTCTCATTTGACTTGAAATAATACTTTCATTTTCAATTATCACATTACCAAGTATCATCACTGTACAAAGCTTTCTTTCCACAACTGAATTGTAAAGTTCTGTATTTTGTTACGATTCTTCATCGTCTGGCTCTATAATCACCTATATACTGCCAATATTTCTGCTTCCTTTCCCCGTCTCTCTTTCTCTCTTCCATCAACCCACTCTTTTCTTATGCGTGATGAATGTGTTTGTCAAATTAGATTTGATTTGAAACACTGACTTCATGTGAATTGCACACCAGTAGCTATTTGCTTTTTTTTTCCGAATTCATATTTACATAGAACTAGAGTGTGCATATCTACACTGATGTACAATGTACACAAATTTGATATCTTAAAAAAAAAGGCAATCGCCATTTCGCGTACAAGGAATTAATATTTTTTATAACTCCCAGAAGTTAATTGACCTGCTTATGACCTTTGACCTTGTGGTGACCTTCAATACCCTAAGGGACATTTACCATCCAAGTTTGGTCACAAACGGACAAAGGGATCAAAAGTAATGAGCCATAATCGAAACGCGGCATAGAAACTTAACATTGGGCCCTAAAAATTTGTTGACCCCTTTCTGTGACCTTTGACCTTGTGATGACCTTTAACTCCCCAAGGGACATCTACCGTCCAAGTTTGGTCACAAACGGACATAGGGATCAAAAGTTATGAGCCACAATCAAAATGCGCCCTAAAAACATACATTTGGGCCCTAAAGTTTGTTGACCCCTGTCTGTGACCTTTGACCTTGTGACGACCTTCACCTCCCCAAGAGACATGTTCCATTAAAGTTTGGTTACAAACGGACAAAGGGATCAAAAGTTATGAGCCATAAACGAAATGCACCCTAAAGACTTAACATTGGGCCCTAAAAGTTCGTTGACCCCTGTCTGTAACCTTTGACCTTGTGGTTACCTTCAACTTCCCAAGAGACATCTACCATCACCCAAGTTTGATTGCCATTGTAGCAAAATGTGCCGAGTTATGTGTGATAAGAGTCTTGCAAGTAAACTTTAACGTATGACCTCAAATGACCTTTGACCTTATCATGTGACCTCTTACGGCACCATAACATGAAGGTACCCCCAGTGCATCCATCACCCAAGTTTGATTGCTATTGTAGCAACATGTGTCGAGTTACGAGTGATAAGAGAGTCTTGCAAGTAAACTTTAACGTATGACCTCAAATGACCTTTGACCTTATCCTGTGACCTCCAATGGCACCATAACATGAAGGTACCCCCAGTGCATCTATGACCCAAGTTAGGTTGTAATCCAAGCAACTTATGTGAAGTTATTTGTCAAAAGAGAGTCTTGCAGGTAAACTTTAACATAGAAAAGAGGGTCTTGCACATACCCTTTAATATATGACCTCAAATGACCTTTGACCTCATCACATGACCTCTGACAACACCATAACATGAAGATACCCCTAGTGCTTCTATCACCCAAGTGTGGCTGCCATTGCTGTAACAGTTGCCAAGTTATGCATCATAAGAGAGTCTTGCAGGTAAACTTTAACATTTGTGACGGACGACGGACGGACGACGGACGGACGACGGACGGACGCCATTTGGATCCCTTAGTCTCGCCTTCACCTCCGGTGGGCGAGACAAAAAAAAGTATCAAGTAGTGCTTGCTGTACTACGAATCAAAAAACATATGTGATAAAAACATCATTTTAGAGTAATCACACTTCATCATTGAATAGTGTGCATTCATAGGAACACATTTTATAGGAAATTACCCACGCGAGAAAATTGGGAAGTGCAGCAATGACGCCTTTTCCTCCAATTTCAACCGGACCCATTTCAACCACCCGCCCTTATCCGTATCGACGTTTACGAAGTGGCCGGCTGCTCTCTCTGCTCTTCGCCTCGCCGAGTGGGCATGGCGCTGCTAGCTCAGCTCTCCACTGTGTGTGTGAGCGAGCTGCAGTGGCGAGACCAGTGCGGTGCGGATACGGCAAAGATGAAATCATGCGAAGAAATATCAAACATTTCACCAAACATGCGCAAAATTAAACTCCCTCGAAGATGAAATTAGTTGAAGGTACCCTGAATACACCTTCATACATGATAAAATTGATAGATTAACGGAGATTTTTTGACAAAACGTAACTAAAACTTAGTGGTCCGAGTTAGCCCACCGCGCAGAAATGAACGTGCGCCTATGGGGATCGCAAACCGTGATAAAAACGTCTGAAATTTCACTTTTACGTCGTTGTATTCCCCAAAAGTTGGAAAATATTCTTTAAAGAAACCACTGAACACAAGTACACAAAAATTACGGTTAGAAAAGACGTCATAAAGACAAAATAAACTCAAACACAGACAAGCGCTCACGATCACTATTGATACCAACGGGTGGGACAACTCGGCCCACCTTCGACGGGTGGAACGAGTTGTCCCGTGGGCCGAGTTAGCCCGGATCCCTTTTCGTTTTATGCGCAAACAGCCATGATACGCTGGGTGCCGATTGGAAGGTGCCCTGCCGATAGGTGGTGCCCCAACCATACATGACATGTACCAGTTGATCTAACCCGTTCATAACGCAAACCCGATATGCCATGTTCGCAAAATGTAAGGACTGCTTTCATTTGTGGCCTTGTGGGTGAAACAGGTCAACACATGGCCCTCACTCCTCCTACCCCCAAAATGTATGTATGTGTATTATATGTTTAGTTTCACAACAGTAGTTCAATATGAAAACTCGGTGAGAGACGTAGTTTTTGTGTTGAACTACTGTTGTGAATCTATACTTTCTTGGACTTTTCTTGGCAAAAACCTATTGCTGTTATTTATTCATATGTATGTATAATGTATTATAATCACGTTAGGACACAACAGAACAGACTAAAACTTTAGGCACAAGAGTCATTGATAGTTTTATATATTTCATATACATGTATTCAGAAATATGACAGGCCGACTTGCCATGAAAGCATACAACATTAAAATAAACCATTCAGTATTTCCTGTACACACAAGTACAGACACAAGCAAACAATGATAAATAAAAAAAAAAAAAAAAAAAAAAAATCCATATACCGGTAACTGCATTATTCTTTGGGCTGGACTCAGAGTAGTGAAATACAAAGGAAATGAATGAATTTCTTCCCAAGCCACAGAAAGTCTATATCTTGTGCAGCTCAGGCACAGTAATGATACTTGAATGATTTTCTTCCACCATTCACTGTTGGAATCACTGCAAAATTTCACCCTGTACACACTTATTCACTGAATACTTTCGAGGCATTATCAATTTTTTGTTTCTTACTACCAATGAACTCTAGTTCATTTTTCTTATTCTTTTTTTTTAATCAAATGAATACCATGCACAAAATTCATGAGCTTGTAAACATGAAATTGTACTTCAAACTGTGGATTTTAAAATTAATTCTGAACTCATGTGACACATGTCCCTCTGAAAAACCTAGAAAGAGAAGACAATATTAATATTGCATGTTTCATCGAGCTTCATCCTTCAGTCAATCAACTCTCTTCAATCCTCTTGCCATCGACACAATCAATGTCATTGATGTACAGAAGCACAGGATACAGACACCAGTAACAGGGTTAAAGGGATCGTATAGTTTTGGTTGAGACCTAATTTCAGGTTTCTAACAATTTTTGGTGAGATAATGAGAAACCTCTAATGAACTATGAAAGAGGATATAACTCTATGAGGAATTCAATGTTTATTTGTTGAAAATTGGTTTTGAAATGGCCGAGATATCCAAAAAAGAGCAATTCTAATAAAGTGTGGGACCCACACTTTATTACAATCGCTTTGTTTTACTTTGTTTTTGGATGTTTCAGTCATGCCAAACACAATTTTCATCAAATAAACTTTGAATTCCTCTTAAAATATTATGCTCCTCTTAAAATCTCTTAAAATACTATGCTCTGTACTATATCATAAGTGTTTTCTAGGTATCTCGCAAAAATTTAAAAGCCCAATGTTCATCTCTACCAATACTGTACCATCCCTTTAACCCACTGAAGACAAGCTGATATTGCCACAGTACATATTTCACATTGACACCTGCCCGAGTATACTCTGAGCTAGTCTTCAACAGGTTAAAGAGAGGAACATACCCAACTGCCTGCAACTGATTTCTGTTCAGTCAGACACAGAGCTGTGTCAGATTCTGCTAGGTCATTACTCAGCTACTGACATGGACCTTAACCCGTTGAGGACGAGTCCTACAGAGCGTAAGTATACTCGGGCAAGCGTCTATGGGAAATGCGTGTTGTAGCAAAATCAAACCATCCTGAACAGGTTAACCTGTGAATTCCATGCTAGTCTTCAGGATAAATCTTAATAAAGATTTTTTTTTTTTTTTAAATTCATTATTTCTTTTCACTCAACACTTTGGTCTCAGTAGTTGTCCATGCTTTAGATACACTTTTCCTTTGACCGATATACATCTTTTCACAGGCCTGCATTTATGTAGGCGTTATTTCACTTGCTTTGCAAGATTACAGTCACAAATACTACTTTGAATTCACAAATAACTTTATTTTTTATATCTGTAGACTTTAGGTTTCACCTAATTTGAACAATGAATTAAACTGTAGTTTCTGTTTGCATATATGCACTTTTGTTAATGCACTCTTCTTGAATTGTACGGTAATTCTGACCAAAAAAAAAAAAAAAAAATGAATTGAAACCGACATAATGAAATCAAAACTGAAACTGAAATTAATGGGTTTTAATCTGGAGGACAGGGCACATGGATGGAACTTGCAGACCAGCTAGTCTTGTTCGCTAGACTCGCTCCAAGACGACAGCAATGCCCTGGCCACCACCGATGCATGCTGATCCCACAGCGTACTTCAGACCCTTGCGCCTGCACATCAGTAAACATTCACGAGACAAGAATAGGTGGGTGGTGGGTTAGACACAAACTGATACATGTATGACAAAATAGTAGACTTTCAAACGAGCATATCTGTCTATTAAAATACAAACTTGGCCTTCTTTAAAAATGGCTGCTTCTAAGGTAGGCTGGTGGCCTAGTCAATTTCATAAATGAATACCTTTTGAGATGGTAATCCTTTTGAGATGGTAAACCTTTTGAGATGGTAAACCTTTTGAGATGGTAATCCTTTTGAGATGGTAAACATCAATTGCATGACTTTTGCAAGGCTTGACACTGACACTGGTTCGAAGGTCTGAAACCCGTAAAAATCACTGTCAGTCCAGTAACACTTTAATAAAGAATTGACAACTTTATTGTTGTGATATTACGGGGAGGAGGGGGGGGGGGGGGGGGAGAAGAAAAAAATAAAAATAACATCGTTGGGGCCAGTCTAAAAAAGAACAGAATTAGTAAAAAATGGAAAAACCAGGCATCTACATTTATGTACTGGTTCAACAGGGACAGGTCTGACCAGTAGGGGGAAAAAAAAGGATATGTTTGCAGCCCTGCCTTTTGTACATACTATGACAGAAAAGGCCATGGGACAGAATTTTTTGTCATCTCTTAGAAACAGGAGCACTGCCCCCCCAAGGAAAAACGCAGTATCTAACATTTTTGGCGATTTTCACTTTTTTGCATAAATATAGTCAGTGGGCAATCCTTCTTCATATGACATATTCAGATTTTTGAAAAAATGTTTAGAAAGCCACTTTTCCGTAACTGCCAAACGCGGTATCTACACTTAACTTGCACTTTCCCCAAGGAAAAACGCAGTATCTACATGATGAATATTTCCCCAAGGAAAAACGCAGTATCTACAAAGCTAGTCTTAATTACCAGACACTGTTATTTATATATGTGAATACTTTGCCGGCTGTTCTGTAATTTGAACGTAAATTACTTTCTTTAGATATACTTGCTCAATAATAAGACATAATGTTCAAAATATCTAACCGAAACAATACTGATTAGTAAATATTTTGATGAGATTGTGATCCTAATATAAAACACAGTGTGTGATTAAGACTAACCGAGTGCACATTAAACAATACAACACAACACTGACAGCTTACAGCTAGCTGCACTGATGCTGTGCAGCAGTCAGCACAGGGCCCGGCTAGTCAGCATATTTGTACAGTGGGAGTGTGTACTTGGAATAAAACAAAATGTTGTCGTGGGGAAAATTACTCGTGAGCCTAGCCCTCAAGAAAAATTTATCTGCAGACAATGAGTAAGTTATTCAAAACTATTTCAATATTGAAAGAATAAAGCTGATTGTTTGTCACACGAAGCGAAGTAAACACAAATGCATGTTTGTCACACGAAGCGAGGTAAACACAAATGCATGGGGCCTACACGTACATTTGTGTTTACTTCACTTCGTGTGATAAACGATCAGCTTTATTCTTTCATATTCTACCTCAATGATGAACATTATCCGTACTATAACTTGTTGTGAAGTAACTTTGTTAGGCCTAGACCCTTGTCAAAATTCCTCAGGCTCCGAATCCGAAAGTTTCTTGGAAAGGCAATAGGGCCTAGATCTATTTGTGTTGTATGGGATAAACGTCAGGTTATGTAACATGTTACACCCTCTCTTAGATCTAAGTCTAAGTCTTTTAGACTTGTCTAGACAGTAACGTTTGAGTCTTGCGTCTCTTTTCTAATGTTAGACTTAACGTTAATCAGAACTTTCAGGGTTGGTATTCCGAAAGTCTAAAGAAAGATCTAGTGTAGGACTTGAATAGGCCTACTCTAGGGCAGGCCTGTAGTAAGAAGTCTAAAACGTAACCACTTTTTAGAATCCTAAGTCTAGTGAAGTGTCAATGTTCAAATATCTACTCCATACCATACTGTCTTAAAATTACAGAGTTGACAATACTGTAGATTAGGGTCCATGTGAAAAATAGGTACCCACGGTAAATGGACGAAATAGAGACAGTTAAGAATAAGTTGTATTTTAATTCTTATCGGATCTAGACAGTGTCTAGACCCTAGTGAGACTGGGTTGCGTAAAATGCATGCATGATCCCATGCTGCATGCTACATACCTTTACAAGTAAAAAAAAAGTTACATTGCAAATTTACATGACGTTAAACTTGGGTTCAATCCAGAAGGAATAGGCCTAGAGAGCGGATGTCACTTCATTCTAGACCGGTTCTAGATGTATTTTTTTCTAATCAAAGAGTCCTGGCTCGTGTAGGGCTTAAACCTTCTGCAGTTCTAACGTTAGGATATTTTTTTTTTTTTCTGTGAGCATCGTGCATGTATAGCCTGAGGCGCGACGGTAGACTCGTGTAGCCTGCTACGTAGCCAGCCTAGAATAAACGATATAAAAACTAGACCTAGTCTAGATCGATCAAGGTCCAGACATCCGACTTATATTTATTTTGGTCTAGACAGACTGTAACCTAGACTGTACAGATCTAGATCTAGTATTCTAGATGCTAGTTAGCGGCTAGGCCATGTATGATGTAGCATCACATTACAGCCCTGGCAAGCTTCATATTAAAGACGTATCGACGTAACGTTAGGCCTACAGCAAGATCGGTCTGGGATACACTTTTAAGCAAAACGTTCCAGGAACGATCTGTTATTTAATAATCTAATATGAAGCCTGCTCTGTAATCAGGGCATAAATGGTGGGGGGGGGGGGGGGGTGGTGGAGGATGCATCCCCCAGGGCCAGAGAATACTTGAACAATGATGTATACATGCATACATAATTATGGCAGAAGATTAATCCTAGTCATTCCACTGTAGATACTGCGTTTTTCCTTGGGGAAATTCGTTCCATTGTAGATACTGCGTTTTTCCTTGGGGGAATCAGTCAATTGCGTGGGGTTTCCCCAAAGTATCTACATTTTCATCAATAACTGAAAAACAAAACAAAAACACAAAATGATATTTTCCAGGAAAATTGGTAGCTAGATAGACTAAAATTCCACAATGAAGGAATTTTTTAAAAGAGTATATTTTCCAGGGGCTTTGGCAAAAAGATAAAATGGTGAATATCTCGGTTGTTTAGAAATGGAGCTGGATGTAGATACTGCGTTTTTCCTTGGGGGGGCAGAGCATTCCAGACGATTTTCATAATTTCACATCATGTAGTACATAAATCGACAGCTCCATGTATTGATTTGTTGAATTTATTTTGGTTCTTGAGCAGAGAAACAATACTTTGAAAAACTTAAACAAATTACACTGAACAAGGATGATGACATAGGAGGTTCACATATTTCAGAAATGTAGCAGTGTAATTCCATTACAATAACGCTTGCTTGTGAGTTCACCTGTGTATAATCTATGCATGCCTTCTTTTTTTGTTGCTTCCTTGAGCCCCAACTCATGCATTCTTATGATGACTCTGCCATGTCATCATCCTTCTTCATTCCAATTATCATATATTCTGAAACTCTGTTCTCGGTATAACTAATTAATAGTTGTTCAAATGTAAAAATCTGAAAATCATCTGGAGGTCTCCTTTAAAACAAAGCCAAATCCAGAAACTGACAATTGTTTTTCTTTTTTCTTTTTCAGGACTATATTTCATTCAGAGAGTCGCTGCTTCACTGTTATTTTCATTGATACAACATGTACAACATACTTCTGCTCAGCACCCCTGAGTGACCCTAAATTTGAAATCCTCTTTTCTCCCTTTTCTATGAAACTGCAACTCCTAATTCTCTCTTTTTTCAAACACTTTTTGAATGGGTTAGGATTGTCCAATTTCAGCAAGTTATTATTTCAAAGCTCAGAGCTTACTCTTTTAAAGGGGATGGCTAGTAGCTGATCAGTGTGAAACAGTGGGAATGCTGGGGGATGATTGTTCCAATCCTTATTGGATTCAATTGAGAGGACATTATATATCTAACGTTGTGTGAAATTTATTTGCTTCAGAATGGTCCTATATTCAAGTAATGTGCAGTTCAATGTTTCCAGGTTAGCATGCCTGCACAGTGTCGGGCCCGGGCGATCGTTAACTGGCCATTAACGATTGCCCCAACACTGTTAAGGCACTGTACAAGGATTGGAACAATCATCCCCCAGCAATCCCACTGATTCCCACTGATTAGTTACTAGCCATACTATAAAGAAAAGTGAAAATTCATTTTGGCCTACTTTTTGTGGGTTTTGAGTTAAGCAGTCACATATTTGATATTTAAAAGACATTTTAGTTGGCTGCTGTGAATGAATAATAAAAAATAAAAAAAAACATGATATATTTCTTTTCAAAAGCACACAGTCTCTCTTTTTGATACCAACATACGTTATTAAAAAGGTAACACATATTACCCCTTTTTTTCCTGAAAGAGGTAAGCTACTTAAGTGCTTTTTCATCACACTAGAAAATTAAAATGTTGAACTGTTAGGAGCGAAAGGGTTGAACATCAAGAAAGCCCCATGTTTCTTTCATCAGCACAAAAAAAAAATTTAACACAAATGCTGCCTTCATGTCACAACCAAATTGTACCTGAGTTCATGCACTAGGTGGGTGGTGATTCTGGCCCCCGAGGCTCCGACGGGATGGCCAAGTGCAATAGCGCCCCCGTTGAGGTTGGTCTTGGCACGGTCCAGTCCCAGCTCCCGTTCCACTGCGATGAATTGGGCAGCAAAGGCTTCATTGACCTGGAAGAAGTGATTGCAAAAGCCTTCGTAATACAATCAAGATTTTTTAATGCTTTTCAATACCCACTTTTTCTTTTCTGTTTTTTTTTTTTTTTTGACATAACAATTTTCTGGGAATCACAGTTAGCTTATAATAATTGTCTGTATTTCTTTTTTTACGAGTACAGGTCACATGTACGTAGCAAAACTTTGTCAGCTATTGCTCTTACACAGGTTCACAACAGCGAGAGTAATTGCTTCCTTTGAAGTCATCAGTGTATCATACTCAACATGAATTGATTCAAATCAATTAACTCTTTATGTGCCATGGTGGAAACCCCCTATGTGCCACATTATTCTGAGACAACAACATTGCCATGGTATTAAAGGAACACCACTTTTGTTTTAGTCAAGCACAACATAAAATGCAAGTTATATGTGAGAGGAACGGAAGCGCGATAAACGTTTCACTGTACTGCGGTATTTGGCGTTTTATCGATCGGTTTGGGCAGGTTTGTGCGTTAGAGCAGAATATGCGAAGCTGGCACGCCATCAACGGAGTCAGACGTGAAAACATGGCACGTAAAGAGTTAATTTTGCATCACCACTAAGGATGACACGACAGCTTACATAAGCAAATAATGGCTTGCAGTCCCTTCCAAAGGATAGTGTGCCTTGCCTTATACTGTTGTATACTTGCGATAACATGCCAAAAAACAACATCAACAATGAAAATGAAAATGTGTAAGCCTGCTGCATATGATTCAGGCTGTGCAGATTCTTACAATAAGACACTCTTTTGTCGCTGCCTTAATGCACAGTGAAGTGAATAACGTCACAATGTAGGACGGCAGGTAACTCTCTTAGTGTCACTCAGGGACACTTATTTGCCCCATACAACTTGCTGTTATGCTGCATACATTGGTGTGCTGTCATATTTGTAACCCAGTATTGACCAAAAAAATTGTAAAAATGAAAGCCTACAGACAAGTTTCCAATGACATCATCAAACTATGCTGAAAAGCAAAAGATGCGTATGGGACCCCTATAGCCTTGGCAAGCACGCAAGCATTATCAAATGTGATTTTATCAGGCCAGTCACGCTTACGAGTATGTGGTACGCATAATGAGTACTAAGGGGGCCTAGGGCAATGTTATACCCCCTGGGTAATTACCCCAGACCCTTCCCCTGGCCCTAATCCTAATCAAGAAGCTAACCCTAACCCAAACTCCTAAACCCTAAACCTAACCCTAACCCTAAGCATCATTTGCCATTATGGAACCTCGTTGGAAAAGTATCGAGCATTTCTCCAATAAATGAGATTCAGAGACTCCAACACCAAGCACCTTCTGATGTGGAGATTCTCCTGCCTGAAAGCCCTAGCAAATGGGAGACTCCAACTTGATGTGCCAAGGTTCCTTCCGGCCAGGCTCCTGGGCCCGGGTAAGGGCCCTGGAAGCTCTAGGTTTCTAGATGCTCGCTTGTGTTATTTTAGGCTTATTTTTCAACATACGATGGCACTAAGTAAGAAATCATTTCAAGCAGGAGACAGAGAGTCAGGGTGGGAGAAATTAAGTCTCAAGCGGGAGATCAGGAGATATTGCAAAAAAATGGGCTTTCAGTGGGAGATCTCCCGTCGAAAGAGATTACCTCACAAAGGTCCATGTCATCCAGAGACAGACCCGCCTTGCCCAGAGCATTCCTCACGGCATACACCGGCCCGATGCCCATGATCTTGGGGTCACACCCGGCAACATTGTAGGTGACCAGTCTGGCAAGTGGAGTCAGGTTGTGCTTGGCAACCGCCTCCTCACTGGCGATGATCACTGCTCCGGCTCCATCACAGATACCCTGAAATAGTGACAGAGTACAGAGAAATGATAATAATAATAATAATAATAATAATAATAATAATAATAATAATAATAATAATAATAATAATAATAATAATAATAATAATAATAATAATTAAAAAAAAAAAATAATAATAATAATAATAATAATAATAATAATAATAATAATAAAAATAATAATAATAATAATAATAATAATAATAATAATAATAATAATAATAATAATAATAATAATAATAATAATAATTGATATGATTTATATAGCGCCAAATCTACTCTGCAGAGTGCTCTAGTCGAGGAAGGAAGAGAAAGTCAAGGAGATAAAGGACATACAAATATCAAATACATGTAATGAGTAATCAAATTGAGGCTTTAAACAAGTGAGTTTTTAGACTGCTCTTAAAGGAATCTGATCAAGAACATTTTTCTATGGCTGAAGGTAAGGTAAATATGCTCAACAGGTTAGGCTTTCATTCAATGTGTTTTTAATATAAGTTATTCTAAGTAAATTCTCTGCACTATGATCAATGTGCACATACCGTGAAACATGATTTATCTGTGGCATGAATTTTCAGGAATTGGAGCCAACAGCATTTTTTTTTTTTGGTGGTTTGAAAGTTTTTTGCAAATTACCACTGACATTCAGTGTATACGTACATGTGACCATGCAGCACAAAACCAACAAAAAGTCGCACCCCTTGTTTTTACGTGAGGACTCAAAAACAGTGAAATGGGTCAACCGAGTCAATCTTAAGTTCTTCATATTTTCTGAAAGAACTTTCCTTCTTCTACACTGTACATTATTCTTTTGTTTGGGATCATAAAATAAATAGGAAAGTGTGTTTTTAGGAGTCTTTCTACAACCCTTTTTTCTTTGGGGGGAAGAATGACCAGGTATGTCTTAAAGGCCCCTTTTCATTGCCCAAAATCCTTTGAACAATATTCACTTTCAAGTCTAATAACTTTGGAAAGGATAATGCTACTGCTTTGAAAATTGGCATTAATCATGGACAGGATGTGCTAATACAACATGCTCAATTTCAGCTTTATCTAATAATCCCTTTATTGCTGTTGCTCTGGTGTTTTACATCCTGTGTTTTGTCCCTTTCATCGTACAACTAATACAGCTTGATAAAGATTAAGTGCTTGAATATAACCTGTACTTCATAGCCTCTTTTACATCAGTTCACACTTTTTCAAAGTGTGTGCTTTCTTTCCAGTATTTAGATACCATCAGGTTAGGGAGTCCATTTGAATTGAGTTATACATCATTTTAAAGAATAGGGTCTGCACTTTCAGAATCTGCCCTTAGCTCAAAATCCAAGTCTGGTGACTTTTTGTTGGTTTTGTGATGCAGGGTCACAAATATGATAATACACTGTATAAACATATTTTGTTTTCTTTTTTGAAGCACTATGAGCACAGAAAGGTGGACCTATGTACTATAAAAATAGCCACTATTATCATCATCATTACTGTGGTATATGTATTCCGTATTATATACAGGAGGCTAAAGGATAGAGACTTGTAACAAATATTGAGGGAGACACCAGGTGGAGACATGTGTCTTTTTGCAGACTGCTACAGAAAATCTCAATCGTGGAGATTTCTCTACCAGCATGACCCCACAAATCCCTGCAAGACTTACGGAGGCATTCCCTGCCGAGACCAGGCCATCCTTCTTGAAGACAGGCGGGAGTTTGGCGAGCTGCGCCAGGGACGTCTCTCGCGGATGTTCGTCGGTGTCAATCACCTTGGTGCCCTTCTTGGAAACCAGTTCCACTGGGGCCATCTCAGCCTCAAACACTCCAGCCTTGTTTGCTGCAGAAACATTGTACAGAATTTATCACCATAACTTTATGGTGACTTTCACTGTGCAAACTGAATAAAGAGAGTTGCACTAACAGAGATGGGAGGGGGATAACAGCAGAGTATGCAATTACTGCAGCAAAGGTATCATGAATAACTACACATCTGGCACAAAACTGAAAGAATAAAAATTGACTCTTTGCTTCCTCCAGGGCACCATGTCATAAAAAGTTGATATGATAGTAACTCTTGCTGGAATGGCAACTACCCACAGCAACAGCCAATCAGGAGGCTGGATTCTTGTCACTACCATGGCAATTGCCATTCAGGGAAGAGTTGCATTCATATAAACTTTTTTATGAAATGGGGCCCAGATCTACCCCACAGTTTGGGGAGTGAATACGTAGTTAATGTCCTGCCAGTGATGTTTCAGTTGGTAACTTATGATAGATTTGCTGAGAAATTGTTTTTTATTAAACCTACATAAAACTGTAATATGGATATCATTATGTACTTACACAAAATTTCAGATTTGCAGTATTGATAACCATGCGGCTTGTGTACGATCACATTGTTGGCCATGTTTTTCTCAATGAAAATGATTGGCAAATGTTTCTAAGCTTATCAAAATTGAGCCATAGTTACTATTCAAGTTCTGATCATCATATAATCTACCCCCAACCCAATGGAATGGCCCAGTGGCTGGTGTCCGGGACTCACCTTCAGCCCACCTCTGCTGGCCGAGGAGGGCAAACTCATCACAGTCCTGCCTCGTCACGTTGTACTGGGTTCCCAGGGTCTCAGCAGTGATGCCCATTGGAGTCTTGATGTGTGCATCGGTCAGTGTTGCCCACAGTGTGTCCTCTAGCTGCATTGAGACAGTTTGAACTCGGACGGTCAAGCAATCTGTCTCATATTAGAACTAGGTTGGTCTGGCAATGTCACTGATAGTAGCACAGGGATGCTATACCGGTACTTGTAAAAAGCAGTGCAGCATTCTGAGGGACTAAAAATGCATAGTTTTGGAGGAAATAATGGTATTTCCCATGACACATTCAGCATTTCAATACATAAAGTAAAAAAAGGAATAGCTGTCCAAGGCAGAGGTCTCTCCTCGGAGATGCATATGTGGGAACATTAGCACTTTTAAATAATAATCTGAAAGCAAAATTCATATTTTCGTTAAAAGCAGAAGAAGAAAAAAAAAAACAGTAGATTGCTCATCATTCCAAATGATGTTTCTTTTGTATACTTGTTTTGTCATTTTTGTTGTCTCCTTTTAGATGTACTTCGTAATTTTATGTGCAATTCAGTCCCACAACTGCAAGATATGAACATACAGTACCTGAATAAAAGTCATTTACTTATCTATCCATCTACAAGTATCTATCTTTCTTTCTTTCTTTCTCTCTATCAATCTGTCTATATCTCAACAGAACTTTGGGGGAAAGAATATAATACCTTTTAAATTTTGCACACTTTCTTTCTTTGGATGACAAAAACATCAAGACACAAAGTCAATAATATTGTCAAAAAAAAAAAAAATTTAATCATTGGCCTCTCTCTCAATTGTTCCTTCTGCACCCCTACCTTTTGGTCCTCTCCCAGTCTGGTCCCAAATCTCGCCCCTCTCAGGGCGTAGGGAGCCATGCTCATGTTCTCCGTACCTGCCGTCAGGGCGACCTCAGCATCCCCGGACTGGATTTCCTGTATTAAAGACACACAAAATATCACAAGTTGTGGTCAGTCTGGCAAAAGATTAAGAAGGTTGAGATTGCGAAGTCTTTGCGATCTTTTGTCATCCCTTCACACTGGCAACAAAACTTCTCAACCTCTGGATTGAGAAGTTTGGGTCACTAGTGCGCTTGCACAAGAAAGAAGAAAGACTACAAAAAAAAAAAAAACTAGAAATGTCGCTATGGCGACTGGTATGCCTCCGCCATAATGCATGATTCTCCTAATAGGTCTATAGTACATGTGGACAATGTGTGATTACATTTTCACAAAATTGGCAAAATATTAAAATGACATGTTTGTCACAAATGTATTGAATGTTCACCTTCCTTGACCTATGTTTAATTGGATGAATAGGAGAGCATGTATTTGGGGATTTAAGAACTTTAACTTCGACTTTGACCCTTTCATAAGTTTACACACTTGAGAAAGTTTCAAGGTATGGAGTAAAAGTGCAATTTCTGTATTGAACAGTAAATTGTTATCATTTTCATCTGGCCTTTGATTCATAAGAGAATCACTGTCAGGCAGAACATACATAAATATGTACTAAGTTTAAAGATAACTTGAGCCACTTCCAAGATATGGAGAAAGAAGTAAGTTCAGCACTTTCACTTGATCTTTGACCTTTTGACCTTTGACCTTCTTGGCAAAAGAAAAAAAAATCCCAGAGAATATCTAGTGGGTTATACATGCATTCATCAAGTTTTAAAAAAAAATAATCCTGCTGGCATTGCATAAATATAAGGAAAATAGTAAAATTTTGAAGTATTGCCCTTGACCTTTGACCCCTGACCTTTGACCCCACGAACCCCAAATTCCCTAGATAACCACTGCCAGTCAGTACATGTATATATACTTTGTACCTTGAACAATTTCCAAGATAGAGATAAAAAAAGTGAAATTTTAACATTTTACTTGACCTTTTGACCTTTGACCTTTTGACCTCATGACCCCAAACTATTACCAGAGAATCTTAATTGGGTAATACATGTATACACAAAGTTTCAAGAAAATATCTTCAGGCACTGCATAGATATGGGGGAAATAGTGAAATTTTAAGCATTTGACCTTGACCTTTTGACCTTTGACCTTGAGCATGTGCACCCAAAAGTTGATAGGCACAACTTCACCCCCTGATACACATACATGCCAAGTTTCATTAGGATACCTCAAAAGGTTTTGATAGTTACCCTGTCCACAAAATTCATTACGGACGGACGGAAGGATGGACGGAAGGACGGAAGGACGGACGGACGGAAGGACGGACGGACGGACAACCCGAAAACATAATGCCTCCGGCACCACTTCGTGGCGGAGGCATAAAAATCTCAATCACTCCTGTCATGATCATTATCACTAACTGTTTATCTCTTTGCAGCTGCCATTATTGTGACTTAAAAAGAATGCAAATACACTCTAAGAATCAGACATATTATGAATCTTTTGAACTTTTTTTTTTTTTTTTTTTTTTTTTTTTACTATAGCACAGTTTTGTTTTGTTTTCTTTTACACATAATCATAGTACTAACATATCATACCAAAATTTCCTTGAGTTTGACCTTGAGTTTGACCTTCAGGTAACAAATTTGATAAAAGACCCGATAGTGTGGGGATTCATAGAGTAGGAAGGCTACACGGATCTGTAGCCCAGCTCGGATACATGTAAATCGAAGAATCTCCAGTGAAATGTGTACAACTTTATCACTGATCTCAGTTACGTACACACGCAGCCAAAGAATCTTAAAGGGATCATATACATAACACTGTAGTTTTGGTTGAGACCTAATTTCAGGTTTCTAACATTTTTTGGTGAGATAATGAGAAAACTCTTAATATGAAATATGAAAGAACATGTAATTCTATGAGGAATTCAACGTTTATTTGATGAAAATTGGTTTTGAAATGGCTGAAATATCCAAAAAAGAGCAATTCTAATAAAGTGTGGGACCCACACTTAATTACGATGGCTTTGTTTTACTTTGTTTTTGGATGTTTCAGTCATTCCAAACCTGATATTCATCAAATAAACTTTGAATTCCTATTAAAATGGTTTTCTTGGTATCTCGCAAAAATCCCAATTTTCATCTCCACCAATACTGTACTATCCCTTTAACGGGAGTTGACTGTTACCAATGAGCGTATGCACTGATGCACATATTCACTGACTGTTGCTAATCCTGGTAGCCTGGTGGGCAGCAAATGAATCATAACATCCAAGAATTTCCATGCTCCCATGTCTTCAACCCACAATGGAGGCAGAAAGTGGCTTCACACCGTTTGCCCAAACCTACCTGAGCAGCCGACACGATGGAGGTGAAGCCAGACCCGCAGAGCCTGTTGACTGTGAGGGCAGGCTTCGAGTTGGGAACTCCGCACCGCAGAGCGACATGCCTAGCTGTGTACGCTGCATCGGATGACGTCTGAAGTGAAAAAAAAAAAATGAAAAAAAAAAAATAATAAAAATAAAAGCTTAGTGCTCATCACCAGAACTGATTCTACCGAGCAGGTCATGGTGCAATTTCATCAAATTGGTTTGCCAACATAATAACTGACTCCACTGTTGTTTTACATGTACATTACTCCATTGGTTGAACCAAATTTGCAAATGCTTGATACTCTTGATAAATTGATGAAATCACACAAAAATTATTTACTACTGAGTAAAGAACTTGAGAGAGAGAAAAAAAATAACAAAAACAAAACAGGTTCATTAAACTACATTTCAGTGATGAAAGCATGCTTTTGTAGGACATTGCACAATTCTTTAGGACTATACCTTGCAATGACACACAAATTGTAGGCCAGGCCTACATATTCAGCATAATTATTGTACATTGTCCCAACATACCCAAATCAATGTTTGCATTTGGACGCATCAATACCAAACACAATTTTAGGTATGTTCTCTAAACTCTGTTTACTTCTGGCTGTTCCACAAAATCAGATTAGTGCAAATCACACACATAATACAATTAAGAAAAGGCCTTTTAAATTACATACTGTACATTTCTAGCTGCAATCAGTTCCAACTATTATTTTAAAGTAATGGCTGTGCCACAGCACATCTTGCTAGGGTGAATTCAGTCCAAATTTGCTCAAACATGAACAAAAAAGGTCCCTAGAAGGCAGCTTCACTCATGCAACGAAACCTTTGTTAGTTTGCTATTTAAAAAAAAAAAAGAGAGAAAAACTTCTTAAGCAGTTATTAGAAGAGATATTCAACACATTCAAGTTATACATCCCAGAGATCGCATGTTAGAACATAGGCCAATATAATGTACTTGTACAGTGTACATTGTACTGTATGCCTTGACATGAACAACCTCATACTATTCAACATCAAGTGTTCAATAATAGGGTACAAAGATCTTTATCTGCAAAATCTAATTGTGACCAACTTTGAATACAGGAATACAAATGTGCCTCAAATGGGGGCATGTGTGTACTGTATTACTGTAAAACAAGAAATTTTCGTGTGCATTTTAATTTCGCGAATTTCGCGAGCGCCAAAATTCGCGAAATTAAAATGCATGCCAAAGTTTTTGTCTGCACTACATGCATTGAACACCAGTGGCAATTCGCAAAAATTTCATGCCACGAAAAGGGCTGTCGGCTCCAATTCGCGAAAATTTCATGCCGCGAATATATCATGTTTTACAGTATATATAAAAATGTGCATGCCTGTATTTGAGGTGTGTGTACATGAGTGCACGTGTGTGTAATAATATATTTTATTATGTCTGTATGTACAGGTACCTGGAACCTGCGATAGTGTGTGAGCTCACATACTGTTCCTATCTAGGCGTGTCCCTAGAATCTACCGAGTCATATTTTGTGCTGGTACAGTGTCAGCCCAAGCACAGTTCAAGCAAGTGTAATGGTATGACATACACATAAGAAACTAGAAAAGTACCATTACTCAGAGAGTGCAGACCTCCGCCACTCAGCTCATTTTCACCATACACGCATGCTGAAAATTGCCCGATTTCCAAATTATGATGAAGAAGCCTTGTGTTTACGTCATTAGCTTCCTGCTCTGTGGCACTTCAAGCAGAGAACATGCTTTAGTGCTCATAATAAACTATGCATCTTTGTACCTGAAATACCTTACACATGCAGCTTGAGGATCACTACCAAAATTCAATCATCTGCTCCTTGTGTCATTATCAACTTTTCCTGTATGTTTCATCCAGATCTGTTCACAACTTGTTGAATTATTTTGCAAACAGATGGACAGCCAAATAAACAAACCCAAAGGCGACAAAAACATTTAACCTCCTTAGCAGAGGTCCTTACACACCTGTCAATATAAGGTGGTGTATCCTCAAGCTCAATATAACCTCTCAGCATACTACACAGATCCTAGTTTCATTAAATTCCTGCAATAAAGTACCCTTGTATGTGTATGTATTTTGTTGACGATCTGCATTATAATTATTAGTTTATCAAAAACACTCGGTCAGAGCTACAGGAATTCTCCTTTCTTCATGATTTCATTCTTATTCACCTGGGCATTCTAATTATAAATTGTTTTGTAAGTGAATATTATTAACTCTTGACAACAGAATGTTTTGTATTTTTGCACAGGAGATCAAAGCGTAAACCCATTGAAGATGAATCCCAAGGGTATACTCTGGCAGGAGTCTATGGGAAACGTGTGTTTCAGCAAAATCAGTCTGTCCTCAACGGGTTCAGAGTTCAATGGATTTCAACCTTAATATGGCTGTAGCATAGAACCACATGGGGTTGCTTCAAGTTAGAGCACTGATGTCAGTGTACAAACTGTATCTCCTTTGATATACCATTCAGTTAATGGCCATTCTGTTTTAAATGTAACAAAATATAATTATCAAGCTGTGCTGTTAATAATGTGTACTGGTACTACAGTACATGCTGTAGTCACCATTCTGTAATCATTGTCATTGCATCATACTGTAGTGTTAACAGTGTAGATACAATTGTTACCTCCGCCAAGGGAGGAGGTTATGTTTTCGTTACCGTTGGTTTGTGTGTTCGTTAGTTAGTTAGTTTGTCCGTGTGCAAAATAACTCAAAAATAGTTACCGGATTTGGATGAAACTTGCAGGAAAGGTTAAGAATGACACAAGTAACAAACGATTAACTTTTGGTAGTGATCCGAGAATTTGAAGGAAATTTATGAAGGATTTTTGCTATTTTGGCAGGTAGGGTCAATGAACTTGGGAGTTAAGGCTGCGCGTATTGGAGGTTTGCAGGCGCGCACTAAAGTGCGTGCTCTAGTTTTTGTTAGGGCGAGGCGTGCCGTGCAGCTGAGGGTTTATGACGTAACAAAGGCTTCTATATTGGGAAATCGGGCAACTTTCAGCACACAATGCTAGAAGTACGTATGGGTGGAAATCACCAATACTCTATGGAAGAACAAGATCAGTAGTGGAAATGAGCTGCATGCTTGGCGGAGGTCTACGCTCTCAGTGTGCTTTTCTAGTTAATATCTATTATTGTTTTATCAATTTGAACTTAACTGTAAAATCAATTTAAATCAAACCACACCTTAGGAGAATATAGAAAAGAAGGGCATAATTGATCGCATAAAAGGTATCTCACCTGAGCTACATTTCCTACAACTGTTGTGTCGATTATTTCGGGGTTGATATTAGCCGCTGTAAGTGCTGCCTTTGCCGCCACTTCGCACAGGTCTGTGCCGGACTTGTCCTTCAGCACACCGCCGAATGTTCCAAACGGGGTCCGTTTGGCACCAACGATGAAGATACCTGCAGTCCAAAGCATGTTATAGAATATGAGGAAGAGTCTTGGCCTATACTTTTACTATTAATATGTAGGCTAATTTGTGACTCTGCACCTCAAAACAAACAAAAAGTCGCCAGACATGAATTTTCAGTTACGACCATATTCTGAAAGATTATGTATAACTCAAATCAAACGATTCTCCTAACCTATCTAAAATATTGGAAAGAAAGCACAAACTCAGGAAAAGTGTGAACTGAGAAAAGAGACTCTGAAGTACAGTGTCTATTCAAGCGCTTAATCTTTACCAGACCGTGCTGGCTGTGCGATGAATGGGACAAAAAACAGGAAGTAAACCACCAGAGTAACAACAATGAAGGGATTATCTGATTGAACTGAAATTAGGAATGCCTTATTAACACATTCTGTCCATACAATTGTAATTAATGCCAACTTTCAAAGCAGTAGCACAATCTTTTCAAAAGTTATTAGAGTTGAAAGTGAACAGAGTTATTAGAGTTGAAAGTGTGGACAAGGTTTTTCAGAAATGAAAAAGGGATTCTAAAGACACACCTAATCACATTCACACTATTAACTTCCAAAAATGTTCGAGATAAACTGCTAAAAAACACACTTTCCTGCCCGTTTTATGATACCAAATTTGAGTATAATGTAAAAGAAGACCCGCTCTTTCAGAAAATATGAAAAAGTCAAGTTCGGCTAGGTTGACGCATTTCACTTATTTTCAGTCCTCACGCGAAATCAGTGTGTGCAACTTTATGTTCGTTTTGAGGTGCACCGTCACATTCAGATCTAGAAACATAGGATTAATGGTACTGTATCTAACGTTACATTTGTAGATTGTGACCCCAGCAGAAAATAAATGACAATTTAGACTAGAGTAGACCCTCTAGACCTAAATCAAAATGTGTCTTAGAAAACATGGTACAATGGGTCATTGTATCTTCACACTTTAATATTACAGCAAAATACACATGCAAAAAAACATGCAGCGCCATTCAGCAGGCAGGTTCGCTCTCAAACAAATGACAAAAAAAAAAAAAAATTCAAACACCAGCAACCAGCAAAAACATAGGTTTCTGTGGGGATCCGTTTCTAGTCCATAGAAACACGTTAGAGAACTCTGGGGAAAAGTTCCTTACGTCCACCCCCCCCCCCCCCCCCCACTAATTTGCACAAAATAAATAAATTCACGTTACTATTTTTTTTATTTTTTTTTTTTTACTAACGTTAATAAACTTTTGGAAATGCTAGGGTCATGTCTCAAATTTCAAAAGGAGGTCTTCCCATAAATGGCATCGTTCTACATGTAGAATCTAACCTTTAGTTTATTATTAGTAAAAAAAAAAAAAAATAAAAAAATCGTAATTTAGTTGGGGGCGGGGGGACATAAGGAACTCTTTCCGAACTCTGCCGGGCAGCAGTCAAATTTTGGACTTTATTGCCATTGGTGAAATTGTGGCGTGTATGTAACGTTATTTAATTACGTTCGGTATGGGCTGAGTGATAATCCCACCAGCGCATAAAGCACAGGCACAGCCACAGGCAATTTATTGACCGTCTTGAGTGAAAAGAAAGAAGAAAAAACTGTCGCACTCATGTCGTATAACAGTTTCTAGGCCTAACGTTACTCCTGAAAGGGGTGCTCTTTAGATAAGATTGCAACAGTGCATGTTTTTGAGGGCTAAGCTCATCACCCCCTCACGTCGCTCACAGTCACAGCTCAGTTGGCCAGAACTCGGGGCGAGCCCGTCCAGCCTTGCCCGGTGCGTGAGCTCAGAGTAAGAACGACAGGAAAAGTGGTGAATGTATCGTCTGAGAATCATTAATATAGATCAATTCTGGGAAATATTCAGAAACGAGCACTTGGGGACACCCACCTCGTGAAACAGCCATTTCGTTTCAAGTTCTCGGTCAGTTTTTGGTGTCAGATTCACGTCGTTTATCTCACAAACACAAGTTGTGCAAAGGTGTACCTTCGCTGGCTGTACGTGTGGAGCTGGGTATGGGGAGGAGGAGGTATAATTGCACTCATCACACGTGTGTGTACGCTATACGTACATGTACGTACAATACCCTCTCACCTCCCTGGTTTGACCTTGCGATGTACATGCCCTTCACAATGTTACTGCAGCGAGCTAGCGACCAAAGAGATTTTTAGTATAGCGCCATCTCTTGTCGGCGTGCGGAACAGGTCTTGCCACTAATGTGACTGGGGAATTGTTACATTCTGTGCGTGAAGTTGTCCGACAAAAATTAATATTATTGTCTGACAAATTTGCTCTCAGCCAATCACATGCAAAGATTTTAGTAGCTTTTAACTGTTTGTTAGGGAAAAAAATATGACAAAACGCTTCATGAAATTTAATGCCCTCCAGGCCCCGTTTCATAAAACTTGTTATCAGTGACAAGTGTGTTGCATCTGCTTTTGTCATAGGAATGTGGCAGTTGCCACTAATAACAAGGCAATATTTTAATAGAAATCAGCGGGTTTTCACACAGTCTGGTGACTCCAAGAGATAATGAAAAATAATTCTCATCAGTCATTAAAGATTGGGAGACTCCATGTCTGGCCCAGGCCTATTAATATTTTGATTAAGTCATTTCTTTATTCAAGAAAATGTTTATACATAACCAGGTCAATCATCTCTTTAGATAATAAAATTGCAGGTACACATTGAACATACAGCACATATAACATACAACACATAACAACACATAACATACAACACATATTACAATTCTATTTATTAAATTTTCATTCAAGCCGATGACAGGCACTCTGAGAGACATTATAAAGTGGACAACGTTTGTCGTTTCAGATTCAAGATGATATATTCATGATGATTGAAATTGGCGGCGGGGGGATCCAGTTATGAATGTTGGTGGATAATATTGGGCATATTCTAATCGCAATCACAAAACAAAAATGTGCTAGATTTAGACACGTAAACCATCGTTTGTAATGTACTCTTTGTCTTGACAAATTTTATAACAAGTTTGAAAAAAAAAATCTGTATAACAGGCTACATTGATGAAGGATGGATAGGAACATTACGCTGATCACTAACAAGCCGTTGACTATTAATTCGAGGGCGAACTTAGCCAAACCATGATCCCTCCTTTCATTTTGACCTGAAAAAAAAAATGTCTATAGAGATTGAAATAGTTATTACCTTCTGTAATTATACTCATCACTTTTCACGGTCCCTGCAGTCTAAACCACGGAACTTAGTAATGTGGTATTTACATAAAAAAACGCAAAGACAATGTTTTATAATAGGCCTACACACAGAAGAAATGTCACAATTACATTAACTGAGCATTAAGCTGTATATAGAGTTTACCGGATTTTTTAAGATAATCATTTGACTTTATAGACCAACACTCCCGTAATAACAGGTAATCAATATCTGATTTGATAGAATAGGCCCTATAAAACTATCAATCTCTATACCTTAACATCACTTGCTCGATTCTAATATTCATCGTGTTTTCCCTGTTATTCATGTTGGACATTTAGATGTTTCAACTTTTACAGATTATTATGAATAGGAACATAATTATTTTTGATAAAGGTTTTGTTTCTTTTTACAAGAAGATTACCCGAGGGAGGTACAGCCGAACCTGCTAAAGTTCACTTTAATTCTTTTCCACTTTCTCAATTCTTGTTCCCCTCTTCGTTTCTTTATACTTCAATTTTTCAAGTTCCTCTTCCACTGCTGCTTTTCTTGATTGTCATCATTTTTTTTTTTGGAGGGGGGGGGGGGGTCATTATTCCAATAGGGAAGCCATGGGCAAAAGAGGAGCACGGGATAAATTTAAACACCCCCTCCATTTAAACGGCAATTCCACCTTCTTGATGGATTAAGTGAATGCAACAATGTTAGTAGAACACATTAGTGAAAGTTTGGGGAAAATCCGAAAATCCGTTCCAAAGTGTTATGAATGTGTAAAGTATCAGCACAGTCACTGCTGGATGAGAAGACTACTACAGTGTATGATGTCACATGCGTACAACGATATAAGGAAAATAAAAACAGAATTTCACAAAAATTTAATTTTTGAAGAAAGTGCACATTTCTTCGATTTGTTACAACGTATGTTAAAGGCAATATTATTCCCCACTGCCTTATGAAAGAGAGAAGTCGAGTGTTCTTTTGTTATGGGAGAAAAGTGAAAATATGTTGAATTTTCTTTAATTTTTCTTTATATCGTTGTGCACATGTGACATCACATGCAGCAATGGTAGCCTTCTCGTCCAGCCGTGACTGAGCACAAACTTAAATAATTAATAACTTTTGAACGGATTGGCCGATTTTCCTCAAACTACCACTGATGTGTTCTACTAATATTGCTGTATTCACTCAACCCACATGTCTATGAAGGTGAACTTGTCCTTTAATCTCATAATCATCATTTCTGTTTTCCTCGATCACGCACTCAGGAACCCTGTGTAAAGGAAACGGCGTTGTTTGTGACTAAGCCGTGCAAATATATTATGATAATGTGCCTTTTACAGAAAATGTACCATTTCCACTGACAATACACAAATTGTTATCTAAATTGGATTGCACAGAAACACAAATCAATTATGTGCTATAAATCACCAATTTATGCTTGAGCTGAATTATTTTGAAGACCACATAAATTATTAATGATTAAAAGCGCTTAAGCTTACTTTTCCAGGCATGAATTCGTACCCGATGACAACGCATGATAAAAGCGATCTTTATGAATTTGAGACGCGAACGTTAAGACGACGCAGCATCCCAGATTGATCAATAGAAACAGCTGTCTCGCGTATTTGCAGAATTGCATCATGTCCTGTTTAGCGTCGTCTTCAGCGTTCGCGTCACACACCTCAAGCTCTCCATTGTTTCGTGAGAACTACACGGGATGTATATAATCGATAAGCAAGGCTTCATTATTATTCAGCCGGAAATTCCATATTTTTGAATCCTACCAAACTTGCGCCAGCTCTGTATTATGAACAATAAGTCCTTGGACCATGGATGTTAATAAGGTCCACCACCAGCTACTGCAATCTCGTTCAACCTCTACCATGCATACATAACAGGCCGGTCCATACTGGTATACTGTCAAGTTGGGGTAATATTTCATATCATATCATTTCATTTACTTCCTTTCCAGCAAAATGCAATTGCCGTATAACATCACATAATAGCATTATTCACATCTATTTAAAACAAAACAAAACAATGCAACATGAGAATAACGGAAAATACTATCATGAATGAGAATACAAATTTTATAACTATTGTAACTGCACAAAACGAACTAATTCTTTAAAACTGAGGTTATGCTGAAAACAACTATACATGACCAATAAAGAGTGAATCACAGACTGTCTATGTAGACCCCGCTTGATAACTCAATAAAATATTTATGTATGTTAATATGCTAGACATACTGAGATGGATAAGGGCTGAATCTATATACAAGGATTATTAACAGTTCGATTGTGCTTTGTTGTTGAAATGGAGAAAATAATACAAAGCCGACGTGCCATGTTACAATTTGTCTGCGCAGATTCAAAAGGGAAAGAAACCAATACATAAAATGCGGAAATATAATAATTAAACACATCAGTGAATTTGGGGGAAATCTGCAGCCTGTCATGAATCAGCGGTGGATCCAGGAATTCTGTAAAAAGGTCACCGCGGCGCCTTATACAAAATTAAAGGGGAGGCGCACGCACCCCTCCCCCTTATTTTTTTTTTCTTTTTATTTCCTCTGTTTAAAGGGGATGGCTAGTAACCGATCAGTGGGAATCAGTGGGAATGCTGAGGGATGATTGTACCAATCCTTGTGGGATTCATTTAAGAGTACATTATAATATATCTACTGTTGTGTGAATATTATTTGCTTCAGAACGGTCTCATATTCAAGTATAATGTGCAGATTAATGCCCCGTCACTGACCAGGCACACTAACCTGGAAACATTAAACTGCACATTAGAGACCGTTCTGAAGCAAATAATTTTCACACTACCATAGATATGATTATAATGTACTCTTAAATGAATCCCACAAGGATTGGAACAATCATCCTCCAGCATTCCCACTGATTCCCACTGATCAGTTACTAGCCATCCCCTTAAAAAAAAAAAAAAAAAAAAAAAAGGGGGGGGGGGGGGGATGGGGCTCGCCCGGTGCGCTCCCCCTGGATCCGCCACTGTGAATTAATATTTCTAAAGTTTCGATACTTACACCTCTGCACTCGGATGAGAAGACTACAAGAATGGACAAGAGTTTGCGACGCCACGCATTGACAACGATATTGAGTAAACATGAGAAGAAACCATTTAATTTTAATCTGTTCCATGAAAATTAGGCCTATGCACGTTCCCTCCTCTCGATGTTGACATTATGTCAGTTGCATCAAGAGCGATTATCCTTAAAGGCAAAATTTACTATAAGATGAAACAAAAACCAAGCTCCAGTGCTTCAAAATAGTTTAATGTGAGCTAGGGATAGTAACAACGAATGAAGACATGGTAATCAGTACAATCAATGTGACGTCTATTGTTGAATATTTCAAGAATATGCACATTAATTAGATTGTTTCAAGAATAAACCGTCTACATCACAGTGGTGATTAATTGAGAAAAATAATGATATCTCCTCATATTTTAGGCTTTATCGATGTCTTGTGACACAATATATTGACCATGGATTATGCATGAAATGCGACATCTCGAACATTTTTTATTAATCTCTGCTTCCAATGGTACATGTAAATGGTACGTTTAAGGATATCATAAGTATCATAATTTCCCTGTTTTTTGAAAGAGCTACATCAAGTGCTAGTATGCTAAAAAAAAGAATATGAAAATATGCTGCATTCTCAATATTATTTCCTATTTATCGTTGTCGATACGTGACATCACCAAAAAAAAAAAAATAATAATAATTAATCATGAACACATTGGAGTCTTCTCATCCAGCAATGGCGGCGTAGAACTGATTTTGTTGAAACTCCATCGATGCGTTCTACAAAATAATTATTGCTGCATTCCCGCAGTCCGCTAAAAAGTTTTATTCTCGTAAAAAGCCGTC
Organism: Diadema setosum; assembly: GCA_033980235.1. Taxonomy (NCBI): domain Eukaryota; kingdom Metazoa; phylum Echinodermata; class Echinoidea; order Diadematoida; family Diadematidae; genus Diadema; species Diadema setosum. The sequence continues at coordinate 5,835,004 of CM067065.1, read as the reverse complement.
ACACATTGAAATCAGTCTATAGAATACATCTTTTAGGCCAGCCGTGTTTAGGACAAAAATCGACTGATAGGAGTATTGTATAAAAAAATAAAATAAAAAAAGAGTCAGCTATAGCATGATCAGATCCGGTGTTATTTTCACGTCAAATCAATCTAGTCGGTCGTGGAAATCGCGATTTCACTGCTGACAGTGCTGGGGTTGAGCAGGGGATTGAGGGTCACCACTGATCCTGTCCGCCCTTACGTATCCATTCAGACTGCCTCGAGCCAAGAAGGTGTATAACGCGAAGCCCCTTTTCGTTCCAATTACTATAGTAAGTCGTGATGTCAGGATGTTCGTATGCATTGGACAATACGGATTGTGTTTTGCTGTAGGCCCTACCCGTTTGTGTGTGTGTGGGGGGGGGGGGGGGCGTGAATTGGTGCCTTGTGTGTCAGTGCGTGTGTGAGATTGTGAGTGTGTGCAGTTCATGTGTTCAGTTCACTTCTATTTAATTCAATTATTTTTTTTTTCGTTTTACATTACATTTATTTTACTGTTAAAGCAGCATCCATCCTCGTTTTGTTATGTGTTAAACATTTTGCTCCATTTTCAGCTCTTCGAAATAATACTTTATCATTGATTCAACTCTTTGTGCTTGAATTTCAGTCACATGCAAAATTCAAGCACAAAGAGTTGAATGAAGAAAAATATTCTCCTTTATTAATTTAATCATTTTCCCAAAGTTTCAAATTATTTCAAAATAATGACCGTCTCCGATGTGTGATTTCTTCTGGTAAACGTGTAGGCGTATGTAAAAAAATGTATTTGACTACTTCTATCTAATTATCATAATCAAAATATTGTATTTTATTGTGTGTGTGTGTTTGTTTGTTTGTTTGTTTGGTTTGGTTTTTTTTTTTTTTTGGGGGGGGGAGGTATTGTTGTATATTTGATGTGTATAATCAAACATGAATTTGTTTGTGACCGCATTTCTCTCTTCAACCGAATTTATTGTTTTTACCTTGTTTTTCATCTTTCCCATTTCCCTTTTTCATTTGATTTGATTTGTTGGTTCCTGCATTATCATGGTACATGCGCATTCATGTCCATGTATAATACATTGCCGGTGACACACCAGGAATAATACATAAACATTAGTTGTTAACAAGGTCGTGTTTCTTCATTGCCTTTACAGTGTACCGCAAAACATATCAGCGATACAATGAATAATGATGGTAGAATAAGGACTGCATCTTTTTAAGCGTACTGCATGCAGCCCTCGTACAGAATACATACAATTTTCATTTTATAGGAAAAATAGGAGGGAGAGATGACTTGCGTAGAGATAGGATAGAAGAAAGGAGAAAGAAATGGAAAGGAGAGATTTGTCTGCTTACAAAGTTAGATGGCCGTGGATCATTGATCTTGTTTTATTTCATCCCATTTCAGGATGACACGTGAGGTTAAGGGGTGAGGTTGTCTCTCTCGCTCTCCCTCTCTATGTCATTGAGATCCTACCCAAGCTGGCTGGTTGGAAAGAAACGGGTTAAAGGTCAAGTGATAATGCAGCAACCAATGAGGGGACCACGTCTGGAGGTTTTTCCCCTGGCCCTGTGAACTAATGATGTGCGTCTCCTCACAGATTAAACAAGTAAAAGGTTCAACGCTGAGAAAGAACCCCTGATGGGTACTGGTATAATACAGATACAGAGGCACGCATCCTTCATCATCAACTGGCAAGTAGTCTGTTTAATCGCCAGCTGTCTGATTCCCCAATAAGATAAGGCCATCTAACAACCGGAAACTTTCCTCATTCGCTCCATCTATCTATCTATCTATCTATCTATCTATCTATCTATCTATCTATCTATCTATATATCTATCTATATCTCTCTATCTCCATCTCTATGTACTTATCTGTATCTATCTATATCTATTTATATCTATCTATCTATATTTCTATCTATCTGTCTATCTATCTATCTATCTATATATCTCTCTATCTCCATCTCTATGTACTTATCTGTATCTATCTATATCTATTTATATCTATCTATCTATCTATCTATCTATCTCCAGCTCTATGTAATTATCTGTATCTATCTATCTGTCTATCTATCTATCTATCTATCTATCTATCTATCTATCTATCTATCTATGTATATATTTCTCTCTCTCTCTATCTCTATCTCTCTCTCTCTCTCTCTATTCTATCTGTCTATCTATTTACCTATCTATGTTCGGATTTTAAAGGGTGTGTACAGTTCTGGTCGAGGTGAGGATTTAGCTTTTAACATTTTGCGAGATATTCAGAAACCACTCTATGAGATGTCAAAGAGCATGCAATTCTAAAGGGTATCAAAAGTTTATTTGACAAAAATCGGTTTTGAAATGGCTGAGATATCCAAAAACAAGGCGAAACAAAGACATCATAATAAAGTTGGGGCATGTCACCTTTTATTATTATCACTTTTTTGGATATCTCAGCCATTTCAAAACCAATTTTCATCAAATAAACATTGAATCCTTCTTAAAATTACATGCTTTTTCATATTTCATAAGAGGTTTCTCATTATCTCACATAGAAATGTTCAAAACATGAATCCCTTACCACAACCAGTACTGTACAGCCCCTTTAACAATGTGAAGAGATATCACACTGTGTTCACAATATTGTGTTCACACGGTATTTCACGTAACGCTTATGAACACTGCGTTCTTAACAGCAGCGGTATTTTCATTTCATTTCACTTTATTTTATTTCATTTTCGACAAAAGTATAGATTACAATTTGATATTTGCATACAATAAAAATTGAGCACAACGTATATTTTTCCATATTCATGCCAATATGCTCTAGCAATACGCACAAACACATTATTGTACAACACAGAGACAGCTTGATGTACACAATTAACAATAAACTAATCTACCACATTCCTCCTCGTAATATCTGGCACTGTATCTGTATACTCCTGCTGCAGTGGCGGATCCAGGCGGGGGAAACAGGGTGTGCGCCTCTCTATCCTATTATTTTGTTTAAAAAAAAAAAAATGTTGGCCCCAATGGGGGGGGGGGGGGATGGATGTGCCCCTTTACTATTTTGTAAAGACACCCCCTTTTTTAAAGGAATTCCTGGCTCCGCCCCTCCTCCTGCACGCATGTTCCTTCAAATCAGTGCCATGGTCAGTGGATGAATGGGCCCACGCGTGCCAAGAACATCTCTGCGGAATATGATACTGCCTCTTAATACCAGAACGTAATACGATCCATAATACGTTGGACTCGGCATTTATAGTCCTAACTGGATGATCTGTGTCAGCATGTGTGCAATATAGTAGGGATATAAAAGAGAGAGACATGGGAGGGGAGGTATATCGTCATCAAAGACTACATGAACCTCAAAGGAGAAGAGAAACTGAACCATCAAATTATGAATATTCAAACAGCTGTGTTTCAATCAATACAGGTTTCCCCTGCCAATTTCTCGCCTCCTTCAGTCACATTCCGTTATTGCTGCATTCAAATCAGCAAAATCTACCCTTGGTGGCATGTTCGAGTTTTCAATGTTATGATCTCTTCATTCAAATTCATTTTGGAGCATTCGAATCACCTTTACCCCCATTCTCAATACTAACTTTTTCAACTGGAAGGCAATCACCAATTTCACTATTCGTTCATTATGTAGAATGATTATAGTCACGTGATCACGTATATGCTACGCTCTTATTCATTTTTGGGCATGCAATTTATAACATCTTCTGCAGTCAATATAGCAAACATGTTTATACCTCGGTTCTTCCTTTTTTCCCGTCATCATTATTGCTTTGTAACCATCATAACATTTCATGTTTTTGTATTCATTTCGGAGATTTGTCAACTGTTTGTTTTTTTTTTTTTCTCAATGTGCTTATTGAGTCTCCCATCAGTCCAAAGATTGTGGCCACAACTTATCCGGCCGTTCAGCGCTTTCTTCCGAGTGTGTCGGCCACTTCTCGGTAGTCAAGGTTATGATCCTCAAGTGTGTCTACAATTATTTATCTGTCTTCTCGAGATATACGTCTTTATGTAACTTGTGTTGTCATGACTGCAAGAGGATAAAGTTGATCTGTATCATGTGTATAGTACTGGTACATGCAAGCCTGTAATGACAGGTCTGGGAGAAAAGTAACAGAAGAACAGACACCTGTTATAAACCGTCAAAATAATTATGATATACTTTTCATGCTTAACAGTGTGTGAATGAAACAAAAGGACACGCTTAAATGTTTTCACCTATTCAAAATAGATATGATATTGCGTAAATTTGAACAAAAATAATGTTTGGAATTTGACTGCCCATTCGTGACAGTGAATGACTCAAACCACCCTTTCCGGAAAGTGATGGCGAATTTGAATGAACGTAGAGTATACCTGTCCATTTTGAATACCCTTTTCACGAATTCGAAAGCCACAGTCATGTGCAAATTCTATTTTGATCGAAATGCTACAATGAACGAACAAGTTGCAATTATGAAATACAGACTGTGCGTTAACGAGGTTTGTTGGTATTAAAAAAATTAAATGAACCTTCTATCAAATGGATTGAAAAAAAGGAGAAATTCGCATGGAAAACCTATATGACCACTTTGTTTTGCGTTGTTGTTTATGTCTCAGACATTACAAAACCATATTGATACCAAGCAAACTTGGATTTTCTTTAGGGATTGCCTGCTCTTCAATATTTCATATAAGTGGTTTCTAAGGATCCTGCAAAAGTTAAAACCTGAATCTTCAACCAAAACTATGCCAAACCTTCAACAGTGTGTGGATGAAGCAGAACGTTATTTTGAAATATACGTTAAAATGTTCTCCCCTTTTCAAAACATGACGTAAATGTGAATGAATGTAGTTAGAATTTGATTCCCATTCGCGAAATTGTATGACTCAATTACACTTTTCGGCCAATGATGGTGAATTTGAGTGAATGTAGAGTACCTGCCCATTTTGAATACCTTTCTTACGAATTCGAAAGCCACGTGTGCAAATTTTATTGCTCGAAATGCTAAATATATTGAACGCACAAGTTGCAAATTTGAAAAACAGACTGTGCGATAACGAGGATTTTTGCAAAATTGAATGAACCTTCTATCAAATGGACTAACAAAAGTGCGAAATTGGACGGAAAAAAATTGGACGGAAAAACAAAGATGTAATCACACCTACTTTTCATTTTCATAATTTTCTTATGTACCTTTTCAAGTTTTGTTCTGTATCACAAAATATCCCGTGTATATGCAATGTACATAAATTTCTTTGTTCATTTTGATGGAGGTGAAAATAAAGTTGAAAGTTGAAAGTTGAACCTATAATACGCAGGAAGGAAACTTATCATGTTGAAAAGAAAGTATCTCACATTTTTCATCATTACAGTGAGTGTGGGCAAGTTATCGTCTGGGTCAACATGCTAACATTTTACAAACACTCTAATGCTACAGATCAATATTTCGCCCGATCAGCCATAGAAATGATCAATGAATCAAAAAGCAAAATAAAGAAAAATAAGTATGGTATGCTAGGCCTATTAAGCAAGAAATTATGAATCCCGCTATAATCTGCATGTAACACGTACCATAAAACGAAAACCTTAGGCCTTTCGGTGTACGGGATCGATAGCCCTGAATTTGACTCAGGTTGTGCATTATGAGCATGTCAATAAACTTGACACCACAAGGATGTTTCCCAATTGGGGATAGGGTATTAGAACAGCGAGGACACCGACGCAATTGTTGTTGTGGAATACGTTTTCCCGTTCAAAGTCATAATACTGTCATTCAATTTCCTATTCCGAGCATGCACGCATGCCACGCTCGCAACACTGAATGAGCAATTATTAAAGGGGCATTTCAGACGATTTTCATAATTTCACATCAAGTAATCGACAGCTCAATGTATAGATTTGTGGAATTTATTGTGGTCCTTGAGCAGAGAAACCAATGCTCTAAAAAAAAAGATTACAACAAATTACTCTGAAATGTACTGATAACATAGAAGCCTCAAGTATATCTAAAAAAAAAAAGATATGGCAGTGTAATTCCACTACAAATTGACCTGTGTAGAACCTATATGCATACATCCTTCTTTTGTTCTGCTTTCTTATGATGAGGCTGCCATGTCATCATCCTTGTTCCCTGCAATCTCTAAGAAATTTTGGAAACATTCTTCATCCTAATCACAATAAATTCTGGAAAAAAAAAAAAAAACCTGTTGGTTATACTCAGTATAAATAATTATTTATAGTTGTTCAAATTTGAAAATATGAAAATCACCCGGAGGTCTCCTTGAAATTCAAAATTCGGTCATTCAAATTCACCATAGGAGTAGTCAATTGTAAGAAAGGAGCACGCATTTCAGCAATAAACATTCAAATTTACTTCAAGCCAGCAACGGAATCTCTTCGGTCTTTCGAATTCGTGAAAAGGCAGTCATATTCATTTCATTTCATTTTATTTCATTTCCGGCCAAAGCATATAATATGACAATTTCATATAAACAAATAAAGTACAATGTAACTTTTACATTTCCAAATGAAATAGATACACGTCATTTGTTTACATGAATCAATAAACATAATAGTTGAAGAAATACATGGACAAAATGTGACTGAATCATAACAAAGAAAAGGTCGGAAATGGAGGGGACTACTAAATCCAAATACGCGCATTCAATTTAAAAGAAGTCTTGCATTTAGTGAGCTTGGAGCCATATAGAATTATTATGTGTGTCTTTTTCACTTAGCTTTAAATAGATTGAACTTTAAAGGGATCGCATAGTTTTGTTTGAGACCTAATTTCAGGTTTCTAACATTTTTTTGGTGAGATGATGAGAAACCTCTTGTGAAATATGAAAGAGCGTGTAATTCCACAAGGAATTCAACGTTTATTTGATGAAAATTGGTTTTGAAATGGCTGAGACATCCAAAACAGAGCGATTCTAGTAAAGTGTGGGACCTACACTTTATTACGATCGCTTTGTTTTACTTTGCTTTTGGATGTTTCAGTCATTCCAAACCCGATTTTCATCGAATAAACTTTGAATTCCTCCTATTTATGGTATATATGCACTGTACTATTTCGTAAGTGTTTTCTTGGTATCTTGCAAAACGTAAAAAGCCCAATTATTATCTCCACCAATACTGTACAATCCCTTTAAGATAGAGATTATCTATTTTACCTTTATAGGTCCACCTGTTCATTCTTCAAGTTCACGAGCATGCAAGATGGAGAAAATGGCAAGCGTGTATACAGGCACATTAATATTATAGACACTTTAAACAAACGAGCATAATAGGGAAGGTTGATTGATACCTTCGAGAAATCAATATTTAAACTACATTGAAGTTGATAACATGAACATTGTATACGTCTTATTCATCAAGTTTATTGTTTAACAGTATTTTACTGTTACCTTATTGGTTTACTTTTGCGGAACTATGTGAGATCATTGTATGACGGTTTGTCTTTTGATGCATTGTATGGTTAGTGTCGGGGCATTGTACTTCTTAGTGCATGCGATGTCATCAAGGATTGTATTTGGATTGTCCTTGTGTTGTTTGGATGCACTGCTGAGTGTCCTTATAGTTTAAAATTTCTTGAACGACATAACTCATAATAAACATAAACTCAAAACAACGTAGAGCCTTTAAGCAATTGAAGACTTTGAATATAAGAACGACCCAAGTCCAGTTATTGGCTGAATTCAATTTGACATGGGAAATTGTACCTTATGCTTGGACTCATCTTGTGTATAAATGATAAATCCTGATTACCCCCGGAAGTGCCTGAAATGAATGAGTGAAATCTTATATGAATGTAAGAAGACCCAAGTCCAGGACTTGGGTCATTTTGACATTTATATTTTAGCGCCCTCTCTCATCGCTTCTGTCATCTCATATTGCAGCCTATCCTTTATATGATTCAAAGAACGACCCAAGTCCATCACACAAAATGGCCTCTCCACAATTAATGTAAATTTTAATTATCATAATAATATATGTTCTAATTTGTATACACAATGTTGCCTTTCCATCACAGTTAGCTAGAATATTATTGGACGAATAAAAAAAGATATGAAGTTTTTTTAAGTTTACTCGAAATGGCCTTCCATGGACTTGGGTCGTGCTTATATTCAAATACTCAATTGTATTTTTTTTTGCAAGCCTATCTGGCCCGTATCATACTTCTTTCTCTCTTCGTCCTCACCCCATTACCCCTTATTCAAAAATCTACTCCATTATCTTCACTGAAGTGAACTGAAATGAAATTGAAAGCCTTCAAAATAAGCTCAACGGGCAATCACGTGAAATATGAATGCACGAGTAGGAAATGCAGTGGTCGCATTTGGAAATTGAACGCCCATACAGGCCTTTATTTTGATTCCACGGAAACGAAATAGAACTACCACAAATGAAATCGATCCCTCGGAATCTAAATTTGAATATCAGAATGCCAGCTGTGTGAATTTGAATACATTCATGAACTGGAATGACAGAAGTATAAAATTCACCGAGAAAACCAGCAGTTATGTAGAAAAATAAATGGGGCCAGTTAAAAAACAAAACAACAAAAACAATTTGTCTCATGCAGGCAAAACTGAAACAAAAGTCAAGTAAATTTTAAAACAGATGGAACATTTATCATTACCATTATCATTTTAAACTAATGATATTATAAAGTGTCTACAAGAGGGGGCTCGTCAAGTAACAGTCCCCAACTCCTTGGAAAGGAAGAAAGAAAAAAAAAAGAAGAAGAGATGGTATGCATTGCAACAGAACAATTCTAATTTTGATTGTGAAACAACGATGGGAGCTCATTGTCATAACATTATCGCCATTAGACACGCGGCTTTTCACCTTTACTGGTACTGTTACTGAAGAAAATATTAGTGCTTCAATAGAGACTGCATGCACTAAAACTAACCATGATGGTCCACTACATCATTTGCTCCAATAATACTGACTATATTGTTATCATTCACTCCCAACTCTATACAACTGCTATGAAAATATACAAAGCATGACAAGTTACGCCTACTCTGTCATAGCTACTTATTTATCAATATGTCACTGACCATATTGCAAATATGCCTGCACTGCTTTCTGTTCCTTCTGTACCTAACCATTATACATAGTATATCTAGGGCCTACTTGTCTATGTACCTTTGTTGCCGTATTAATGCGACATCATAAGCAGATGCATGATATTTCGACCTGTTATTATAATAATAACGGTATTATTAATTTACATCATCGATTATCAACCACAGGCGGGACAGAAGCTTTCCATTGCTCATTTTGGTGAGAGAAAGAGGGTGAGAGAGAGAGAGAGAGAGAGAGAGAGATAGAGAGAGAGAGAGGGGGAGATAACACAAGTTACTCTTGAACGCAAAAGGTCCCGCTTTACTAATTCAAAGTACAGCAAAGAATGAAAGAGAAGGGCGCATGATGTCCCAGTGAAGTGCATGGCCCCACATAACTCCATTAAAATGGGCTATGCAGCCATCTTCTGGGCTGGAAAAATAAAACAAACGAACAAACAATCAGAGAAGCAAACAAACAGACACACCGCTAGATCCTTGCCTCCCAGAAAACACGAGATACAATAAAGTACTCTGTAATCCCGGTAATACAGAACAAAGAGAGAGAGAGAGAGAGAGAGAGAGAGAAAGAACCCAATCAATGCATCATGCATATAAGAGCAAACTCTTAAAAAATCAAACTTGCGAAATGAGCCATTTGAAGGATTTGTTTGCAAAAACCGATAAGTCCATTTTTGAAGATTTTGAAGTACGATCTCTGTCATAAAGTACAAAATAATACCTTTTAAATGATATATTGGTCACTACATATGAAGGCTTACTTTTGAAGTTATGGTCAGAAGAAGCAAAAATCGTCTTATTATTCTCCTTATTTTTCTTGACCTTTAATCGCAAATATCTCCATTTGGCAAATATGGACTTATCGGTTTTTGCAAACAAACTCTTCATTTTAAAGCGATTTAATATATTGGTTCAGATGATTGAGCTTTTAATTTTTTTGCGAGATACTAAGAAACCACATATGAAATGTAACGGAGCAAACATTTTTCTCTATAAAGATTAATTTAAAAGTTTATTTTGTGAAAGTTGGTTTTGAAATGGCTGGGACATCCCAGATCAAGGTAAAATATGGCGATCTTTATGTATAAAGCGGGTCCCACCTTGTTATTAAGTTTAATATTAAGATCCGTTTGTTTTGGATATATCAGCCAATTCAAAATCAATTTTTCTGGATCCTTCTTAGAACTACATTCTCTTTCATATTTCATCAGAGGTTTCTCATTGTCTCACAAACAAAAGTTAGAAAGCTGAAGCCCCATCTCAACCAGGCATTATGCCTTTAAGACAGTCTCGTTTTGTTATCTCCTTACAGTGACATTGATTTTCGTCAGTCATGACTATCACACATGTGATTGTTTGTATAACGCAACAAAATATCCGAAGAAACACAACGAGCATAACAGCTGCTGTGCCTTTATAGATGGTTATGGATGTTTGTTACCGACAGCCCTGGATTTGCTTGGTTTTACTATCTACAAAGAAACTCATTTCACGTTTCGAGTGGCGATGTATACGCGTTTCTAAATGCATGTTAGTGTTCCTGAGTGTTGATTAGCTAGGTGATAAGACCCCGTTTACAGTGCGGGGCCGGGCTCGGCCGCGGCTCGGCCGCGGCCGAGCCCGGCCTCAATTGCGCGGCCGAGCCTCGCAATTTTGTCCGTTTACACTGCTGGGCTCGGCTGCGCTTTCGATTCAAACCTTTCATTATTTGGTCGTAGTGGCGCTCTGCTTGTAAACTAACGCAATTTGGTATTGTCTGGTTTTCAGACCCTTTGCCAACTGAATTCCGTGGCGACGAAGTCGCCGTTCGGGCAAAGGCCTTTGCCGAAGGAAAAAATCCTCTGCAGGACAAAACCACCTTAAACTATACTAGTTTTCGACGTTGAGGGGGTTAATATCCTGAACAGCGAAAGATACAGGCAGAGGGTTTGGAAGCCAGACTAAAACTGGCCGCGCAATTGGCCGCGCATTTGGCCCAGTTTGCGTTTACACCAAGAAAAGGCCGGGCTCGGCCGCGGCCGAGACCACCTCCAGAGCGAGGCCAAATGCGAGGCCAATTTTGGCCTCGCATTTGGCCTTTTGCGCGTTTACACTGAAGCGGGGCTGGACTCGGCCGCGGCCGAGCCGCGGCCGAGCCTCGCACTGTAAACGGGGTCTAAGTCTCGGTATTGTGCAGACACGCCTGAAATGCAAATGGCATTCCGATTATAACACAATAACAAATATGATAGCCCCACGCAGGAAAAATAAATGACACAATTTTTGTTAATCCTTTGTACCAAGGGCGCGCATCGGAAATGAATACAAAGTCATTGTAGCCTTCACCTCAAAATGTTTTAAAGGTGCACTATCTGGAAAGACTCGATTGGAAAACGCCTATACGCACCGAAGTTTGCCAAATGTGATTGTAGAACCAATAAAACAACCTGACATTCAATCAAATTGTATGACAGAAATTGAATGTGCTTCTAGATTGCTTTCAAATCTACGAGAAAAAGGCGCGATCAGAATGAAACGTGTTTTCCTCTTCCAGACACGTTTCCAAACATTTTTTTTTTTCGTAAATGTGAAAGCCGCTTCCTCCCCCCCCCCCCCCCATCAAAACTAGTGATGTTGGGTAAAGGCAGAATTCTACACAGGGACAGCTACTGGTGTTTGTAGATCCACATTTGAGCCTTGAGGGGCAGTCTGAGTTCGTAGCCCCCATGGGACTGAGCGCTCTCCAAGAAGCGTGGAACACTGCACGAGGGAAATTGCTGATGAACATGACAGAGTCAATTTTAGAAAATGGCTAATGAGATATATAAAGTGTTTTATCATTCATGGAGTGTCTCGTCATGCAGTCTTGCGAAACGATCGTGTTTTTTTTTTATGTGTATGTGTGTTTGAGTGTTTGCGTGCGTATGTGGGTGTGTGTGAGTGCTTTGATTGTGTGCAGGGTTGAGGATTTCTGTTAGGACGTCAAAATATAGAAAAAAAAAGTTAATCCCAGATAATTCTTGAATATTGTGTTTAAGATTGATGACAGTTTTACCAGTTTGAAAATGAAAAGTGGCAATATAGGAAATTAGATTTCACTGACAATGACACTAATAGCATAAATGGACAGGCCAGGAGGACGTACGACATGCACGCCATTGAGTACTATAAAAATAGAGAGTTTTATTTCATGTTATTACAGGGAGTGAAAATATACACTATATAGAACAACATCTAAGTTTGGGTTTATAAATGTTAAATTTGTTCATTTTGTAAACTGGCAACGACAACTTATTCACATTATTTGTGTGTATGTGTGTGTGTGTGCGTGCGAGTGTGAGACTCAAGCTAATTTGGCAGTTTCTTAAAGTTTTGAGTATATCAGTATATTATATGGTTTAATAGAGGATACGGACCGATGAATGGGGATGGATATCTTTTTGGGATTGCACGGTAGCTCAAATACCATTCAATGTGTAAATTCTTTGATCGTTCTGATGAAATTTGTGATATTTCAGTCAAGAGCTGGAAATGATTTACCCTCGAGAAAAAGAAAATGAAAAGTGTGTCTGTGAAATAAGCGCGCGTAATGTGTGTCGTATTTGTGTTTTGCATGACTGTGTTACTGTGTAGAATGTGTTTTGATTTTTATTGTTTTCAATTATGTCGGTTAATTTAATTTCTTAAAGTCCTATGTTACTCACTGTCAACATTAAAAAAGCAAGCTTGATGGTGGTACTTATGTACTCATGAGTTGCTCTCTTATTTTATACTCTGTAGTCTATAAAGTAAGGAATGGGGAAAGAGGAAGAAAACTTATAAAATTAAGAATTCAATACAAAAGTTCGCTTGGGTAATTCTTTTCGACAACCGTTGAATCGTTGAATCATTCATAGAGAAACAGTAAAAAAAAAAGTTGTATACGAGGCTGCTATCAAACCCTTAGATTATTTTCGATCGTAATTATGATTTATATTATCAAAAGACAAAGAAAGATATGTCAATACTTAAACAAGGATTATAACAGCACACTTCTGAGATATTACATACACCACTGTTTTTCCCACTTCAGTCAATATTTTATCGACTTAGGTGCTTCTTCATAAAAGTAAAGTAGATAACATGTGGTCAACAACGATGCTCAAATGAATGCAATGTCAGCAAAAGACTTATATAAATTCTTCACAGTCATCAAGTAGAAGTACAAGATCGTAAATTCATCAAACTTGAATAAGAAAAAGTTAATTTCCATTTTTGTTTTTAAATTCAAATAATCATAGTACGATCAACGTCAGGAATCAATGATATTCCAAATTAGTTCAAAATTCAAATTTATTTTCATTTTCATCGAATAGACAGAGAAAATCATATACATTGTAGAAACAGAACATGTTTGCAATAATTGTAAAAACGTAAATTAACAAAATACTTGTGATAATGAGTAACAAAATTAAAAAAAAAATGTTTTTTTTTTCTTTTATTTATATACGTATACGCACAGTACAAAATAAATAAGGATGGGAATGGAAATGGAGGGTCCCACTAAAAGGCAAATCTTGTAGGATATGAGCCACTCACAAAATACACAAGACATAACATGCAGTGTATCTGGGACTCGATGGGTTAGTGGTGAGTGGAGAGACAGCACGAAGGGGAGCGAGGAGCGTTAGGCCGTCACGGGTGGAATGCTGGCCTCGTTCGTCGGTTGATGAACCCATGATGTATGAATGTTCGGATACTTGCATTCTGTTATGTTTATCATATTTTCCCCCATTTTTTTTTCGTCTTTTCAACACGAACGTCACCAAGCTTGTTCCGATCACCATTCTAACAATACTATATGGATTGATGCGTTGACAGAGAAGGAGAGAGAGGGAGGGCTAGAGAGGGGGGGGGGGTTGGGAGAAAGCTGGAGAGAAGGGAGTGAGTTGGGAGATATCTCCGTATAATCTTTCCAGGTTTTGAGCGCGTAGGGACAATTATGCTCTATTTGTTATGCGATATATTATAGGCACTGCATGTTATTATCATTATCATTATTATTATTATTATTATTATTGTTATTATTATTATTATTATTATTATTATCATTATCATTATCAATTCATTTCATTCATTTCATTCTCATTTTTCTTTTAACAAAGCATAACACAAATTAAATCAAAAATTCAATCATAAGCATATATACATAAACAGAAGTATAACAACCAATGGTAATCAACAAACTAATAAAGATATGCACACATACTGGAATTAGAAAGTTATGTTTGAAGGGTAAAATGAGAATTGATAGGTCCACTAAAAAAGCATTGCTTGTAGATTGTGGGCGACTCAAAAATGTTTTCAGAAACACTTAATATAACTACAAGTACATAACGCAAAAAATAAGACAAAATTAAACAAACAACAGAGACATGACAGCATGACATAACTACATTGAGGGGGATGCAAAAACAAAATTAAAGGAAGAAAGGAAAGAAAGAAAGAGAGAGAATGCCTACACTCTGAACAAGAGAAACGGAAGAGGGCATTGAGAAAGTATTTCGGACAGCTGCTGGTGACTGCACGCAGCTGTGGAAAAATTATTTTAATATAATGCCGAATTTCATTACTTTATAATGCTGTTGTTGTTGTTTTTTTCATTGCGTATAAGGATGAATTCAATAACTGATGACACACCGTTGCTGTAACTTACGTATATAGGTAAATGAAAATAAATATATCTCAGCCAGAAAAAAAAAAATCAAACTACGCTTAAAAGAGTATAACGACGGATATTTTTGTTTTATTTCAGAACTGAATGTATTTCAAAATTTTATGCCGGTGTATATAAATGTATTCTGAGCTAAAAAGATTCTCAAAGGGGGTAAATGAAATTGATTAGACTGCCTAGTAGGATAATCATGAAAACATTGATTTCGTGGAAACATTGAATTAAAAATATTGGGGAGAGCATTTGCGTTGTAGTTGAACATGAGTTGGACCAGTTGAAAAAGAAACAAATATTTAATTTTTAAAATCTTATATTTGACGAATATTGAATCTGAGTGGGAACGTTGCGAAACCCCACAGATAATACGAAGTACTTTTTTTGTTGTTGCAATAACAATAATTTATCTAATAAAAATTGATGGGCGCTGCCCCATGCTAAAATTCCGTAATTAAGTTAAGGTAAGAAAAATACAATGTTAACAAAGAAGACGATGGAATGTGAAACTTCAGTCTGTTAATAATACCAATATTACGCGAAAAATATTTTACTTATGTTAATAACATGTGGCCTCCACGAACGTCTATCATCCGCTTTGAAAACAATAAAATTGTATGTTGGGTACACGTTCTAATTGAGTATCATCAAAAATAATATCTGTGCTTAATATTTCTAAGGATTTACTAAAAAGTATATACTTAGTTTTCCGAAGATTGAGAGATAATTTATTAGCTATTATTCACTGTAAACAAATCATTTTTTTTTTTCAATTCAGAATTGACGGTGTCTACGGGAGTAACCGTGGGTTTTGATGAGAAAAAAAATGAATCATCAGCATAAAGTATAAATGAGAGTATGTCAGATGATTTGTAGAAGTCATTGACATATTTTCATATTTCGTAGTTGGGACAAAAAATAAACAAACTAGAATTACTTTGGCAATGTGAAAAATGTGTACCAGACGGTGGTATTTCTTTCGCAAGATTCTCACTAATCATTAAAAAAAAATTAACATAATGGCCATATCACTGGAATCTTCAAATATTTTATCATCAAATCGAATTTTTGTAATACCTGATTTCTTTTGTGACATATTCATAGCCTGTTTCAATACCTTCCATGTATTCTTTATATCATGTTCATATCTTTCTTTGTCACAAACTATTTCCTCTTTTCAAATCGTATAACCTTGGTTAAAACATTTTTATACGATATATAATTCCTTTTCAACTCTTTAGTTTTTTTTTTTCATTTTGAATTTATAATACAACCTGTTTTTCCTGTTCACAGAACGAAGAAGAGATTTTGAAATCCATAGAAACTTAGGGGATGTTTTATGATTAACTGACTTATTTTGGGAATATATCCATCTAAATATCTATTAAAGGGGATGTCTAGTAACTGATCAGTGGGAATCAGTGGAAATGCTGGGGAATGATTGTTCCAATCCTTGTGGGATTCATTAAAGAGTACATTATGTATCTATTGTTGTGTAAAAATTATTTACTTCAGAACTGTCTCATATTCAAGTAATGTGCAGTTTAATGTTTCCATGTGCAGGTTAGCATGCCTGTACAGTGATAGGGCGATCGTTAGCGATTAACTGCACATTACTTGAGCAAATAATTTTCACACAACAATAGATATATAATGTACTCTTTAATGAATCCCACAAGGATCCCCTTTAATCATCTCTAAAAAAAAATTATCAAAAAATACATGTTTTAAATCATCATTGTCGCAAACACCAGACCAATCAATAAAGAAAAATAATATAATTCAAAAGTATAAACAATTCCAATTATAATGTTCTTACTTTGTAAAAGGAATATTTCCACAAACAAAGCTTCTATAATATCATTCATTAAATTCAATTCATCACAAACTTTATAATCAAAATCATAAGACAAACGCTACTTCACCATCCGTCCTATTCAATCTACTATTAACAATTAATTATTACCATTTAAAGCATACGGTAAGTTAATATCAGGCGATAACCATGTCTCAGTTAAACCTATAACTGAAATTTGTTGTATATTTTTATTATCTAACAATGTCTGTAATTCATCAAAATGAAGGGTTTGTTTGCAAAAACCGATAAGTCCATTTTTGAAGATTTTGAAGTACGATCTCTGTCATAAAGTACAAAATAATGCCTTTTAAATGATATATTGGGCACTACATATAAAGGTATATTTTTGAAGTTATGGTCAAAAGAAGCAAAAAATTTCTTATTATTCTCTTTATTTTTCTTGACCTTTAATCGCAAATATCTCCATTTGGCAAATATGGACTTATCGGTTTTTGCAAACAAACTCTTCAAATGCTTATTAATACTCCTGATGTTTAAATGTATCATAGAAAATATACTTTATGACAATGTTTCACAGTACCTTTAAACTGACCAACTGTAACATATTTAGAAGTTTAATATTTGGGCCGAATCATATTCAAAATCAGAATCATTGCACAAATCTTTTGAAGACGAATTAACATTATTGGCAATAAAATTATCAAAGAAAACAGACGAATGTGAACTATTCCGACTTAATTCTGTGTGAGAGAGAAAGAGAGTCTAAAGAAATCAAAGAGTTCATCATCATCAAGGGAATCAAATGCTAAGTTGATTGTATTAGCCATAATGAGAAGCATAAAATATATGACGGCATATCAAGTGGAGAAGTTGCAGTGGTTGCAACAGAAGTACATCTTTTGAAATAAGTGAAGCACAAACAATTCCGAGTTCGTGGAGAGTACAGCAAATATAGGCAGACACAAATAAACATGCATTTCTGACGACATGAACAAAGAACATAGAATAGATAAACAAACTTGAGTAGATGTACGGAAAAAACACAAGTTTACAGCACAAAGCATTAAAGTTTGCGTTGCAAGTCTCATCAATTAATCTTATTTTTCTACATGGGACATTGGCTGTTCTCTTTACAAATATTGATATAAACAAGGTGTCGATGAAAATGTCAACCAGATATTCCAGAATGTTTTATCAAAAGCTAAGATGCACATACATATTATTACTATTATCATTATCATTATTATCATTATTATCATTATTATTATTATTAGTAGTAGTATTATTATTAGTTTGATGATATGACAAGCATCGCTAAAAAACAATGCAGAACGTACGAAAAATCTTTCCTTTTCTTGAGCGCAAAGGGATCTTGTTATTCGCTATTTATAGGTCGTAAGCACTATTAGTTATTATTATCATTATCATCATTGCTAATTATTACTACCATCAATTTTATTGTTGTTGTTATTATTTCCATCCCTTTTTAATAGCTGCCAACGTTTTAAATCTTTTGCGTTTTCCCACAACTTTTTTTTTTTCACTTGTATATTGTTAAGTCCACCTTTGTATTCAGTCATATGTCTTTGCCTTCACTGTCTGTTTCTCTGCACCCATGGAAAAGCGTGTAATTGAATCTGTTCACCTGGACTTTCTTGTCAAAGTTACGAAGAAGAAATGACTAGGACGAGTAACGGAACTTTGCTCTCCTTGACGTCACAAGTCTGTCCAGTCGAACAGATTAAATTACACTCTTTTATCATTACTATACCGGAATGACTCAAAATCTGCATTGGTATAACTATCCCAAATAGTATTGTAATGTCTCGATCCTGCATTTGGTGTCTCTTCTTGAATACCTACACCCCCCCCCCCACACACACACCACCACCACCACCACCACCACCACCACCTCCCCGCTGCCGTTCCCCCTCATTGGTCCTGGTTCCCCTATGGCTTTCCAAACGCCCCCCCCCCCTCTCTCTCTCTCTATTTATGATTCTATATTAAGGAAGTAAATCCCTCCTCGATTTGCTTTATGCAGGCACTTTTCTGGTATGCAGACGATATGGATTCGACCCCATGGCCGTCAGCACTGATCACTCTATTGATCTCCTTCAGACGAGGGGGGTTATAGGTGAACTTGTCAGAGAATTCCGTATAAAAGCTGGGTCACCTTCGCAGAAACAGAATTGCTGGGCTGGCAGAAAAAGGGATAAAAAATTGTGCTTGTGCTCAGTACAACTTCACGAACGTCTATACGCACAGAAGCACCGAGGAAGAGTCTGATTGCAAAATGGGTTATACACATAAGCACAATTCTTAAACTAAAGTATGGCCGTCATCAAAAAAAAAAAAAAAAAGATAATAAAACCTTTCCACTGCTGCTTCACGTGTTGAAAAAAACAAACAAAAACAAGACAGTAACTGATTTGAACTAATGACTGAAGATATCAAATATTTGGCATTTTCTTTGTTTTTTTGATGATAATGGAGTTAACTGAGTTTGCCATCAAGCTCTTCACTCATGATTTCGCAGATTTGAGAAACTGAGATACATGATTACCACAAGAAAATGTCGACTGCAGGTGCTTCGAAGAGAGAGAGAGAGACGTTTCTATACTGAATGTCTGGGAAGTTATGAATATTACGGCCAGTGTCACTCGTCGCTTGTTCAGCAGTATAGGCCCATTCCCAAGGGATGCATATATTATGTTATGAGATGATCATTATTCTCTGAGCCATCCGAAGGGTTTATGACTATTAATTAACAAATGGTATAATTATGGCCAATATGTAGCGTTTAAAGGGATATAGTTTTGGTACTTTTTGCGAGAAAATGAGAAACCTCTTGTGAAATATCAAAGAGCATACAACACTATTCTAAGAAGAAATCACAGTTTATTTGATGAAAATTGATCGGAAAACGGCTGAGATATCAAAGACGAAGCGATCGTAATAACAGGTGTGACACACCTAAGACCACTTTGTTTTACTTTGGTTTGGGATATTTTTGTCATTTCCAAACTGATTTTCATCAAATAAATTCTGAAATCCTCTTATAATTAGCAGGCGCGCCGGAAGCAGTTTTGGATTGGGGGGGGGGGGGGGGGGGGGGGGGGGCAAACATTGGAGGGGGCTCAAGATTAGACCATGCATATGTTACACAATACACACACACACACACACACACACACACACACACACTCACACACACACGCACACACATCTATTATATATATATATATATATATATATATATATATATATATATATATATATATAAATATATATATATATATATATATATATATATATATATATATATGTAAAGTGGCGTAAGGTGGGTCGAAACAAGGGGGGAACCATGAAGTAATTTTGACGGTCTGTGTGCTTGTGCGTGTGTGCGTGAGCAATAATGAGACTACAATACATTACGGAATGTGATACATTCAACAACGCAGTCATTGAGGAACATTGTAAGTTTTCCTTACATGGATTATGGAATGACGGTATGAAACGATCGACAAATTAGATACTGTCAGCAACATAAGGTAAATGGCATAACAATAAAATGCGAGCGAGCGAAGCGAGCGAGCTTGAAAATTTTGATATTCTACAGTTCCAAAACTGGAGTTTTAGCTACATATTTCACTTTGAAATAAATGGGGGCGCATCGGGCGCAACTGCTGGCAATATTGGCAGCAACATTAGGAGAATGGCATAACGATTCAATGCGAGCGAGCGAAGCGAGCAAGCTTGAAAATTTTGACATTCTACAGTCCCAAAACTGGGGTTTGTAGCTTTATCTTTCACTTTGGAAATAAATGGGGCGGCGCATCGGGCGCAACTGCTGGCAATTACTGGCAGCAACATTAGGAGAATGGCATAACGATTCAATGCGAGCGAGCAAAGCGAGCGAGCTTGAGAATTTTGACATTACAGTCCAAAAACTCCCGTTTGTAGCTATATCTTTCGCTTTGGAAATTAAGGGGGAGGGGCATCGGACGCAACTGCTGGCAATTACTGGCAGCAACATTAAGAGAGTGGCAAAACGATTCAATGCGAGCGAGCGAGCTTGAAAATTTTGACATTTTATAGTCCCAAAACTCCCGTTTGTAGCTATATTTATCTTTCGCTTTGGAAATTAAGGGTGGGGGCATCGGGCGCAACTACTGGCAGCAACATTAGGAGAATGGCATAACGATTCAATGCGAGCGAGCGAGCGAAGCGAGCGAGCTTGAAATTTTGACATTCTAGAGTCCAAAAACTGCCATCGTAGCTATGTTTTTCGCTTTAGAAATTAAGGGGGAGGCGCACCGGGCTCAACTGCTGGATGCGAGCGAGCGAAGCGAGCGAGATTGAAAATTTTGACTTTTTACAGTCCAAAAGCTGACGTTTGTAGCCATATTTTTTCCCTTTTATTCACATACATATTTATTTCATTTTCTTTGTTTATTCATTTATTTTTATTATCATTATCATTATTATTATTATTATTATTATTTTTTTTTTTTTTGGGGGGGGCTTTTTTTTTTTTGGGGGGGGGGGGGGGGGCAAAAATGCGTTTTGCCCCCCCCCCCCCCCCACTTTTTGGATTGGGGGGGCGGCCGCCCCCTCCCCCCCTGCCCCCCCACTTCCGGCGCCTATGATAATTAGTGTATTCTCTTCATATTTCATGCATGATTTCTAATCTCGCAATAGTAACGTGTGAATCCCCTATCTCAACCAAAACTATACAATCCCTTTAATCATTATGAAAGAGAAAATGTGATAGTCAGTAATTAATTTCATTAGCCCGACTGCTTTATAATTATGTGTGCGGAAAATACGATCGCTTACTACCCTTTATGTGCTTTGGGTGTCGATTGTTCATACTGTCCAAAGTCCCTGTCACAGTTCATAAGGTGTTAATGGTATTTCTCTTCCCCAATTTTCGCCTCTCCATCCCTCACTCTCTCAGATAGACTTGCACGTGTACTTTCGCTCTCGCTAGATTTGAATGCATAAACAGAGTAAACTGACATTGTATTGTATGTGGGCGAGACAGCCCCTAATCAAGGAAGTGTTGCCTGTAGAGTGTTGAATGTTTTCCGGTATTAAACAGGTGTCTTTCTTAGACCTGAAGTTAAGACACAAAAAAATCGTAATCAGGGGACAATAAATCCCTGTTGATGTCATAATAATCCTATACAAGACAAGCGCCTGACAAAAAAAAAAAAAAAAAAAAAATGACGAAAAAGACAGAGAAATTAAAAATATAGCGTTATGTATTTTATTGATCGTGTATCATTCCTTATGCAAATCTTGTCTCTGTAGAGCATTTGGAAATAAGCGATATATGTATTTTTGTCGACAGTGATTAATGTCACTTGACAATGAATAACAATAGTGTGTTTTATATTTACCACACGAAGCACTTCAGGTGGACATAAATCATTGTTCTTTGGATAGCATTCATCCTCATCTGACGTTTTCGATGTTTTTAGAAAGCGAGCTGGGCTTTCTTTTTTTTTTTTTAATTCAAATGATGTTGTAGTTTAGAGATCACATCATAACATAGTGCATATAAACCGACAACTCCATACGTTTATATTTGGGTAATTTATTGAGTAGAGAAACCAATACTCTGAACCCCCCCCCCCTAAAAAAAAAACAAAAAAAAAAAAACGCATAACAAAAACAGATTACATTGAACAAGGATGATGGCAAAAGGAGGCTCGCGCGTTCCAGAAATATCGTGACGTAATCCCATCGCTTGCTTATCACCTGTGTATAATTTTGCATGTTTTCTTCTTTTGTTCTACTTCTTTCAGCCCCATAAACTCATGCATTCTTATGGTAAAGATACCATGTCATCATCCTTGTTGTGATCAGTCATAAATTTTAAAAACATTCTTATTCCTCATCCCAATCATATACATGTACACATTCTGAAACTTCGTACCCATAATAACCAATTTATAGTTATTTAAAATGTAAAATCTGAAAATTATCCGGAGGTCTCCTTTAAGAAAGTTTGCTCCTAGAGGAAGGGTGGAAACATAATTGAACACCCTACCTGAAAGAACACAATGTCCCTCAGTGTGTCCAGTGTGGTCACATAGTCGACTTTGTGAAAACACTCGAATTTAACATCGCGGAGAAGATTTCACACTGTGGTTTGGTTTTTGCAGAGTGTTCACATGGTAATGTTCTATGTGACACTGTGAGTTGATGATTCGCAATGTGTTCACACTGTTAAAACGTTTGAATGTATGACAATGTGTTCACAATGTGTTCACATTGTATTCACACTGTGTTTCTCACATTGAGTTCTTTCCAGCATGGTATTCAAAGGACAAACGGTATATTATATGGGGTTGTAATACACTGTCAAGCATAATTCCCTCTTCGGGCAGTTGCAGTGGAAAGAATAGGCCTACTATTGACAAATTTCAGTATTATAGACAATACTACATACGACATGTTGAAGCCAGTGTACTTCGAAAGCTGCCAACATATGAAAAGCCTACACATTATATTTCAATGTGCAAAATTATTGCGAGATTATCCACGCTAACAAAAATATGTATGTATCTATGTACGTATGTATGTAGGCTCTACATGAATTCATTTGATTCAATTTTTTTTTTCTCTGATTACTAAAATTTCTATAGCACACGTTTGCTGATGCCGCGCATTATTTCTGTTCATGTCTTTGAACGTGAACTGGAGTTGAAGTATATTGTCACATCATCGTGTTTTCCCCGACGGGATTATGGGTATGCTAACATTTTTTTTTTACCCTTTTTTTCTTTTTTGCTACTCGGATAGTGTATGTGTGTGGGTGTGTTTGTGTGTGCCTCCCTGACAAACAGAGAGTGAGAGAGAGAGAGAGAGAGAGAGAGAAAGAGAGAGATTTATATACAGACAGACGGAAAGTCGAAAAGCGACGCAAGCAGAAGACAAATATCACACATGAACTGTAACTGCATCTGACAGGACATCCGAAAAACACGTTGGATTCCCGACAACTTCCGACAACTTCCGATAACTCCCGACACGAGTTGCAAACAAGAATGCAATCAAAATTCAAACCCGATGTGCGTCAACTTAAAGTGAAGGGGGGGGGGGGGGGAAGCAGGAGATTAAAGGAAACCAGAACCCTAAGAGAAATGTGGATTGAGTGAAAGCATCAACATTAGTAGAACACATTAGTAAAAGTTTGAAGAAAATCGATGCAAAAGTTATGAATTGTTAAATGTTTGGTGTGGAACTGCTGGACAAGGAGACTAGAGGTTATGACGTCATGTGTTGACAATAGTTATAAAGAAAATACAAAGGGAATTCGACCCAAAAAAATATCATTTTTCATGAAAATTACACATTTCATCAACTTGATACTGACATAATGTTAAGGGTAGCAATAATTATTATTCCCCCCTGCTTTCTGAAAGTGGTAGTGCATCTCCTCATCTTTAATTTTTCTAGAAAGTGAATTTTTGTGGAATTCAACACATGTGTTGTCCACACATGACGTCATAGCCTCTAGTAGTCTCCTCATTCAGCAGTTCCAAGACCAAAACTTTAAAAATTCATAACATTTCTTTTTGGGTTTTGGTTTCCTTAAACAATACTAAAAGCTGTGACACGACATTTGCTCCTGCGACAATTCCTCCGGCCTTATTTTCTCCAAGGACATAGGGTTATCTTTTAGGGATGTGATAGGGTTTGGGGTTGAGTTTGATGTAAGGTTTTGTCTGTTGGTAGAATCCAAGTTTGGCTTAGCGTGCAGATATTTCATGGGAGCAATTGTCGCAGGAGCAAATGTCATGGAACCACTGAATGCACTTGAATTAAAGTTCACTCCCCTACCCACGGGACCTATGAAATGTGTATGCAGTATGTGGATACCATATCAAAGTCTATGGATATATTAGTGTCTTTTATAGTTAAAGGGGTGAGCACTTCTAGGTTGTTGATTATTACTCAAGCTTCAATTTCCAATTATTTGCTTTTCTGGCGTCAACACAAAACCAAGACATCTTCGGCACGTTGCCGTTTTTATTGTGATAGCGTGGCAAATATTGATCTGTATTTATGTGTAATTTCTATTTTTGTCGTGATTGTTATATTTCATTTCTCATTCGTTTCCTTTTCTTGCGTCTTTTACCCTTGCGCTTAAAAACACTGTGTTAAGCACTTTACAAATGTAATGTATTATTGTTATTATATGATTCTTTTGTGCGTGTGTGTGTGTGTGGGGGGGGTGGAGGTTTATAGTTTTAACACTATCGTCGAAAGTCATTTGTTAGGGATATCCTTGTGTACAGACCAATGATATGGTTGTTCTTTGCCAGCATGCAAGAACGAGTCAGATGCCACTGCCACAGTTAAACCATGTGAAAACGTTGCATTCTATGACTTCCGTAATCACTGTATGCCCGATTCATGTAATGTCTAACCCTTTATTTGTGTACCGTAACCCGATTTAAAGTTAATTTGAACGTGAAGTGGCATCTCACTTTTCGATGGAGCAAATACGAAAATCAGATGGCACCACCGTTAAAGACGTAGTCCGACTTCCCGTCTTACATCCTCTCAACTTAAACAAAAAGTAAATGAAATCAGTTGTTGTTGCTTTGTGTGATCTAACCCCCCCCCCCCCCTTTATTGGGGGGGGGGGGGGCACCGTACGAGTACCAAAGTGACGGCGTAACAATCTTTTGTCATAGCTTGGGTTGGAACCAGGTGTGCGTAATATAACCACACGAACCAGGGTGAGGTTGTTCAGAACCAGTTTCAGATTTGACATCACACATTGGTCCTCTAAAGCTGAATATACTCGATTTAGATAAAGGTGATGGCCTCACAGTTCTACGGATAATTTATAGTTAGCACAAGAAATACGTAGCAATAATTATTATGCTTTGTGTATAATCTATTATAGCAATTGCTATCAGACGCTGTCATTTCTAGAGGCCATTTAAAAAGTACGGTATTATCAATGCATCTCAGTGGTAGATATCAGATGTCGACGTCACCACCTCATCTAATTTGCATATGAAGTTTTATCGCAAAACGGATTAAGCGCCATTTTTAAACATTTTAAAGTATTGTATAAGTCCTTCATCAGATAGAGCAGTATAACACCTTTCTAGTGTCAAACCATTCCTTGTTACAAAACAACATAAAAACAACATATCTATTATCATATATAACTTTCTATGATTTTTGCAGCTTTACCCGCAAAATGTTTAATTAACAAGAGTGAAGTTAACTCGTTTTGGGATCAAACTCTTTATAAGTTTTTGGCTAGCAGTATCACTGTTTCGTAAAAACTTGTGAAATCTTAGACATGTGAGACAGGCAAAGTCATCGTGACCGGGAATTTATATATAATATACTATACCCTTTTGTATATGCATACATATGAAGAGTTTGTTTGCAAAGACCGATAAGTCCATTTTTGAAGATTTTGAAGTACGGTCTCTGTAATAAAGTACAAAATGATACCTTTTAAATAATATATTGGTCACTACATATAAAGGTACATTTTTGAAGTTATGGTCAAAAGAAGCAAAAATGTTCTTATCATTCTCTTTATTTTTCTTGACCTTTAATCGCAAATATCTCCATTTGGCAAATATAGACATCGGTTTTTGCAAACAAACTCTTCATATATACTGTATATGTGTGTGTGTATATATGTATATATATATATATATATACATTATAATAAATCGTTATTAGCCGAAAAAATGAATTATATAAAGATGTATAGATATAATTATGGACAGAAATTGCTACTTTATTGTTGCGAATTTTTGTTATAATCGCGTTCGTTGTACCTGGACTGCACTGTATTATTATTAGGTCTATTATCTTTATTTCCTCTCAAAATCTTTCATATCTTCTATATCTATTATATATCTTAACACTTATTTCAATGATGATTATTATAAAACTCTACTATTTTCCTCTCGATTATTTGACAATTCCTTTTTTTCTTTTGATAACGTGGACATCTGTTGATGAAGTTGAGAGTGGAGACACAATGAGGACACAATGAGGACAAAAAACTCCATCAAGCCGCATTAATTCTTTATCAGAATGTTCTTTAATGCACAAAACGTCTTAAGTCATTTGCAATGGAAATAAGACTATTTTCAAAACTGTATGAAAATACAAAGACAAAACTTTAAGGCACTTCACGGATTGGTCACACTTATACACACAAGAAAAGACATTGCACTGTGGAAAGGTCACCAGTACCACTTATACCATGTCAGTAAAACAACAACAACAACAACAACAACAACAGAATAATAACTGGAAAATGAATATATTGTACTATGAGAATGGAACTACTTTGTATTCCAAAACCTTTGCTCATGGTACTTTCATGCACTCTCCCCAGTTCGTTCAACCTCTCCAGCTAATTAGCTATATGTTTGTTGGGTGTATGTGACATGATTATCCAGGCTTTTGATTGTTGACCAATTTACAATTAAATTTTCCATTCATTGCTATCCTTTGACTCCCCCCCCCCCCCTCCTTTGAATCATTTATTTATTATCATTATTTATTTGTTATTTATTTTTTGGAGCAGCAGCATCAGTTCAGGCCAAGCACATAACTCCCTAGTGGACGATCCGCGAATCATATTGTAACCACTATAGTCTCGCAAGTCTTACTTCTCCCGCTTGATTTTAAGAAAAAAAAATCCAAAGTCAGACGTTAACATAGGTCACTCCCCTTTCTCTCTCTTCGCTTCTCTCTTTCATGGAGAATAACCCCGTCGAAAGTCGAACGCCAGTCGAACCATGTTCGTGATGGTGTCACGAAGGGTGCCTAGCGACGGCTTTCTTCACCCCGGGAAACACCCATTAAGCAGATGTAACGACCCGCGAGGAAAGACTGTGTTGAATTATGAATGTCACAGGCGTGTTGCGCTGCTCCATCGTCTCTTGGCGTTTCAGGTGAAGAATTAATGATTGCCATAGAACTAATAACTTAAGAAACTACAGAATTTCGATCCTTTCGCACAGTATAAGGCAATCATATCCCCTGTTGCAGCATGACCCTTAATTTACATTATGATGAAATTCTTTACCACCGACCTATGACTGATCTATGACTGACCTTTGACCCTGTCCAGGCAAAGGACAGTCAAGGAAATACTTTCCCAAATGTCTATACCTTACACGCAGTTACATCATAACACTCATGCCTCCTGAATTATTTTAGTTAAATTTTTGGAGACCTTAAAACTTGAGCTTTCACTTCACTTTATAGGCAATGGAACATTTTTTAATCGTTCTTCCCAATCTATATATGGTCTATATATTCATAGCTGAAATTAAAGCTACTGAAAGACATTTTCAACCAATTTACAATGCTCTTTGGCATTGACCTTTTACGATACACTACTATAATTAAGGGAGTGATTGTTTATTGCTTGTTTGTTTTTTATATTACCCTTCCGATCGAAATGCATATCAGTGGACATTCTTATAACATAAAGTCATTTTAGCCAAAGTTCAATGAGGTTCTATTTTCTGCCGAAATTTGAATCAACAATCCACACCTCAAGTAAAATAGCTTGGGTCAGGTGAAATGAAAATGATAAAGAGCCGGGTTTTTTGTTTGTTTGTCTGTTTGTTTGTTTGTGTTTTTTTTTACCTCCCGCCAAGGGAGGAGGTTATGTTTTCGTTACCGTTGGTTTGTTGGGATTACTGTCTACCCGTATTCGGAATGGATACACTGATCTTATTATCAGTACTGATGAGCACTACTTCAAATGATGAACGCAGACAGAAAAATAAAAGGCACTCCCGAAGTTTGAGAAAATATGGAGACAGAGGAAGTAATATTAGCTTGCTTGTGGTGCAAGTCAGTTTTTAAAGAGAGGTCTTAATGCATGTCCGTACGTGAATTTTCTTTACCGCGACTACATTGTCCAAGCCAGTATTCTCAGAAAGAGATCCAAAAGCCGTGTACCTGCGTGTTACATCTGTACCGCATTTATCACTTGCACACTAAAGTGCAAGCTCTCGATATCAACGTTTCTACCCAGTGCACTTATATTAAAAGTGCTAAATGCGATGGCAATAAACTTAATCAAAAGAGCCTTGTATAGTACACTCATTTGAATGCTTTCCATATTAGAATTGGACCTCAGGGGAAAAAAAAAGAAGCTGTATCCACATTGTCTCAGGTGTTTGTGATTGTTATTGAATTCGCCGCTCTACCACTCGTATAGGCCTACTATTGTAGCTGAGGTAAGGATAACGGTTCCTTTGAAGACGAAAACAAAAGGAACAATTAACTGGAATACAAACAGGAGAACCATGAATAGGCGGTAAACGAAATATTGCGAACACGAACTTCTAGTCTAGTCGGGTATTTTCCCAAAACTCCTGCACGACTGTGTCCACCATTGCTTCCAGTCCTTCTGTGGTGTAGGCCAGTAGGTCCCGTTGGCCAGTGCTTTTTCGTCCGCTACCAGCCTATCCCCCACCTGACACATGATGTTCGGTCCCGTCCCGTATGGTTTCAGGGATCCCTTCTTTTTCCATGCAAAGTACGAATTGTACAGCACGTCGTCCCCGTCGACACGGCGGATGTATGCTGCAAGTTCTCTTACCGTCGCGAAGTCCTGAATGTGAATGAATGAGTTCGGGGGAGCGACTTTCTCGTAGTCAGAGCGCGGCGGGCCATGGACTATCGGCACGAGACCGCGAACCAGCGACTGGATCCAGAACTTTTCCGTAATGTAATCCGTGCACTCGCTGTTTTCCAGCGCCAAGAAAAACTTGTACTGGGCTAGCTTGCGATTGCACTCCTTGGAACCCCTTTGGCATGTGAGATTCCCGCACCGGCCGTACATATCGACAGGGATGTACCTATACGATAAGGGTAAATCAATGTTATAAGTTTCAGTCAGAAGAACGCATTATTAATATCAGGAGGGGGGGGGGGGGGATGGGAGGTTACTTCCCCCAACCCAAGAAAAATAGAAAAAAAAAATGGAAATGTCGCTATGGTCAAGTGATAGTGACTGGTATGCCTCCGCCATAATGCATGGTTCTTCAATAGTCTATAGTTCGTCTTGACAATGTGTGATGACAGTTTCACTTAATTGAGACAAAAATTAAAATGACATGTTTGTCACAAATGTTTACTTTTATTGTAGTAGGTTTAATTGGGTCAATGGCTATATTGTTTAAGAGAACAGGTATTAGGGGATTTGACGACTGTTACTTGACCTTTAACCTTTTAAATGCGTTGATTAATTTCCAAAGTATTGAGAAAAGGTGTAATTTCAGCTTTAAATATATTGTAGTACAATTTTAGCATTTTAACCTGGCACTGACCCTTGCCCTTTGACCCCAGGACCCTAAAATTACCCAGGGAATCATTGACAGGTAGTACATATATGTATAGATATGTATGAAGTTTCATGAACATACCTTGAGCCACTTCCGAGATATGGAGGGAATAGTGAAATGTAGCCCTTTCACTTGACCTTTAAAGGGATCGTATAGTTTTGGTTGAGACCTAATTTCAAGTTTCTAACATTTTTGGGTGTAATAATGAGAAACCTCTTATGAAATATGAAAGAGCATGTAATTCCATGAGAAATACAACGTTTATTTGATGAAAATTGGTTTTGAAATGGCTGAGGTATCCAAAACAGTGCGATTCAGCTAAGTGTGGGACCCACACTTTATTACGATTGCTTTGTTTTACTTTGTTTTTGGATGTTTCAGTCGTTCCAAACCCTATTTTCATCAAATAAACTTCGAATTCCTCTTAAAATGGTATGCTTTGCACTATTTTATACGTGTTTTCTTGGTATCTCGCAAAAAGTTAAAAGCCCAATTCTCATCTCCACTAATACTGTACCGTCCC
This sequence comes from Diadema setosum, assembly GCA_033980235.1. Taxonomy (NCBI): domain Eukaryota; kingdom Metazoa; phylum Echinodermata; class Echinoidea; order Diadematoida; family Diadematidae; genus Diadema; species Diadema setosum. The sequence continues at coordinate 5,804,483 of CM067065.1, read as the reverse complement.
TTCAACCTTATAAATCTTTTGACACAGATCTTTCCAGGGAATTTTTATTTCGTAACACATGTATACACTGAGTTTCAAGAAAAATCCTCTAGGCACTGCATAGATATGAGGGTAATAGTGAAATTCTAAGGAGTTGACTTTGACCCTTTGACCCCATGAACCCACCATTCCAAAGAGCTTCATTTTCAGGTAGTACATGCACATGTTCTAAGTTCCATGAGGATACCCTGGACCATTTCCGAGATATGGAGAAAAAAGTGAAATTTTAGCACTTTCCCATGACCTCTGACCTTTGACCTCACGGCCCGAAACTTTCTCTAAGAATCTAGTACATGCAGGCATATACACTAAGTACATAGATGAGGGGGAGATAGCGAAATTTTGAGCATTTGTCCTTAACCTTTGACCTTGGGCATGTGCACCCAAAAGTTGATAGGCAGAACTTCGTCCACTCATGCTTATACCTACCAAGTCTCATTAGGATACCTCAAACGGTTCCTAAGTTACGCTGTCCATTAAATTAATTACGGACGGATGGAAGGACAGACAACCCGAAAAACATAACGCCTCCGGCGACACTTCGTGGCGGAGGCATAAAAAAAAACCCCGACAACAACAACAACAACGTTAATATTGACATTAATATAACAAACTAAGCAGTCTTTCTACTACACTTTCTTTTAGCCAAACTTTCGTGCTAAATCTTCCCATCATCACATTGGCGACTCTGATATTCCTCGAATAACTTATTACTAATACACTCAGTAAAAAATAAACAAACAAACAAAGAAACAAACAAAAAACAGAAAAAACTAGAAATGTCGCTACAGCGACTGGTTATACCCCCGCCAAACAACATTTCATAAGCTTTGGTCAAAACAACATTTGATAAGCTTTGGTCAAAAAACTGAGGAAGTAGTTAAATCCGCAAGATCTTTCCTTGATCTTCTGCCATTAATATGCCGTTACCATGGCAACGTACTTTCGGGTACTGTTGAAAAATGCGTCTTGCACATCTACTGTACAACCAAAGGCACACATCTGTACCAAGTTTCATGGAAATTGGGCAAAAACTGAGGAAGTAGTTTGCAACACAAAATTTTCCATCATTTTGGCTCATAATATGTGAGCTGTTACCATGGCAACATACTTTTTGTCACTGTCAAGAAATGTGTCATGCTGACCTATATCCTAAGACAAACATTCAATATGAATTCCATGAGAATTGGAAGAACACTGATGAAGCAGTTTTGCCATGAAGCATTTTGCCCTATATTTTACCAATAACATGCCGTTACCATGGCAACGCACTTTTTGCCACTGCGGAAATATGTGTCTTGCACATTAACATATTCAGATGAACATCTGTACCTAATTTCATAAAAATGGATCAAAAACTGTGGGAGGAGTTCGCGACGCAAGATTTGTACCCATTTTTGCCCATAATATGCCGTTACCATGGCAACGTACTTTTGGGTACTGTCAAAAAATACGTCTTGCACATCTACAACCCAAGGCACACATCTGTGCCAAGTTTTATGGGAATCGGTTGAAAACTGAGGAAGTAGTTCGCGACGCAAGATTTGTACCCATTTTTGCCCATAATATGCCGTTACCATGGCAACGTACTTTTGGGTACTGTCAAAAATACGTCTTGCACATCTACAACCCAAGGCACACATCTGTGCCAAGTTTTATGGGAATCGGTTGAAAACTGAGGAAGTAGTTCGCGACGCAAGATTTGCAACGGACCGACCGCCCGACCGACCGCCCGACCGACCGCCCGACCGACCGTCCGCTGATTCCTATATACCCCCTTCAAACTTCGTTTGGCGGGGGTATAAAAAAAAACAGAAAGGAAACACTTTTTCCAGCACATATATCTCATAGAAGACTTTAATCAAAATCATTGTGTTATATACCATATTAAAGATTATTTAATTGGTTATCAACCTGGTAGGTTAATACAAAGGAAAATTTCATGCATGAGTGAACAACAAGGCCAAGACGCCATGCTTCTGTTTTTCTTTACTTTTAGTGCGTACGGTTATAACGAGGAACCGGTTATAACAGCACATTGACCGCGTCCATCACCCCACAACCTGGTCGGGGATCTAAGGGTACAATAATACAGACTTCACAAATTTAGAAAAGTGAAAGCTGGTGTAAATCAGAATGGTTTAACTGTAGGAGTGTAGGGAACGTACTTAGCTAGCTTCTTCACCAGGGCAGTTCGCGGCCACGATGTTGCGCCGCAGTTGGACGCCATCCACACCACGAGCTTCGTCCGATTCTCGGCCCAGTTTCTCTCGTCTCCCGGACCGAGTTCCGGCTTCCCGTCGACGTACTGTCCGTAGTCGGCTCGGAAGTCGGAGTCGAATCGAAACGACATGACGTAATCGTACGAGTTGTAGTAAAACTCTGGCGGAGGGATGACGCGCTTTTTCGTATGGAGAGGACTTTCCAAGGTGTAGAACACCCACTTTTGCCCAGCCGGGCGGTAGCGATGCATGCTTGCCCAATCCCAATTAGTCCAATGGTAAAGGATGACCGCCTCGCTCTTTTGCATTGTGTCGAATTTCGTGTCTACACTGAGTGTGACGTCACACGTACTTCCGGGACACCTGATATTGTGGACGCCTGGCTTAAAACCAAGTTCGCCCTTACGGTCGCACCACAGATGCACTCGTCTGTAGCAGGTCGAAGAGTGGGTGGTTTTTGACCCATGTGTGACAATCTGCATGCGTAGACTGGCATTAGCACGACCCCTCGAGCTAGTCAAGATGATCTTTGACTCATTCGCGACAATCCCAAGGTTTCTTTTTGACTCTGCAACATTGTCGTTCCGCTTAATCGTAGCTGGTGCATTCACAACAACGCGTCTCCTCGCGTCGTTACTAGCTGAGTATTCTCTTCTCAGCTCCATCGACAGAGAGAAGAACTTTCTGGCCGTATGCTCGTCCACATCACTGAGTAAGGTGATCAACTGATAGAGACTTACGACAAACGTCACTAGGATGAGCGTGCCGATGTTTCTCCGTATTCTCATTCTTGAATTGCTTCCAACGCACACCAGTAGAAAGACCTGAAAGAAAAACAGCTGAAAAAGCAGAAGAGTGAACTGCACATTAAGATCCATGTCATAAGTTGCTACATGGCACTGTGTTTACACTTTATGCTCGCTTTTGAACTGCTACCCTTAGAATGACGTTTGTGCCAGGGATTGTCAATTACATGTATTAATTTACCATGTGCATCAACTCGATCGCATCATTAGACGACTGGCCTATAGCTGAAGTAGTGATTATTATTAACTTCTTTTGAATGAGTTCACTGATCTCTTACGTTGACCTGTTGGTACTTTCAGTTCATGGATTTGTCTGTTCCGTACTTCACATCCCATTAAATAATATTGCCACACGACATTCGTAAATCGAGTTACTAATAAGAAAATGCGGACATTAGCCAAGATGACCCTTGAATTTCAGTTTTGTTTTTTTTTTTTTAACTTTCATTCAGGAATAGAAATTGATATTATGATTGAACATATTTGTGAAATAAAAAATGTCTCCCGTAATTTGAGCCCCATGAGATGTCTCTAAAGAAAGTGAGGCGGGGGGAGGGGGATTAAGAAGTACATCTTTACATGGGATTCCATGAATAGACCAGTTCGTAATTCCACTTTGCAGATGAGCAGAAAAAGGTCGTTTGTACCAACAGGCATTTTGGTTTGTAAATTCACTGGGATAAGCATTTGTGATGCGATGATTATTCATGTGATCCTTATCTAAATCATGGACCTACCACACACGGACATACATAGCTCGTTAATTAACTCAAACACCCGTTTCTATCAAAAGCGTCACAATGACGACATTTTATACACGCTTGCAAGCGTGCTTTGATCACATCACGACCGCCGACTGCCAGCCTGGATGAAAACAAAACGGCGCTTTGAGAAATCTGACAACTGTATGCACAGAAGATAATAACTCTATAAAATCAAGAAAATGTAAGTGCAGTTGTAGTGTGAATTTGGAAATCCGTTTTCGCACAATATTTCAAAGAAAACATGGACAGTAACGGTAGTACTGTCTCATCATTAGGTAACGTTAAATGCGTGTCCACAAGTGTCCACTTCCGTAATTACTCATTTTGTGACACAAAATTTGACATTTTTTTGCTGCTCCCCATCATTAGTGTTTATTCAAAGGCACCTCAGCCAAATAAGGCCGAAGTTATGAGGGAAACGGTTCTTTTGTCAGTGACGATGCGTGATTACACAATTATTGTCATTGTCCAACATCTGAATGTACTCTCGTATAAAGACGCATATAATCAGGAAGCGGCGGTGATGACAGGATCAAAGAAAAAACTCCGTTCATAGTCCATGTGTGTAGGTCCATGTCCTGCCAGCACATCCACCTGACAGCAAGAATGGCATTTCGCAATTTAAGAGGACATAGGCTGTTAAAAATTGCATTCAACAATGAAATGGATGTCTGCTCCTAATTGTCATTTCATGGAGTATTCTAATCACCTGATCTAAACGCAAATTAATTCCTTGTTTGAACATGAATTCCATAAATTGTTCCGTCGGGCCTTATGCATTACTTCGGTTTGAAAGCGAGTGAAGTGCCTAACCAACTAAAAAAAAGAAAGGTCATTTGTACCAATGTGTACATGAGCTAATTACGAGCTGGCTTGCCCCCGCACTGCAAAGAGTCTAGTATTAGATACGAATCACCGAGCTGGTGTTAAATTTCCGGTGCTCACATTTGGTGTTAGGTCAACACCTCTGGATGTAATTTTAAAGTATAACATTTGTTTTTTTTAGTAGTTACTTAGCTACTGTTCTTCTCGTTGATTTTGAACTTCAACAAGACGATCGAGAATTTTTAGATGAAGTACTTTATTTTGAAACTAGATATATCGCTACGGCGACTGATATGCCTCCGCCATCATGCATGGTTCTCCTAATAGGTCTATAGTACAATGTCTTGACAATGTGTGATGACAGTTTCACACAATTGGCAAAATATTAAAATGACAGGTTTGCCACAAATGTGCTGAATGTTCACTTTCCTAGAACTAGGTTCAATTGGATGAATTATTCAAATGTCAGAGTGCAGGTATTTGGGGAACTAATGATTTCTACTTGACTTTTGACCCTTATAAGTTTATGCTTTGAGTAATTTTCAAGGTATTGAGAAAAAGTATAATTTCAGTATCAAATGGGAAAATAGCATTATCTAAACCTGGTCTTTGACCGTTGACCTCACAGTTCCACAGAGAATCACTGTTAGGTAGAACATGCATAAATATGTAAGTTTCATGATGATACCTTGAGTTACTTTCGAGATATATGGAGGAAAAGGTGCAATTTAGCACTTTCACTTGACCTTTGACCTTTTGGCAAGAAACTTCCCAAAAAATATATATTGGGTAATACATGCCATACATCCAGTTTAAAAAAAAAAAAAAAAAACTTCAGGCATATTGCATTTTAAGGAAAGTAGTGATATTTTGAGGAGTTGACCTTGACCTTTGACCCCCCTGACCTTTGACCTATGACCCCCAACTTCCCTAGATAATCACTGCCCATCGGTACAAGCATATATACTAAGTTCTATGAAGATACCTTGAACCATCTGCGAGATATGGAGAAATATGTGGAATTTCAATTTTTTTTCACAAAATAACCTGTGACCTTTGACCTTTGACCCTGTGACCCTAAAATCCACACAAAGTATTATCCCCCAAGGATATACCCTCATACCAAGTTTGATGTAAAACCACCACACGGTTCTTGAGATATCGACAAAAACAAAACGGGACGGACGGACGTACGGACGGACGTACGGACGGACGTACGGACGTACGGACGGACGGACGGACGGACGGACGGACGGACGACCCGAAAACATAATGCCTCCGGCCACTTCGTTGCGGAGGCATAAAAAAAAAGTGTGAACACATTTAGGCCTACACCACATTAACACCAGCTGGTGTGGTCTCTTAATGAAGCTGTACGGGTGTTTTACCATTGACATTCACACCAGCAATATCAATTCAACACCATGCGATGTCATTGTTGAATTAACACCATGCAGCGAAGTGTCAAAATATCAACAGCTACAGTGTCAAATCAACACCAAGAAGTGCCAGGTGAATAATTTCATCACCATCACAACATACTTTCTACCCCAGTGGGTATATATGGTCCTATATTGACACTTGATCGGTTTTAGATTTAACACCCATGGAGTTAAAATTTACGCCGATGTCTTTATCATGGTTTGTCGTCTGTGGTTCATCAACCATCGTTCTTTTGTCTATATATGCACACAAATACGCATTCAATGAAAACTGTGTTAAAGGCAGGGTGAAGCAGAAGGCCCGTAAATATAGAGTCAGTCACCGATATGGCTTTTAGCTAAGCTGTAATTATTTTTAAATGAAAGAGGTTGAATGCTTGTTTACCTTCCATCTCTCTACCGTTTGCCCTAATCACAACGCCATATTCATTATTCAAGCAGTGCAAGGACGAGGTATGATAAGGTTTTCGTGCAGCTAAAGACCCGGTCACACAGCAATCCACGTCTAAATCACGTACAAAAAGTTACGAAAATCTGGTGGACGTGGTCGTAAGTGGTAATTTTTAGGTCAATTTTTGTTTGACCCTGCTTTGTACGGGGTATGGCCGTTGGCGTTGGCCGTTGCCGTTGCCTAAGCACGGCTAACCACGTCCAGCCACGTGTATGTACGCGGAAAAATCCTTTTGTCGGTGATAAGCCGCTAAACACACGCTATTGCCCGTGATACCAACGCATAACACGCGTCAGACCGTGCTCTGCCCGTGACAGACCGCTAAACTTTCGCGTCTTACCGCGTCTCCCCAAGTTTTAATCACTGCCGGGACACGGATTATCACGTGTGTTTCACGTGTGTTGCACGTCTTTACCACGTGTGCCGCCCGTGGTTGTCCGCGGAATAAAATTTGAGCAGTTCAAAACTTTTTACCGCGTCCGACGCCGCTCCGATTTTTCCTTGCGTCCTGCCACGTCTATAAATCGACCGTAGCTCGTCTTAAACTCGACATCAACGCGAACAACATCGTCTGCTTTACGGGAGACCACTTTTTGATGGGTTTTGTCCGTGATTAAGCCGTAAAGCGCTGTGTGACCGGGCTTTAATATGGAGGTCGGAGCTTTTTTTTTTTTTTTTTTTATACGACAACTCTGTACCTAAGGAAAAAGTGTACGTGGAAACAGTATCATAGACCTACTCACTGAACCTGAAATGGAAACAAATTTGACAGAATAAAAGTAGCAGAAATATGAAGGTTTTCCGCCCAATTTAATCAGATTTACATTTGATTAAACGATGCGATCATTCAGGTTCAGGCGAATTTGAATAATCATCGAGATCAACATTCAAAAGGTTAACTCGTTCATTCAATTTGATTCCATTAGCATTCTTTTTCATGTTTTCTGACTTGAACGAGAAAGAAAAAAAGCGCGTTCAAGTTAAAATTGCATGGAAAACGCATTCAACCACTCGTCAGCACCGACAGGATGAACGTTAAGGAATTCAACTTAGCGAGAAGACAAACATCTCATCTTTTTGATAGTCTTTTTCGACACTGCTTATGTGTTTTGTAGCTACTCATTGGTTTGAACAAAAAAAAAAAAAACTTGATGTAGTGTGAAATGGAACCTTTAACTTATAATAAAACTTTCCCATTCCTCGACAATTTTAATCGTCATTTGAAACAACTCTCATGCATGCGCATATATGCATGAGGAGACATAAAGAGATCTTAGACGCCAGATTTAAATGCCCCTTTTTGATTGCGCAAATAGCCCTTAATTCATCAAGTGAAGTATACTCCGTGAAAATATGTCATGGGCACTGAGACTTAGTAATTTTGAGTTAATAAGTTGCACAGTTTTGAATCGTGGTATACTTTAATTAACTTTTTTTTTTAATTCTTCCATGTATTTTGCCAAGTGGCCTGTCTCTGACAACTCCTGTGCCCCACAGACAAACAAACAAACAAATAAGCTGTACATGTTAACTTTCAATGTAAATTCTAATGCCGAGATGATGCGATTCCTAGTGAGATTAAAATCTGATGAAAATTTGGAAATGATTAAAGTGAGTCCCCCGAGCAATCGTGTCATTGTCTGTGTTATCGTGTCCTAATCGTCGCCACCCAAAAGATGATGAATACGCATGGACAAAGAAAGACGTTTATAATCAGTATTCGAGAGTAGCTATATCTATATTTGCAATAGGCGCGGTCAGATTGGTGAAAGATTGAGAAGCTTAAGATTGTGACATATATTGTTGCGAAGTCTTCGCGATCCACTGTCGTCTGGGAAACCGTTGAATTTTTAAACATGGTGATCTTAAACTTCTGGATCTTTTACCCGTGTGACCGCGCCTAATGAGGACGTGGAAGAACCAAAAATGGTGGAAAATTAAGATAAATGCAGGGATTTGGGTGTTATCACCAATTAGTAGGTTCGTCATATTACACGTCACTTATAATTATGTACTTATTTGTGCAATTTTGTGTTATATTGACTGTTGTGTTAAACACTTTTTTTTTCTGAAATCAAATGTATGAAATGTGGAATATTGAACATGAATTCAAAAAAAAAAAATGCTTCCTGAATTTGTCTGTGTGGCGGAGCGTGCTACATAATGCGTGTTTGTGTATCATTGGGTGCATGGACTATCCCGAGTTTGAGATTCTCATAACATGAACGAAAAAAAAAAAAACAAAATAAAAACTAGAAATGTCGCTATGGTGACTGGTATGCCTCCACCTTAATGTATGGTTCTCCTAATAGGTCTATAGTACAATGTCTTGAAAATGTGTGATGAGTTTCACATACCTGGCAAAATATCAAAATGACAGGTTTGTCACAAATGTGTTGAATGTTCACTTTCCGTGAACTAGGTTTAGGTTGGATGGATGGCTATCCTGCCTAAGAGCGCAGGTATTAGGAGATTTGAGGATTTTTACTTCACTTTTGACCCTTTTATTTATAAGTCTACATATTAATTAAACTTTCAAGGTACGGAGAAAAAGTGTAATTTCACTATCAAATAGTTTGTTTTTTTTTTCATTCTAACTTGACCTTTGACCCTGGTCCTTTGATCCATGACCCTAAAATTCCCAAGAGAATCGCTGTCAGGTAGAACATGCATGCAGAACTGTAGATATGTACTAAGTTTCATAATGACACCTTGAGTCACCTTCGAGATATGGACCAAGAAATGCGAAATTTAGCACTTTCACTTGACCTTTGGGCAAGAAACTTCCAAGAGAATCTCTATTGGGTTATACATGTATATATCAAGTTTCAAGAAAAATTGGGCAGGTATTGTATTTGAATATGAGGGAAAAAGTGAAATTATGAGGAGTTAACCTTGACCTTTGACCCTTAACCTTTGACCAATGACCCCCACATTCCCTAGATAATCACCGCTTGTCAGTACATGCATACACTTTGTATTACTAAGTTCAATGAAGATAGCTTGAACCATTGCCAAGATATGGCAATGGTTCAACGTATTCAGTTCAAGATTCTTCTTCTAACCTACAAGGCTTTCAATGGACTCGCACCATCATACATCAAAGAATAGTTACTCATCAAGCCCAAGATGCAGACCACTTCCATCCGGCTCCGTTCATCATCATCAATTCACTTACAGCTAGCACCGGGTCCACGTACTAAGACTCGCTACGGTGACCGTGCTTTCTCTGTGTGTGCCCTCAAGCTTTGGAACGATCTCCCAGTGATAATCCGTGATTCTCCTTCTGTTAACACCTTCAAAATCAGACTCAAAACATATCTATTCAATGGACTGTAGTTCGATTCACTGATTCCATGTCATCCAATTTATTATGTTTAATTATTTATTATAATGTTATGTAATGTAATGTAATTTAATGTAATATTATGTAACGTAATGTTATATAATTCATTATGCTTTTCATAATCCTTATACATGTATTAATTTAAGATTTAAATGTTAAGCGCTTAGAAACTACTGTAATAAGCGCTATATAAATGTACATTATTATTATATGGAGAAAAAAGTGAAATGTTAACATTTTCACTTGACCTCAGACCTTTGACCTTTGACCTCATGACTCGAAACTCTCTCTGGAGAATCTTCATTTGGTATTACATGTATACACCAAGTTTCAAGAAAAAACCTCCAGGCATTGCATAGATATGGTGGAAATAGTGAAATTTTGAGCATTTGACCTTGACCTTTTGACCTTGAGCATGTGCCCCAAAAAGTTGATAGGCACAACTTCGTCCACTCATTCATATACATACCAAGTCTTATTAGGATACCTTAAACGGTTTTTTAGTCCACAAAATTCATTACGGACGGACGGAAGGACGGACAACCCGAAAACATAATGCCTCCGGCGACACTTCGTGCATGGCGGAGGCATAAAAACTAATAAAAAAGAGAAAATGAAGTGGGGTTCGTAGATTAAACCTGTACCATCTTCTTACTGAGCAAAGCTCAAATAGCACCAAGGAACGATGTTTTTATTGGCCTCCTGATCGCTATGATTGTCGGATACTCTACCCCTTTGCATGTTATGATTCGTATCAAAAGGTTTGTCTTACGATAACAATGTATGTTGAACGAGGTACAGTGTACCAGGCTCCAAAGTCAACCGATTAAAACGACTGAATTAAGCGATTTTCAGATATTAATCACGATGGCATGAAGAAGACAATAAAATATGTGTTTGTCCTCCTTTAATAGAGCGCGAGTCTTTGTACCTCCCATCCACATTTTGAGCGACAGGCCTACTCGCTTCTTTATAACATTTGTCTTCAGTGGAACACGACTTTTCTTTATCTTTTTTTCTCCCCCACTAATAAACACGTTTAACAGATAGTTAAAGATTAGAGCACACTGTTTGCATTTCAGGTAAGGATGCTTTGACTGCTGGAATTTCTACGTAGGGCCTACAAAGCTTTCACACGCGAATGGATTACAAACATTTTATTTATTTATTTATTTTTAAACGCAATGCGTGGTGTAAGACGCCATTCGGTTCATATAAACAGAGTGATTGTATGACCTTCCACGCCAGGGAACGATTATCGCTAAAAACACAGTTATATTTACATGACTCAAAGGTTAGAGTGATTTGACCCTTGAAACAAGTATGGAAATTGAAGACATGTTGTCCCACCATTACATCGTTTATGAGGACAAGTAAATTTATATACTGGTCTTCCTCTTCGAATTATAGGTCTACATAATTGCTCCAATTAAGTTATAATTGAATGATATCTGAATGAATTATCTAGCAGTCACATCTCATTTTAAAAGGAATCTTTAAGCAGTACGAATCGTATAATAATGATAATAATAATGTCTTATTTACCCAGGGTAGCCTCTTCAGTGTTGCTACTGCTCTACCAGAGGGCCCTGCCTTCATCATACCGACTAGCGTTGCCAGGTACCCATTTGTACACATGGGTCGAGAGGGACATCGTGGGTGAAAACATCACTGTCCAAGTATGTAAGCACTGGCCGAGATTCGAACTCGGGAGTCGGGAGTCTTATCCACTATGCCACAGCGCCCAAACAATGTTCTTCTCGAATTTCATATTTTATCGTTTATTCTCTGCATTGAAAATTTCGAAAGTCCCCCCCCCCGCCACACACACACACACACACACACCTTGGTCACATCTCCCGGTGGGATTCTGCCACTTTCTCAAATCAAATGTTGGCATGACATGTGTGCGAGTGTGTGTGTACGTGTATGTGTGTGTGTGTGTGTGTGTGTGCTTGAGAGAAAGAGAGAGAAAAAAAAAAGAGAGAAAAAACAAAAACAAAAGTTGTATGAGAAACTGTGGGCATGTTTGAAATATTAGAGACGCTATAAAGAAAACTTTAATGCCAGATTTACCCGCAAGGGCCTATAATTATTAATGAAAGAAAATACCGCCTCATGCGAATTAAGAAGAAGAAGTAAAAGGGGGGGGGATGCTTTCGACTTATGGTGAGTAAACAAGTTGAATTACTTTGAATTTACGCTAATAATCTACGCTAGTTTTATTTTACTAGTGTTTTTTTTTTGTCTTCATTCTTAAATGTAAGCCTATAGGCCCTATATAACTATGCTGAAAGCACACAACAAAATAATGACAGGAACAGAAATACAACGGTAGTAATAATCATGATAACAATGACAATAATGATAAAATAAGAAAAAATACTACTTATTTTATTGTCCGGGGCTGACATGGAGGCCAAAAGCGTATGTGTGTGTTCGTGTGTGTGTGTGTTAGAGGAGGTGCAGCCATTAAGTTCCGCGCCCTCTTGGATTATGGTTATACACATTGGAAAATGCTGTCATTGACTTTTCAATAGTCCTTTGGGCAGGCTTTCAAAATCATCAGGAACATAAGTGTTATATTAGCGCCTCTGCGTAATCATTTGCAGAGTATGCCCTATTTCGCACTTTACTTTGTGTAATTACATTAACGCAAAATTACAAAACAAGAGCAAGATTGCAAGAAATGCGTTTGAAGCGACCTACCTGTATTCATGGGTAAACTGATAACTCCAAACGTTAGAGTGAATATTCCCTTCAAGGAAACTATTTTCAAATAGCATCGGTGACCGAATTTAGGCTTCGGTATACAGTGGTCCGCAATGTATTGATAATGAACTTCGGGCGCTACAGCCCATCTACACAGTATATGCTGTATTACTGACTGTCAAGTCAAATAGAATAAAATAGAACGAAAGCTAAATTGCAAGAAATGTATAAAAAGCGACCTACCTGTATTCATGAGTAAACCGATAACTCCAAAATTTAGAGTGAATATTCCCTTCCAGGAAATTATTTTCAAATAGCATCGATGATCGAATTTAGGCTCCGGTGCAATAGTCCGCAATGTAAGCTAAGTTTGTGCTGCACTGCCCATCCCTACAGAGCATAAATGCTGATACTACTGATTGTTTGGTCCCAAAGAGACGGTAGTCGCATATGGTCGTAAGAGATGCGCTTGGTGCCTTTTATACTTCTGACACAATTGTACTCACAACACAGCCTGCGGCTTGCCTACAAATGCAGAATGTAAGTACAGACATGATAAAGCTACCTAAAGAGGGCGTTTTCCATTTTACGTTCTTTAGGACCTATAAAAAATGATCCCTTCGCCGCGTTTTCGTAAAATGGTCGCGTGAATTTAACTACGCTATAAGCCTTAAGGTCGAGTGAAGTAGGTCTGATAAACACTCTAAATTCCTTAGATTAAAATAGATTAAAATGGATTGTAGTCAGGGACTAATCCAAGCGTTGGATTGAAGTTTTCAATCTAACAGAGTTAGAATTCAATCTTATTCGATTGAAACCTTCAATCCAATTTGGGATTGGCCCCTGACCACAATCTATTAGAATAACTTTCAATCCACGGAATTTAGAGAGAAGGTTTTACAAACTTGAACAATGCTCTTCACACTTCAAATCGTGTTATTTAATATTATTTTTCTTGTTTTAAACTGTTTTTTTAAATCTCCTGTGAATTAGTGACTTTATGTATTTAAGAGCGGGGAGAAGTGGAACATTATTTCAAGTTCGCCGATTTTCTTCTTATATCTTTTTATAGAAGAGATGATTACGTTTCCTTTCGGGCTTGCATGAAGGTTCATATGGTAGGTTACATAAAGAGCCATCAGCTGGGGGTGGCACTGTTCTCAATTTTCTGCAGTTAATGAAAAGAAAAAAAAAAAACTTTATTTGGGGGGAGAAGTTGACCCACCCGTGGGTAAAGTGGGACAACGGCAAGGGAGAAATGGGATGGTAGGGGTAAAGTGGGACATCCACCCATAGAAATGTCAAAGTTGGGAAGCGTAATGAAACATTGGTAATGAAAACAGTCAAACATGCTTTAATGATCTTTATTTCAACAAAACAAGTTTGAACAACATGTTTGAAAATCTGAACTGTTTTTGTTTCCTGAACAAATTATGCCCAGTATAGTTAATAAATATAAACTTAGGCCTGCTGTATCTCCATTATCTTTATTGGTCTTTGAATTTTCTTTTCAGAGTACATCAACACTGAATTTGGGTAATAAACATTGTTTGATTCAACTTTCATCTTAATATGTCTGTTTGTTTTGTATGAATTCCAAATACATGTAATGGTATTAAGAGGGACAAATGGGACACGTTGTCCCAACTGTCCCTCACATGATCTACTCAGTAACCATGCAGGCATTTGTCAAAAACAAGTTACATTAGTTGCATATCAATAATAGTATACAAATGATGCACAGGATAGAGTGCATTAGTGTAGGCGTAGTGCACTCGAGGGTATTTACAATTGTGAAACATGCACGAGGCGAAGCCGAGTGCATGTTGCACTACATTGTAAATACCCGAGAGTGAGCTACGCCTACACTAACGCCACGAAATAATCCTGTGCATCATTTGTTTTATAAAATGGGTCGAAAATTCGAAAACTAACATCATTTTTCAGCGTTTTTCACGTACCTTTGTGGGTCAAGACGTCCGAAGATGTTCGCGTCCCAAACTTTTACGCACGTCGCACTCGCGGAAGTCCCGCACATACAGTATAAGTATAATGGGGGGTTGGGTTTCCGGACACCCGCATGAAAACTTACTTATTTTACATAGAATATGCACCCTTTACCCTAAAGACTTGATATAGACTCCTCATATAGGCCTACTAGACAACATACTCTGAAAACGGCGTGAGAATTAACCTGCTAAATCGTTGGATTTGCTCTTCAAAGTGACTCCATGTACGCGTCCGGTCCCATAACGCTTGGTCTACTGTACTGTACAAAGTGTACGTATATGTATAGTATAGTACAGTATACGTACGTACGCCACATATGTTATGCACAAGGGAAGACAGGCCGGCCGGCCGGCAGCCCGAACTAGAAGTTGTTTACAGGATTGACAGCGCGTACGCGTATGCATGCAATTCATCAAAGGAGCCGCCGCGCGCACAGACGATCGGCAATCTACCATAGGATTACAGGCAGTGCAATAGTACTGAAGTAAAGGAAGGAGGTGTGTCTCATTTCAGAGCTTCCTATTGGCTACATTCTTGAACCCATTTTATAATAGAGCAGATAAGCCGAAGAATTGTGCAAAATTTGACTAAAGCATGAAACTTTCACCATTGCTAGTACATGCTATAAGATTAATTTTAAGATCGGGAGGTAAGTCTGAATTGACCTCTGATGACCTCTAGAGGTCAATGACCTCAAAATCTAAGAAAATTGATATTTTGCATCATTGGTTAATGATAAACACAGTAATGATGTACTAAAACTTAATATTTGTCACAGTGAAATTGTCTTTATGTTCCACAGAGCCCTGACAGGTTTCTACCTTTGACCTCTGATGACCTCCAGAGGTCAATGACCTCAAAATGTCAGAAAATTGATATTTTGCATCATTGGTTAATGATAAAACACAGTAATAATGTACTAAAACTTAATTTTTGTCACTGTGAAATTGTCTTTATATTCCACAGAGCCATGACAGGTTTCTATCTTTGACCTCTGATGACCTTCGGAGGTCAATGACCTCAAAATGTCAGAAAATTGATATTTAATGCGTCACTCATAACTGAAACACGATAATTATGTACTAAAAATTAATTTTTGTAAGAGGAATTGCCTCAATGTTCCACTGAGCCTTTCGAGTCAGATTTCTACCTTTGACCTCTGATGACCTCAGATGACCTATGATGAGGCCAATGACCTCAAAATGTCAGAACATTGATATTTGGTGCAATTGGTTGATGACAAAAATGATTTAGATGTTATATTCATTTGTATTACAATTGAATTGTTTTCCTATTCCACAGAGCAAGAGAAATTACTCACGTATCTCTACCTTTGACCTCTGAGGAAGGTGACAGGTCAATGACCTCAAAATATCAGAATATTGATATTCTATGTATAGTCAATGGTCAACTTTGTAATACCCGATGTACAATCATTTATGCTATAATAGAAGAATCTTGTCATTCCATGGAACATTGGTCATTAGCCTGTGCATTATATCCAACTTTGACCTCTCAGGACAATGAGAGGTCACTGAGGTCACATGTGTAGGCTTACCTGTATTGATGTTTGGCTTCATTGGTGTAATCGTAAATGCTTAATCATGTACAAATCACGCATTGATGTTTTGATCAAAGTATGTATGCATATTCCACAGAGCATTGGTTTATAGTAACAGGTCTCTGAAATGTGAGAGGTCAATTACTTCAGTAAGTTTCTTGAGTGATGGCAGTGACCTCAAATACAACTGTTATGTTTGGGTTAGTTATGTAGACTAGCAAATATGGCCATTATCTCGACACTCGAGGAAAACAAGGCCCACGAGACTGATATACAGAATGTTTAATCTATTCAGTGTAAGTCTCATAGATCTTTTCCCCCAATTGTCGGACTCATTATGGGACTGGTTTGCCTAAGTGTCAAGCTCATGGGCAATATTTGCATAGTTTCCAGCTGGTGGGCCTGTATTGGCCAGTATAAAGCTGGTGGGTTGTTACAGTATGACTGCGATGAATGACTCATGGTCCTTGAGTATACAGTCCACAGCTGCGACATCATGGACTATCTTGAAAACTTCGACATACTGTGAGGCCCAACATGCATTCCACATGAAGCAATCCTGTGTATTGCAACTAGCTATTGCCATCCGAGACCTACCCAGGGAATAGATAAGCATTCATGGCAAACCATGGAGAAAGCGGATTGTGCAAAATATTTTGGCGTTCCAATAGGAGGCTCAGCTGGAATCAAATCGCCACAGCAGCTTAAAAAGGTTATACTTCAACCAAAGACTCTCTCAAGACGAAGATACGAGTATCATAAAGTTCAGGTGTTTTGCTACTCCATGCCGCTCAGGACTGTCCTGGAATATGCATGCATCATCTGGGATCCATTCACCCAGGTGAAACATCATGAAGTTTGGAATGATCCAGAGAAGATATGCACACTTTAGCTGCAATGACCATCATATGCAAAACAAGCAGTGTTACAGCCACACTTGAAAAACAAAACAAAGCAAAACAAAACAAAACTACAATGGCAATCCCTGTAAGAAAGTACAGTTCAGGCAAATTCAGCGATGATGTTCTGCATCAAGAACCCCACAATATCCACTCCGCAGGAAGTTGTGGCTTTATTGCTGCATTCTTCAAAAAGGGCAAATGACCAAAAATGTCAGGCATCATTTGCAAGAACACAAAGTAGGCCTACTCCCAAAAAAGGTGGCGGCTACTCTCGGCCACTGTCTCTTGTATCTCTTTGAAACACTTCAGGAGAGAGATACTCAATATTCAGCTCTGTTATTAAAGATACATATGTCTCTCTTTTTGTTTTTGCATTTGTTTGTTGTTTTTTGCTTCATATAGCTCTTTGGATACCTTCTTTAACCAATTAAGAAAAGGCTCCATGGCAGAATATTACAAGATTACACAGTACATGTATAATGAAGAAGAAGAAGAAGAAGAAGAAGAAGAAGGAGAATAGGAAACGAGATCTGCTGTCAATGATGCAGAGCCAATACCAATCAGTTCCATGGCAGATCTTAGTCATTGACGATGCCAAACTATTCTGATACTTTGAGGTCATTGACCTCTCGAGATCATCAGAGGTCAAAGGCAGAAACTCGTCTGTGTGCCTTGGAATATGAAGACGATGTCATTGTACACAGATATGCTTGTTTTGTACATCCTTACCATGTTTGACCTTTCACCAATGATGTCATACTTCAATATTCTGATATTCTGAGGTCATTGACCTCTCAAGGGTCATCAGAGGTCAAAGGTAGAAACCTGTCTGCTCTTTAGAATATGAAGACAATTTCATTGTAAGACAGATATGCTTGTTTTGTACATCTTAACAATGGTTACCATTAACCAATGACATCAGAGATCAATATAATATTTTGAGGTCATTGACCTCCAAAGGTCAGCAGAGGTCAAAGGTTAAAACCTGTCAATGCTCTGTGGAATCAGAAAATGGTTTCCCTGAAGTATAGATGCATGTTTAGTGAATCATAACCACATATATCAGTATATCATTCACAAATGTCTAAAAACATCGATATTTTGATATTTAAAGTTCATTGACCTCTGGAGGTCATCAGAGGTCAAAGGTAAAAACCTGTCAGTGCTCTGTTGAATCTGGAAATGATTTCTCTGTGGTATGAATGCATGTTTAGTGCAACATAACCACATATCATTTGCAAATGTCTAAAAACATCGATTTTCTGATATCTAAAGTACATTGACCTCTGGAGGTCATCAGAGGTCAAATCAGACTTACCTCCCGATCTTAAAATTAATCTTATGGTATGTACTAACACTGGTGAAAGTTTCATGCTTTAGTCAAATTTTGCACAATTCACGTGATTTTGAGGGCTTATCTGCTCTACTATAAGGCTCACCACCAGCTTAAAGTGTGCCCTTGAAATCATGAATACAAAGACAACAGGTTAATTAACCTAACTTCAAAAAAATATTATATTTTGGGGAAAATTTTCAATAGCAATTTATACATCATCATACTATAATTCGAGCAACGTTTGTCTGTCTGTTCGTCTGTCTGTCTGCTTGTCTGTTTGTTCCTCTACTCCTCCCAGGTCCTTGATCCGATCTCCATCAAACTTAGTGGGTGGATACAGGTTGACCGCGAAATTGCCCTTTGAGGGGTTCATTTTTTGGAGAGGTCAAGGTCACTGGTGTCATAGGTCAAATAACTTCTAATCTTTGTCAGCTGCAATAATCAGACACCCGATAGAGGGCGCTATATTGATTTCTTACTTTTCCTACCTTGGCTTCATTGGTACATGCGGTGGCACCTCGGTATGACATAATATTTTCCCCCAGATATATCCTCAATGGCGATTCCCCAGGTGTAGGCCTACTTATATGGGGATACCCCCAGAAATATCCTCAATGAGGATTTCGCAGGTGTAGGCCTACTTACAATTATGCTTCCAGCAAGTTTGGCCAAGATCGGACCAAGGAGTAGCGCAAAACAGTTATTTGACCTCCGTTGACCCAGTGACCCTGACCATTTCTGGGGGAATCCCCATAGAGGATTTGTGGGCACTAGCTGAGGCCAAACAAGCATGATACATGTACTTCATTATAGCCCCCCCCCCCCCCCCCCATGGCCCACTTCGGATGATTCAGCACTCCACGGGTACATTGACTAGTACATTAATGTACTTAAAATTTGCCGAACTGAATGGCCTTCTTAGTGCGATGTATGGTTGCTAGGGGCTTATTGTAGATATTATAAGCAAATCGCTGATTGGTTGAACAGTTTTTGATTCGGAGAACGTGTCCCACTTGACCCGCGTCCCAACTCACCCCGCTCTCCCCTACTCGCAGCTTTCTGGGTATTACTTATACTTTGTTTCTACCAATTTAATAAATGAGTCACGTACGATTACCTTCTGCTAGGTTAGTAAATTAGCCACGTACGAGTGATTGTTTTGGAGGAAAGGCGTATCTGCAGAATTGACCCAGAATGACAGGTAAAGAGAACGGGTGAATGACATCCAAATCTAAATTAAAGGCTGCTGATGTGCGAAGACTCCAGCCTGTGTCTTCACAAGATGAAAGCCAAATAGAATGTTGGCCCTATACAAATAAGACCTTAGGCTTCATCAGAGTTTAACCTGTGCCATCTTCTCACTGAGCAAAGCCTAAATAACACCAAGGAACAATGTTATAAGCATAGGGCCTAATGATTGTGATGATAGTTGGATACTCTTCCCCTTTGCGTGATATGATATCCATAAATGCCGTTATCAAAACCCTGTGGTACAATAACAAAGCAGTTTGAAAAAGGAATGCGTACCAAACTGCCAAATAACGAATGCGTAGTATATTATGGTTGACCGATGAAAAGAAATAAAGTGCTTTCTTTAGATACTACAATGGCATGAAGAACGTGAATGTCTGCTCCAAACTGGAGCGCGAGTATTTGTCCCTCCAACGCATCTCCCCGTTACTGGGGTGCACCCATTTTGATAAAGAGCGCGATATCTTTACTCCGTATCAGGGCAATTACCCCCAGAAGGCAATTACCCCGGGCTAAATACTTGTCAGTGGTAAGGTTAGAGTAAAGATTAGGGTTAGGGTTAGGGTTAGGATTAGGGCCAGGGGAAGGGTCCGGGATAATTGCCTAGGGGATAATTGCCCTAGACCCCTTTACTCCCCATTTAGGGATGGTATCGTATTGGTGGAGATAAGGATTGAGCTTATAACTTTTTGCGAGATACCAAAAAACCATTAATGAAATAATACAGAGCATTTCATTATAAGATGAAATCAAAGTTTATCAGATGGAAGTTGGTTTTGGGAATGGCTGAGACATCCAAAAACAAGGTGAAACAAAGCGATCCTAATAAAAGGTAGGTCCCACATTTTATTGGAATTGCTCTGTTTTGGATATCTCAGCCATTTCAATACCAATTTTCATCAAATAAACGTTGCATAGCTTTAGGATTTACATTCTCTTTCATATTCTATAAGAGGTTTCACATTATCTCACCCAAAAATGTTAGAAACCTGAAGGTAGGTCTCAACCACAGCTATACGTTCCATTTAAAAGAGAAAGGGATGGCGCAGTTTCGGTTGGGATGGGACTTCAGGTTTTCATACCAGTAATTATTATATTTTTTTTGGAGATAATGAGAAACCTTTTAGAAAATTTGAAAGAGCATAAATAAGAGGAATTCCAAATCTATTTGATGAAAATTGCTTTTTGAAAAAGCCGAGATATCCAAAACAAAGTTATCCTAATAAACAGTTGGACCCACCTTTCATTGGGATTGGGCACTTTGTTTTATTTTTTTTTTTTGAGGATTTCTCAGCCATTTCAGAACCAATTTTTAGCAAATTCAACTTTGAATTTCTCATTGTGTGTTGTTAAATATTTCACAAAGTGAGTTATAAGTACATTATATAGGCCTACGGATGATGAGTCCATGATATCGAGGGTACTGATGAGCAATGCTTTTGAGTCCAATATATTTATATTTATTTATTATCAATATATGTGTAATTTTTGTATTATAGTTTTGATAATTTGTATTCATACAGATTAATTATATAACATTGGATGGCCTTGAGATTAATACAAGGAAATATTGGACGAGCTATGCACAAATATTGGACGAGTCGAAGACGAGTCCAATATTTTGCTTAGGGAGTTCAATATTTCCTTGTATTAATCGAAAATAGGACATCCAATATTATCATTATCATCCTACAGAGGATTTTAGCAAAGAATATTTTCACTTACCCTTTCTGTCTCCGAGTGCTGTATGGTCTCCTACTGTACTTGACATGGGGTATAATGGTACCGGTACACTCTTCAGTGCAAGTTAATCTACCGGTACTTCATTCCCTGATAAAACAGTGATCTATACCAGTATCCATGGTAGCCGTCATGTTACTGTTAGGCCGAGATCTAGCTAATTTAGACCAGAATTAGATGTTATTGTATCCGAGACCTGAGACACAGTTCACGTCACATCTACCGTAGATCGTTAAAGATTTACTTCAGTAGTACTGTAGTCCTATAGCCTACTGTACTTAGTAACACATTATGCATGTAAATGCAAGCGGCGGCGGCCGGCTACATTATCGCGCGCGGGCTTGGTATCAATAGCAGTAGCGCTGAGCTGGGGTCCGTTTCATGAAGCTATCACATAAAAGCTATCACATAAATCTTAAAATGGCCAAGCCGCTCCTAAGCTAGGAGAGGCTTTCACAGAGAAGTAAAAACCATTTCACGAAGTCTCTCCTAAGCTATGAGAGACTTTAATTTTTTCAATCGTCATGTTCGAGGGTAATACTAATTAACATATCATTAGCATATCATTAACTATTCTCCCTATTGTGTTACATGCGGTGAGCACTCGCTACATAGACATAGCACGTACACACACAGTGTATACAGCGCAGAGGCAACAGATCTACGACGGAGGCAAGATCCTGAAGGCTAAGTTGCATTCTACACCGCTACCAGTTCATATTTCTATTAGTGAGTATATTTAAAGCTGTCTGCAATTGAAAAGTAATGCATGTGGATTCATAATGTGATATTATTTAGATATATTTTTGTTCGAATCTTCTACAATTCTCCAAGGGCTATCTAGATGTAGATCTAATCTTACCGGTATTAGCGTTATCACAATAGTCCCACGTAGGCCCATCGCCGTTTGTTTGAATGACCAAATGGCCAGCTGAGTTTAGGTAGTTTGTTAGCATGGTACGGTAGGGTCTAGAGCTACTACAACTTCTACAAGTAGATTCTAATAGTGAAATGTTTGTGGGTTGATTTTTAGCGTGCAGATATTTCATGAGAGCAATTGCCCGATTTGTTCATGTATGAGTGAATTGCAGGTAACTTAAGGCGTGAATAGTGAAGGGATCGAAGAAGAAACCGGAAATTTCATAAGTAAAGAATTGGTCTGCATTTTATTATTAATATTACATTTTTGAAGACGTGTCTAACATTGAATAATTACACTGTCACTGTTAGCTGTGTGGATAGTATTCAGAAGTGATACAAATTTTCTGTTTTGTGTCAAATCGACAGGAAAGATCTGTTTTTTTTTTTTCAGTCTAGAGAATCTCAGGTTATTTTGTCCAACAGAATTATAGGCCTAGCCTAAGCCTAATGTTTTTTAGGCCCTAACGTGAACTTATAGCATTAGCATTTACACTACAGAGAACCAGCTATACGTTACCTGTGTCATTGTTACGTTTACAAGTCCTAATGTTACTATCTAACGTTACTAATTTCTAGGTCTACAACAAAAACTTGTAAAATACTAGGGGTTAGGGTTATAACTGCGACCAGCCCGAACGCGAAGCACTGTGTACAACTAACAGGGAGTGCCCTGGGGTTAGGACCGGTATAACTGCGACCAGCCCCAACACGCAGTGTTGGGACAGTGTGTAACTGTGTACACGGAGCGTTCCGGGGTTAGGACCGGTAGTACACTGGAGAGTCCGACAGCTGTTAGACTAACTAGATCAAGTAGTAATAGTAGGGCCTAGTAGTAGTACGTAGATCCAGGTCTACACAGAATATAAATTGGAAACCATGGTTCAGATCTTGGTTCAGACTTGAAAGCTATCTTCAACAATTCTAAGTGCATACAGCACTGTAATCGCAATGCATGTGTCACAATAAGATAGGGAATGATGTTTACCTAAATTCATTGGCATGGAACCTCTAGAATTCTACTGCTATACTACCAGATGTCTATAGATCTAGAATCCAGTGGTATAGTGATCCTGAGTAGCACCTACTGACCTAGATACTACTTAACCAGTGTATACCAAAAGTATAACCAGACTAGACCCTTTGCCTTGGTATTCTTAAACATATTATCATTAACATAAGTAGGCCCATCACTCATCAGTAAGGAAGATAATAGGTCTTCTAAATAGTGCTATCTATCTAGGCAGTTAGTAGATTCTATAGGTCCATACTCCGATGCTAATACCGCTTACACAACTTCTTTTAGCAATTTAATTGATGATGATGATGACATGACAACAGTTGATGATCAGAGTGAGACTGTGGCTGCATTTCAGGCTGTATGTGATCAACCCGAATGTGAAGCCACAGTACAGCTGGTCCTACAAGATCTTAGGTAGATGTAGACCTTGCAATATGGATGCCTATCGACAAGATCTAGAACCTCAAGAAGTCATAATACCCATAACTATAGGCTTACACATGTTGAATTGAGACATGATGATGATGACATGACAACAGTTGATGATCAGAGTCAGACTGTGGCTGCATTTCAGGCTGTAACTGTGATCAACCCGAATGTGAAGCCACAGTACAGCTGGTCCTACCAGATCTTAGGTAGATGTAGACCTTGCAATATGGATGCCTATCGACAAGATCTAGAACCTCAAAAAGTCATAATACCCTAAACTATAGGCTTACACATGTTGAATTGAGACAACTCAAATACTAGTAGTATGTCTTTTAATCATTCCCCCTCCCCCCCAAAAAATAAATATAAGGTCCTTTATATATTTAAACTGCAAAAACATGTGAACTGATTTCAAATTTCATGCAGATTCTAGATATTGTGTGTAAAATCTTGTATAATCAAACAACAGTTTGAAAACACATTTTCTATTTTGTATTCACATTTTTAATTATGATGTTAGATATGGAACATCAGTCAGACTGCTACAATCAGACTTCTTCATCTCATAAAGCCCAGAGTCAGTTGCTGAACTTCACTGAATACAGAACCAAACTGCTGAACTTCCATCTTCTCCTCAGCTAGACTGCTACTGAACTTCGTCGAGACTTACGATGTATCTACCAGCATGGTCACCTTCAACAGAATACAAGTATTTTAGCTTATAATACTATTTTAGCAGACAACATATCTGTATATTTTCAAATACTACAATTGCAACATTATTTACATTTGGACATCAAATTGTCTCTGGATTTTTAGTTGAATAGTGTTAGACAGGAAATATTAAAAACAATGTTTGCTATAATGTCCATCTTGGTAATTGAAAACAAACATTCTTATCCAGTGAATAGTGACCCTTCTAGAAACAACTGTTTTTTGCATTTTTTATTTCACTATCTGTAGAATATTACATACTGATCCAATTGAAAAGAGATAATTCATGGAAGGGGGGGGGGTACCTGCATGTCTACATGCATCAAGCTCCTGAAACAAACTTTAGCAGTCACGTTATCTTAATAATGTAGGCCCTACTCTGATTGTTTATTTACCCTCTCCCTTTTCTAGTATCAAGAAAACCTTATGCTCTTACAATGTTTGAAACAAGAATATTCGACATAGCTAATCATTTTAAACTGTGAAAAGTCCTATTTATAGCTTATGGATCAGTAGATACTAGTGAATTCATTCTTTCAAAATCAATGGTAGGGCTTTTCAATTTGATTGCTGTAGCTTGTTATAGCAAAGGCAAAGTACCCATCTCTAACATACTTTCTAATGTCCCATGTCCTGCACTATTGTTTTGTTTGTAAGATATTAACTGTTCTTGTATATTGAATAAACTCCAAACAGCCAAGGACCAGACAACATGTGAACTTCATCCACTTCAGAGTTAAGGACTGGGGGCAAGATGCAAATGGAAAAAGTCAAGTGACAGTGTCATGGATATTCCACCATCTTCATTTGGTGTGTTAAATTATTATTTTTAGCTATTGAAGCAAGTTGAGAAATCATGTTATCTTGATCATCTACAGTTGGCAGGAAAATTATTCAGCCCCTCTCTTGCATGTTGGACACTCTGGCATAATGGATCACATTATAACTGAGATCATTTCTAAATCATAAAAGTGGTTATCAGATAGTTTGCTACAAGTAAATAACAGATCAGTAGCCTTTGATTTGCATATAGTTACAAACTTTGATCATTCATGTATAAAGAGATATGGTCCAGTGAGCACATTTATGGTCATTTTCAGTCCTTTCAGTGATCACTGAAATGCTTCGTTGAATATGGTTTGTTCACTCAATGTTTTGATAGGTGACACAATATGATGGAATTTGATGTAGGATTCTTAATATTTGAATTGGCATTTTTCATTGTACAAAAATATTTAAATGAACTCATTTCTAGTGAATGTTGCCACCATAGAGTTTGTACAGAGGTTTAGCCGTGATATTAATAATTCAAAGTTTAAGTCATGTCAAAATGAATATAACCCGATGAAATGCTAAGAGTTGTGTATAGAATGGCAAGATACTATTTAAAATTCCATAAAAACAAAAGAAATTAATCGTTATCATCAGACCATAACACGTCATGCTTCAATGATCACAGAAAGGTTTGAAATGACCATAATGTGCTCACTGGACCTTATCTCTTCATGCATGAATGATCAAAGTTTCTAACTATACGCAAATCAAAGACTATTGATCAGTTAGGCATTTGTCATAAACTATCTGTTAACCACTTGTATATGATTTAGTAATTGTAATGTTATTTATTTTGCTATAGTGTCCATAATGCAAGGGGGTGAATAATTCTGCTGCCAACTGAATAAAGTGAATGCTTGTTATTAATTTCCCCTCTCATTCATTACTTAAATTACCTCATACTCTTACAATTTGCTAACAGGGGCTCATTACATAGTGATTCAAACTTTAAAAACTGGCAATTACAACTTGTTGTTCACATAATATATCTTACAAAATTGATAATCATAAATGAACATTTTGTTATTATTGCTTGTTTTAATAAAGATGTACACTCATCTCAAATATTTTCCAACTATCCCATTTGTGCATCCGACGTTTCTGTTTGTATGGTATTTAACTGTTCTTATATTTGCACACCCAAAGGCCTGAAGAGAGCTGAACCTCACCAAGCCTTGGGACAGACAACTGCAACTGAACTTCACCATGCAGGTCAGAGTCAGACTGCAATTGGACTACAAACTGTATAGCAGCATCTTATCTACGACAGAACACAGGTATGCTTTTCTCAAATTAAACTTGAAAGTATAAAGATTTTACAAAATAAACAACTTGAATAACAGTTGAAAAAGGGCAACCTCTGTTGATGACATATCAGTTACAGGTAATTCGGTCTTTCTTATTTTAGGAATTATTGTAGACTTGGTGGACAAACAATGTCACCTCTATATGTGAACTGCTCCATACGAGAAATGAAGAAATTAGTGCATTTATACACCCCAGTTGGTAGTTTATTTAATGTTTATGTCTATATCAGCCACAATTGGGAATTCTGTACGGCTTACATTAGTTGATTAACGCACTGACATAGCAATGCAGCTGATTTATTGCATAACCCATTGAATCATCTTTCTGTTTATTTTGGAACCACCAGCTTGCCTGACATAAGTTACAATCCTTTTTAAAAAGTCATGAATGTATAACGTTCTGTCAGACGAGTGTTTAAAGTCACAATCACATTCTCATTTTGAGTCTGTGTCACACCTTTTTTGTTATCAGGAAGAATCTGCTACACTAATTCTTGTGTATGACATCCCAGACGATTTTCTTAGTTTTTTTTTTTTTTTTCGTAGATGCTGTTAAACTGTTTCTAATGTACTGTATAAGAAATTGCTGAAAAGTAGTTCTGTGTAATGATATGTGTGCCAGTCGTGTGTGTATTCATTCAAATGTAACCCACATATTTTAACACTCTGTATAATGTCAGGCAGAGGGGATGAATGGCGTGTCATAAAATTTCAGTATGTAACCTTTTTTTTTTCCATATTTGTATTTGTTTTTTCTTTCATATAGACTCTCAAGGCATGGAGCTTGCCGACGGTGATGCAGACAGGTTGAATGCAACATATGATAGTTTTTACCGCTGTAAATATATATATATATATATATATATGAATTTAATCTTTCAAAATCAATGTATATACAGTGAAACCCCGTTATAACGAGGTCCGTGGGACCGCCAATATTGCCTCGTTATAACCGGTTCCTCGTTATAACCGTACGCACTAAAAACAAAGAAAACATAAGCATGGAGTCACATATACCAAGCAATCAAACTTATGAGCAGTCTTTGTGTTGTTATTACACAAGTAAATGGATCATTATCATTGAGAAAGAATAAAAAGGAATCACTTGTGAGTTGATACCAAAGGAATAAAAAAAAGAAGGGGTTGAAAACGCGTTTTTTGTTTTTCTTCTGAAAAATCTCTTCGCGTGTGTTGTGCATGCCTTCTCGAAAAGTGCACGACAGGGTCGAATTCGTAATCCTTTCTACACCTATCTCTTCCTCGTGTATTGAACCATTCTGAAAGAATGAAAATATCATTTGTGAAACACAGTATAAAATTTTAATAAACAAAATCACATTGTATTAAAAACATTTGTTACTTTTTTTCTGAACATGGGTGCAAGCAGAGTAAAATGCATTATTAAACTTATTTTACGCTGTGTGCGCCCAGCGGGATCGCGATGATTACATTATCAATTATTTAGGCTGTATTCCATGATGTTTGCACCAGCAGGGGTTGAACATGCATTTTGTATTTTTCTCCCCAAAATCTCTTCGCATTTTGTCCTTGTGTCCTTGAAAGGTACACGACATGGTTGAATTCATGATCCTTTTTACGACTATCTCTTCTTCATTATAACGGACCATTCTGAAAGAATGAAATTATTCATTTGTAAAATACAGTGTGAAATAATATGAACATCACGATGATTTCATTAATTATTTCGGCTCTAATCTTTTACGTAGTATACACATCAATGTTTCACAACCAGCAAAACAACAGGAAGTCGGAACTAACATGGAAAGGATTATGAGTTTGCAGAGGTTGTGCTTTTCTAATATACAAATAGGTTAGGAGAGTCCATCTGAATTGAGTTGTACATCATTTTATTTAAATCTTAGAGTCTGTTCTTTCAGAAAGAGGATTGAGCTTTTAACTTCTTGGAAGATATTAAGAAACCACTAATGAAGTGCTACAGAGCATACCATTCTCAGAGGAATTCAAAGTTCATTTGATGAAAATCGATTTTGAAATGGCTGAGACATCCAAAAACAAAATAAAACAAAGTAAAAGCGATTCTAATGAAAGGTTGGTTCCACCTTTTATTAGGAATCGCTTTATTTTGCATATTTCAGCCAATTCAAAACCAATTTCATCAAGTAAACATTGAATTCTTCTTGGAATTATGTGCCCTTTCATATTTCAGAAGAGGTTTCTCATTATATCACACACACACAAAAAAAAAATCTGAAACCAGGTCTCAACCAAAACTACATCATCCCTTTAACCAGAAATCCATGTTTGGTGACTTTTTGTGACTTTTTGGGGGTTTTGTGATGCAGAGTCACAATTGCAGTGTTAGATATGAAGCTACAATCAGACTATTGCAGTTTGACTACTGAACTTCACTCAGAGTTTTGTCATAGACGAGTCCATAGGTGATGGCGTATTATTAAGTGCTTTGCCAGGCATTAAACAAAACCAGAAATGAGACAAATCCCCCTTAGAAGAAAAGAGAAACAAATGCATTGCAAAGCAGAACAGAACAGCTAAGCATGCAAAAAAGTCGGTGAAAAGCAAACGGGTGAATCGAAGCACACTAAAAAAGAATAAAAAAATAAAAAATTTTAAAAAAAAAACCGAAAAGAAGATTTATAGTAAAGTGGAAGAAACCATTTTAAAATGGACAAATGCAAATCTCTGTCAGCACATAACAGTCTGATTTCTGATTGCTTTGATGAATAAAAGCTATTGTGTAGTAGACAAGGTCAGTATTATTACTACTATTATCATAATTAGTATTCTGATGTAGGGAACCCCAGAGTGCAAAAAGAGTGGATTGCAACACATATCATTGTTTGCTTACCAAATATTTGCAATGATAGAATTTCTTGAAGTTCAGCTGCTTTCACAATTTGATTAATAAACCATGAAAATATTTCAAATAATTATGAAAGATGTGTTGAGGTGTAAGTGATCCAAACATAAATACATCAGTGAACGTTGCAGTGCATTATTTTTGTTATTGTTTCCAGGCGTGTGACGGCAAACTTTATGTAAGCAAGTTAGAAAATTATATCTACGCGGGCAATTATAATTTGATCAGAAAGATATAATTAAGAATAAGTTATTATGTAGAAATGAAGTAGAGTGTAATACCAGAAAATACTGTGAGTGATAATAATTTCACAAAGACTGTAACCAGTATCATCATTGTGGTTATGACAATTGTGCTCTGATTATGGCGATATTGAATAATGAAATACATGTTTTCAAGATCAGATTTAACAATGAATCAGGCAACCAGAATATGAAAATTTGAGAGCAACAACTGTTTCAATAGTTTCTGCAGTTACATAATCTGTCAGATGACATGTAGTTAAATTGTGTAGAACTAATATTAACCCTATAAAGCCCAAGGGGGGGGGGGGCACATTGTGCCCCCTACCAGATTTTCATTCGCCAATCCTTCGCCCTTTATCCAATTTTAACCAAATTTGGTGACTTTTCCTAAAATCTTACTCCAAACGTTTTGATATATAATTTAGCTATATTTGATATTGCTGGTTGCCATGGCAACCATAAACTGACAACCATGTCAGTCAGATTTTTGCGTATTTTTCTGTTCCAATTCAAATTTACAATATTATAATGTATGAAATGGGCGTTTCTTGGGTGAAATTTGCTGAAGAAGCAGAATGTGAAGTAATTATGGCCTTGAAATGTTTTTCCTATTATTTCCTTTGTTTTTCTGTGCCAACAGCATAAAACAATAGATATAATAGAGATGCTTGAAAATAACAGTATTTTCCAAAGATTGACGTTCTATTTTGTGTCATTTTGATTCCTTCACCCAAGTTATACCTCTAATATCATTTGCTTATCACATTATCAATCTGCAAACTTAAAATTCCAATATTATGGGAATATGAAATATGATTACTATGCATGTACCTATCCCAAACAATACATCATAGGTCTCATAATGTATTTCTTTATTTTGTTATGAATAGCGCCCCCATGTGGTGACCTTGAGAAATTTCAACCATAACAAATAACCAGCTTTGACTTGCACATCATAAGTGGCAAATATGAAAAATATTGGTCTATGATAAGACATATATACTGGGGATAAAGAAATCATACAGAAAAATCATGTTTTTAGCATATTTCCTATGTATTTCTTTATATTTTGATAAATAGCGCCCTCTATGGGTGACCTTGAAAAAATTCAAGTATGCGGTCACGTAGAGTATGAGTTGCTCTACTCATGTGCCAAATATGACGATGAGACATCAAACAATAACAAAGTTATATAGGGGGCACAATGTGCCCCCCCCCCCCCCTTGGGCCTGGGAAGGGTCAAAATAGCTTGGGCTTAATAGGGTTAATGAGTATGAAATTGATACTGGTGAATGAATCATTATCGGCGCTTGTCATTCTGAATCTTTAAATGAAATGTGTTTCAATTGTGGCAATTGATGAGTAAAATCAAATCCAAGTATGAAACCATGAATACCTGCAGAAACTTGAACTATCACTCATTGTGATTTTTACCCCCACCTCCAACTGAGGGAGTTCGTTCAACCAGCACTAACTTTATACGTTTTTTTTTTAAGTTGTTACCATGGGAACGCACGCATTGTTCAACATTGAATAAAGTTGTGTTTTGTTTATTAAAAAAATCTGTTCGTCATATGTGTCATAATTACGTATTGCAAATCAAGTGCTCAAAAACTGAGGGAGTTGCGTGGATGAATAAACTGATAAGTCCTATGATTTTCATAAAAAATGATGTTACCATGGCAACACACTGTCCAATATTAATGGAAGAAAATTTGAAAGAAAGGTTTGCACAAATACATATTATGACTGTCACATGTGTCAAATATCAAGTCAAATGCTCAAAAGCTGAGGAAGTTAGCTGAATCCACAGTATTTTTATATGATTTTCATTCAAAATACTCTGTTACCATGGCAACACATTGACAACGATCAAAGAAGAAGTTCCCACATCAGTCAATGTACTTTAGCAGTCTCATGTGCCAAATTTCAAGTAAAATGCTCAAATACTGAAGGAGTAAACTGAATCCACAAATTTTGTGTATTATATTCATTGAAAATGCTGTTACCATGGCAACACAATGTTCCATATCTATGAAAGATTGAAGTTTGCACAACTGCATATCATAGTGGTCACATGTGCCAAATTTCAAGCCAAATGCTCAAAAGCTGAGGGAGATGGCTGAATCCACAATAGTTTTGAATGCTTTTTATTCAAAGTCTGTTGTTACCATGGCAACGCATTGTTCAACAATGACGAAAAATGAAGTTTGCACATTGCTCAAGACTGACAAATTTATCCGAATTCACACTATTTTTAGGTGCTTTTAAGTGAAAAAAAAATGCTGTTACCATGGCAACGCATTGTTCAACATCAACAAAAGATTAGTTCTGCACATCTACATACTGTAGCGGTCACATGTGCCAAAATTTAGGTCAAATGCTAAAAAACTATACGAAGTTAGATCAATCCACATATTTCTTTGTATGATTGGTATAGAAAAAACTGTTGTTGCCATGGCAAAAGATTTCTTCACATCCACACACGGAAAAAAGCGTCTTGCACAACTACACATTACTTTGATCTGATTCTATGCTGAATTTCAACTGCATTGCTTTAAAACTGAGTGTAGTAGTGTAATCCACAATAATTTGTATGATTTTTATGAAAATATGTCGTTGCCATGGCAAAGCATTACACGATATTAACGAAATAGATGTCTTGCACATCTACCTTTGACAGTGGTCACACATGCCAAATTTGGGGTCAATTTCTCCAAAAATGAGAAAAAAGTTTGATACAATGGCTCTCTGAAAAAGCTATCACATAAACTTAGGAGTGCTCCTGACCACTCCTAGATTTATGTGATAGCTTTGCCAAGTTAGGAGAGACTTTATACAAATATCGACTGCTGCAGAGGGAGATGGTAAAACTATTTGCACCGAGGTGATGTCTCAACAGTGCTATGTCCCGAGACGAAGTCGAGGGACATGGCACTGTTGAGACATCACCGAGGTCAAATAGTTTTACCATGGCCCGAAAGAAAGCAGTCGATATTTGTTTTATATCCCTCTCGAGCATTTTACTAGAGTAATGACGGTTCCCTTTTGGAAAAGTGTGCAGGTTTCGTGAACGATAAATCTAACGTTAGGCCGTAGCAGTGCAGCAGCAGTGCGTGCAGCGCGTAGCGAACGACACCGCTGCGCTGTTGTTGATTCCTACACACGAGCTACACTACAGCGTGCAAAACTCTGAAAGATCGAGGAGGTCCAGGACTACGTTAGTAGGCCTAAAGCGGCTTCGTTACCCAGATCATCTTCAAAATCGGTTTTAGTTTATTCCTAATTCGTACCTGATATGGTGTCCCCCTGCGATTATTCTTCCGTTACTTGATAAGCAGTCACTTTGTCAATTGAGCTGAATGCATTGATCACACGTCCACTAACGTCGCACACACCCACGCCATATCGGACCACAGATGATTTCTGTAATGCTGGAGCTGTCGCATCGCACACCGCGCGCTCCGCGCTCTCTTAGCGCTAGCTAGCTAGCTAGCTTTATAAAATGGGTTCAAGAATGTAGCCAATAGGAAGCTCTGAAATGAGACACACCTCCTTTCTTTACTTCAGTACTATTGCACTGCCTGTAATCCTATGGTAGATTGCCGATCGTCTGTGCGCGCGGCGGCTCCTTTGATGAATTGCATGCATACGCGTACGCGCTGTCAATCCTGTAAACAACTTCTAGTTCGGGCTGCCGGCCGGCCGGCCTGTCTTCCCTTGTGCATAACATATGTGGCGTACGTACGTATACTGTACTATACTATACATATATACGTACACTTTGTACAGTACAGTAGACCAAGCGTTATGGGACCGGACGCGTACATGGAGTCACTTTGAAGAGCAAATCCAACGATTTAGCAGGTTAATTCTCACGCCGTTTTCAGAGTATGTTGTCTAGTAGGCCTATATGAGGAGTCTATATCAAGTCTTTAAGGTAAAGGGTGCATATTCTATGTAAAATAAGTAAGTTTTCATGCGGGTGTCCGGAAACCCAACCCCCCATTATACTTATACTGTATGTGCGGGACTTCCGCGAGTGCGACGTGCGTAAAAGTTTGGGACGAACATCTTCGGACGTCTTGACCCACAAAGGTACGTGAAAAACGCTGAAAAATGATGTTAGTTTTCGAATTTTCGACCCATTTTATAAAACAAATGATGCACAGAATTATTTCGTGGCGTTAGTGTAGGCGTAGCTCACTCTCGGGTATTTACAATGTAGTGCAACATGCACTCGGCTTCGCCTCGTGCATGTTTCACAATTGTAAATACCCTCGAGTGCACTACGCCTACACTAATGCACTCTATCCTGTGCATCATTTGTATAACAAGCCACAGGACTGTCGCTCAAAAGTATCGCTACTACGCGCACTGCGTACATTCATAAATGAGAAATGTAGATATCGATCACACGATCACGATTGGGTGCAAATCGTGGATTCCCAAAAGTACTATATCACGCTGGCTAGTAACCAATTGCACCGCATCCAGCTGCTCGTGCTAGCTAGTAAAACTACACCATGTTCGTGCTCTGTACAATCCTATGGCAAGAAGCTTTACATGAGGGATATAATATGTGCTAGCTTCGTTCATGAAATGGTTTGTAGAAAAAGTTTCTCCTAAGTCTGAGTTTATGTGATAGCTTTATGCGATAGCTTTTTCATGAAACGGTTTTTAGCAAAGTCTCTCCTAAGTGTGACTTAGGAGAGAGAAAGTCTCTCTTAAGACTTTCATGAAACGGACCCCTGATCAATCGTCGCCAGCTGCACAAAAAATGCAACTTGTTTTCTTCAAACCTAAATCTAATTTCCTGGTATGAAAGTTATATTTTGAAAAATTGTATGCAAAACAATTTCAACTAATTGATGTATGAAATTTGTTTGCATAAACACAGAATTTTAGAAGAAACGATATTTTAGTTAATACGTGATTAACCAATCACAGACGTTTTTACTTCATATTTCAGGTCATCTCGTATATAATCTCAGCCAATCACGGTGCAGTTTATAAAAACTTTTGGGAATCTCCCTCTTGCCGTCCAATATTTTAAATATTGGTCGCCTCGGCAAAAAATATTCAACAAACTTTCCAAGTGGGTCGGAGGTTATGAGGTGCGTCGACAAAATAACACTTGTATTTGGTCTCCAAAAATCCTAATCTGTATGGATAATAATCATAATTATTCTTTGGAAAAAAAAGAATCTATGATTTGTACGAGAGAGAAAATGTGTTTGATTACGTTTGTCATGAAATTGCAAAAATAAAGATCAAACAAATAAGTAGCTTAATTCACGATTGGTATAGATTAATTCAACTGTGTATTAGGGTTCTAGTCCAAAACAGCAGTAGATTCTATACTGTATAGTCATTTAGTGGGGGGACATGTGCATCCGCGGACACTACCGTCTGTCTTTACGGAATATCTCTCTCTGTCTCGGAGGAGAACCGCCAAAGAGTCCGAACAGACGTAATGTCTGGTTTACAGTTAGACCTAGTCTAAAAACAAAAATTCTTGCATAGAGACTAGTAGTACATAACCTTTCAATCTCCACACTATCTCCACATGTAGGCCTAATCAAAGTTGTAGCTTAACCTACGACTCTTCTAGATCTAGTCTAGCTACATTAGATCTAACGTGTTATACCTAGTATGCCTACATTGCTCTCAAATTGAGAGATAAATGACTAATGAAATCCAACAAGATTCTAGATCTAGGAAGGGTAGTACTAACTTCTAGTGGCGATGGATCAGATGCCACGAATGTAAATTGTGTTCTGGATGTATATCATAGATTGGGATATTAAAGGGATCGTACAGCTTTGGTCGAGACATAATTTCGGGTTTCTAACATTTTTTGGTGAAATAACGAGAAACCTCTTATGAAATATGAAAAAAGTATGTAGTTCTATGAGGAATTCAACGTTTATTTGATGAAAATTGGTTTTGAAATGGCTGAGATATCCAAAAAAGAGTTATTCTAATAAAGTGTGGGACCAACACTTTATTGCGATCGCTTTGTTTTATTTTGTTTTTGGATGTTTCAGTCATTCCAAACCCGACTTTCATCAAATAAACTTTGAATTCCTCTTAAAATGGTATGCTCTGTAGGACCTACTAGATCTTTATCATAAGTGTTTTCTTGGTTTCTCGCAAAAAAAAAAAAAAAATAAAAGCCTATTACTATATCTCATCTCCACCGATACATACCATCCCTTTAAAAACGCCAAATAGAAAATGAGGTCTAGGAACCTACCTAACAATAAACAGATCTATACACAGCCCAGTCGCTATAATATACAACCACTGGGCTGTGTAGAATTATATAGATCTAAAAGGTGGCCTAGGTCTAGGGCCTAGATCCTATAGGACCTTAGTGTAACGTTAGATAGGCAATTATTGACATTGGAAGTGTCTAAATTACCGTAAATATAGGTCTACTGAAGCAGGGCTAGCTAGTAAAACAACCGTTAAAGGCGTTAGACATTTTCGCTATTGCTTCAGGGCTAGGGGGTCTTAGGTTAGACCATCTAGAAAAAAAAATAGTGTTAGGCCTAGATTTAATATTTTATACACAGCTCAGTCGATGTAAAAACGCGGAAGGGCTCAGTACAGTAGGCCTACCTGCGAGGTCCAAAACACAAAGCGAACATGTCGATTGCGTCGAGTTTTGATTCTTGACATTATTTTTGTCATCTCAGGAGTCAGAGTCAGACCATGCCTCAGAATCATTAATGACAATCTTCATTTAATTAGACTTCATACTTTTGTTAACGATTTTGACATGGCTCTAAACGATTCACAACTTACCAAAAAACAAAGATTTTATGCAGCGTGTCATTACTTTTAACGGGTCTAAATGACAACATATCGCATCCAAAATAAAAATTTCGGTACTTCTTAACATAACAATCAAGAAATAATGGTCCAAGAAACTTGATTTTTTGTCGTTTTCCCGATGCTCATGGATTTTGAAAACATATCCTCACATGAAATAGAACTTTCGCGAGCCGATATGGGCCGCCATTTTTGCTCGGAAAGTGGACGTTACCATCGAAAAAATCAGAAAAACACGAGAAAGACATCAACAACACCGCCAGAATTGCGATCTTGTTTGCGGCCAATGCATGTGCGCCCGCTGTTTTCACGTGCTTTCGCAATGGGTATTGGCGCTTACGCAATGTTCGGGAGACATGTGAAGGCGTTCAGCTAAAGATCGCGGAGCACGCGCGTATTGCATAGGGATTGTACATCGTGCCGCAAGCAGAAATACTACGCCGCATATCGCCCTTATCGGCGAAAATTGTGTCGGGTTTTGCCCTGGTAAATCATGAAAACTGCGTTGGTCAATGGTAAATTTCTTTTATGAAAACAATTGCGTTAATGAATAATCTTCTCTATGATATATGAAATGGTTGAAAATAATTTGCCTGATTTGTTTACAAGTTGGAAAAACCCTAAACAATGCTTAAACTGCCGCAAACGGGGTATTTTACTCGATAGGCCTACTGCAACATTACCCCGGGGCGCTCCTTCACACTACGGTGACAGTTCGCATAGTAACTCTAGATCTAACAACTGTTAATTGTTGGGGCTGATGGGTGGTCGAAATTACTTTAGGTCCAGTCGCTGTAAAAACGGCTACGTTAGGTAGTGCTAGTTTAGACTCTAATTCTAACGTTACTTACAATCACATGTGACAGTAGAGACACTGTATGTGGACGTATGTCGCAAGCTGGGTTACCAAAGAAGGCAGAGGTAGGGACCGTAGCGTGGTAGACTGTAGGCTCTATTATTGTGCCCACGTAGGGCCAATGTGAGCCTAGTTGCGTGCAGGAGGCTCTAGGTGCTGCTGGGTATGACTTATTGTCTATGATTGTTAGAAGTATTGATGACTCTAGAGCGTCTAACTGTTAGATCGAAGGAAAAACAACTTTACGTTGTCTTAAACAGGCTGAGTGGTCTTGACGCGGAGTTTCAGCCGATTTGCTACACGTACAAATGTACGTCCGTACCATTAACAGTCAATACACGTTGTTTATGGGGGTGTCCGTCTACGATCTTTGGTTAACTTATCTAGATCTGTCTGTAGTGTAGCGGCGCGGCGGCTAGGCTAGCTAGCTGCGTGCAGCTACCGATGAGTACGTGGCATAGAGCTGTAACTGTTACAGCTCTATGGTACGTGCCATAGAGCTCTATTATACGTAAAATTGTGCTTACTGACGGTAGCCAAAGAGGTTCTATATGTAATAGAGCGCGCGCTCGCATATAGAAGCGGGGCCAGTTGAACGACCCGCCGCCATTTTCAAAGAGGTTGACTACCACAAGCCTGAACCCGGACGTGCCTATAGTAATACACGTAAAGTACAGCTTCGAAGATGGGGTTGGGTTGGAAAAATCATTCTAATTTTAAGGAAAATCAATATTTGTCCATATACCACCGGATTTTATAAGAGAGATACATTCTTAACACAGTATACATGTTTTGATGAAAAAAGGACTTACTCTAATGTGTCAAATATGTGCCTTAACATGAAGCCAAATGGCCAAATAGGCATTCATGCATTCATACTACATAAAGATTGCAGAAAGGTACGGTGTATGCTTTTTGGTATGGGAGTACTGATTTCACATCATCAATATATGTCACTTTATAGAAACATCAGACACATACAACACACACTCCCACATACACCCACAACAAACACACACACTCACAACAAACACACACATACGCACACACATGTACACACTAAACCACATTTTTTTTTTTCAAATTCCAACACACACACACACACACACACACAACACACTGTGTGTTGTGTGTGTGTGTGTGTGTGTGTGTGTTGGAATTTGAAACAAAATGTGGTTTGGTGTGTACATTATTGTGTGTGCGTATGTGTGTGTTTGTTGTGAGTGTGTGTGTTTGTTGTTGGTGTGTGTGGGATTGTGTGTTGTATGTGTGTGAAAGTGTGTGTTGTATGTGTGTCTGATGTTTCTAAGTGACATATCTTATGTGAAATCAGTACTCCCGCACCAAGGAGTATACACTGTACCTTTCTGCAATCTTTTTATGTAAATTTAGTATAAATGCATGAATGCCTGTTCATGTTAAGGCACATATTTGACACATTACAGCAAGTCCTGTTTTCATCAAAACACGTATGCTGTGTTGAGAATGTATCTCTCTTATAAAATCAGGAGGCATATGGACACATATTGATTTTCGTTAAAATTAGAATGATTTTTCCAACCCCACCCCATCTTCGAAGCTGTACTTGACGTGTATTACTATAGGCACTTCCGGGTTCAGGCTTCTGGTAGTCGACCTCTTTCGTGCGTGCGCGCCACTGTTCAATTGGCCACGTTTTCAGTTGTACGCATTGAATGGTGAGCGCTTACTCTATTACATAATCACCTCTTTGGCGGTAGCATAACGGTATGTTGGTGCAACGCATAAAAAAAGAAGAAGAAGAAGAAGAAGAAGAACAAGAACAAGAAAAGTGTAAATCTGTCCGCAATCAGTAATCATACTATCATGTAATAATTGTGACCGTGCACCTCAAAACGAACATAAAGTCGAAAACACTGATTTTGCGTGAGGACTGAAAATAAGTGAAATGGGTCAACCTAGCCGAACTTGACTTTTTCATATTTTCTGAAAGAGCGGGTCTTCTTTTACATTATGCTAAAATTTGGTATCATAAAACGGGCAGGAAAGTTTGTTTTTTAGCAGTTTATCTCGAACACTTTTTGGTAGAATAGTGTGATTAGGTGTGTCTTTAGAATCCCTTTTTCATTTCTGAAAAACCTTGTCCACCCTCGTCACTTTCAACTCTAATAACTTTTGAAAGGATAGTGCTACTGCTTTGAAAGTTGGCATTAATTATTGACAGAATGTGTTAAGGAGGCATGCTTAATTTCAGTTTAATCTGATAATCTCTTCATTGTTGTTACTCTGGTGGTTTACTTCCTGTTTTTGTCCCATTCATCGCACAGCCAGCACGGTTTGGTAAAGATTTAGCGCTTGAATAGACACTGTACTTCAGAGCCTCTTTTCTCAGTTCACACTTTTCCCGAGTTTGTGCTTTCTTTCCAATATTTAGATAGATTAGGAGAGTCCATTTGATTTGAGTTATACATCATTTTAAAGCTTAAAGTCTGCTCTTTCAGAATATGGTCTTAACTAAAAATTCATGTCTGGCGCCTTTTTGTTTGTTTTGAGGTGCATGGTCACAATTTGTCATTACAATAAAGAAATTGAACAAGCTGAGATCAAACAAGTTACTCATAGTAACGACTTGCTTGCGATTTATTTCTGCATACCATAAATGGAAACACGCAAAGAAGAAGTTATGTAAATTTACATAGCATCTTTATTCATTTTCTAATTTAATGAAAATTCATTTAAAAGATAAATTTAGAGAAATTGTTTGACACCAACCATAATCATAACGGATACTCTTAGCAAGCGTCTATAGAGTTTTTACGAAGAAATCATAATGAAGGTGACTTAGATATTGGTTGGGTTGTTTGGTTCTAAATAATATTATGATCCAAAATAAATAGGCCTACCGGTACCTTGACTTTCAAAAGGCCTACGAAAGAGCTATTACAATTTTGTGAAATTTCATTACCTTATTTCATCAAATTTGGATATAAGTGAAATTTTTGAACATAACATAAAACAAGCTCTGATGTACAACGTTTACGAGGCTGTAGTCAAAACAGTAAAACTGAATTTTAGAATGAAAACGATTATGGTCATATCAAAATTTCATACGATCAGATTTGTCATTTTAATTCTAAGAAATGCTTGTATTAACAAGAAAATCATCTACGTGGAGAATGTTCTGGAAAATACTTTACTAAAATTCTCAAATAATTCTCAAAATGATATCGGTAAATATTATCATTCGCGGAAGCCGAATTGATAAATTAAAAACGATGTTAAATTTTTTAACCGTGTCCGAAATTATTTCACTAGATATTACAATCATAATGGCAAAATGATAAAGGAGTAAAAGTGTTATGAAATGAAAGCATGCTAGCTAGGACTGGAAAATTCATATTCATCGGTATTTAAAAAAAAAAAGAAAGAAATCACAAACAAACAAAAAAAGGTTTAACCGCAGTTTTTATGGTTCCTTCTTCCGGGGTTGAACGGTTGACAAGCTAGAAAAAAAAAAGGGGGGGGGGAGGCTTAACCTTATTCCGGTGCCAATTTCGGGCTAAGGAAAATTGAGGACCAAGTTATGTAGATTGAGGGGGTGGGACCCCCTGCCCCCCCCCCCCCCCCCGGCCTTATAGTACCTGCGCCAAGATGAGCCAGTGATTGCTATAGAGGATGATATCGTTGTACCGCGATGATCGGAAGCAGCGGTAAGACATAGATATTGCCTATATGAAAAAAAAATTAAAACACACACACACGCAAACACAACAAAAACAAGTTGATCGTCATCCTGAAGATGAACTTCAAAGTTATTGGGCACGTACATAGTCAATCATTGTCAAAGGTTATTTCTTTTTTCTTCCCAAGCAATTCACATTATGGTGGCCTTCGAGAATTTTTGAGAAGGAAAAGCGGGCAGATATACAGTCCGTCTCTTTTAAAGTCCAACCCGGTATTTTATTTCAGATGATATTGCTTCCAAATGCCTCAAAATTTTGTTGCGTAACATTTTTTTTTACTCTATTTTTTCATAATTACATATATTTCTATATTTCCCTCGTTCTGAGTATGTTTTCTCTCTTTCCTGTATAGCTAGCTACCTCTATTTCTTTTTTTTTTTGATGTTGACAAAGGTAATAATACTCTGGATCAGATCTGCCAAGTGATTGTCTTCTAGAATGCCGGATCATAATCCCAACAATCGCCTCCTGTTTGGACTGCTTGCTGCTTCCCATTATCATGCACCATCGTCTTGTTGTTCGTCGACGTCAACGTTCTCTTTGTCTTCTCCTTTCTTAGAGTGTTCGACGTCATCACCGTCGTTGTCGCTGCTCTCCCGACGTTGATCGAGTTCATTGTTGACCTCGCCATAACCATCCGAGGCTGTCTGGTCATCATCATCCTTATCGATGTTGTCGCTGCTGTCTTGAAGGCGGTTACTGCCATCATTCCCCCTGGGGCCATTGCCGACGTCATCCTTTACGTCATCGCTGCCTAATTCTCGATATCCAACACGGGTTCCGTTGCCCGTGTTGTCATCAATTACAATTTCCTCGCCATCATTTCTGCCGTCGTGGTTGTCAGAGCCTATTTGACTTTTGTCGTACTTCACGCTTCCCTTGTGGTCATCGATGGCGTCGTCGGTCTTGCCTTGCTGACCAACGCTTTCACGCTGTTGGTCATCGGTCTGTCTGCTCTTCCTAACGTCAATCACATCAAGCATGGCGTGTTCATCGTCCCTGTCGTGTTTCTTGCTACTTTCTTGATGTCGAACAGGTTCTGGCTTGCTATTCCCGTAAACGCGGATGACGTCTATGCCAACAATCATCCTCTTCGGATGCTCCTCGCCGGTCGCCGGAGATTGTTTCATTTCATTGCTCTCCTTGTCATTGTCGGTTCCGGCTTTCCCGTGGCCTTTACTATTATCGATGCTTTCCCTCCTTTCTTCAGATTGGCCACGGTGGTTGCTGCCATTGGAGTTGTCTTTGTTTTCATCAGTCTCCTCTTTCTCGTCATCGTCAGTTGTTTCGATATCCCTGCTGCTCTCCTGATTTTGGTCATGGTCCTCGCTCCTCTCTCTGTCGTTGACGTCATCACCCTTTACATCCTCCCTGCTGCCGTTCATCTTGTCTGCGTTGACATTAACGTCTTCATCTTTACGATGATCGTCACCCATTTCGTACTTTCCGCTTTTTTCTCGCTGACTGTCATGTGCCTGTTCACTTTCCTCGTCGTTACCCCTGCCTGGATTTTCACTGCTTCCTTGTAGTTGGCCGTGATCATTAGAGCGCCTGCCTTCATCGATTTCTTTGTCTTCGTCATCATTACTGCTCTCGTTTTTCTCACGGCTTCCCCGATATCGCCGATCGTCATTGCTGGCCTTGCTGGTATTAATTTCGTTGTCCTCGTCTTTAACATTCTTGCCTTCCTTCTCATTGCTTTCCCGGTGCTTTTTGTGTTCCTTGTTGCTCTTTCTGTCATTGATAAGCTCATCCTCCACTACTTCCCCCTCTTCGTCGTCGTCGTCGTCGTCATCATCGTCGTGGTCGTTCTTCCCTTTCCATCGCATGTGTCTTTCGCGTTCCTTGCTGCCCTTGCTTTCCTTGATGTCGCCATCCTTAATCTCTTCGCTGGTCTCCTGCTCCTCACTGCTTCCCCGATGTCGGTGGTGCTTCCTGGCGTTTATCTCACCACTCGCGTGATCATAGGCCTCGTCATCCTCTTCATAACCACCTCGGCCGGTGCTGCCTTTGATAAAGTCCCGATGATGGTGGTATTCCTCGCTTCTGTAATGGCCGTCGACGTCGTCGTCGTCATCATAGCTATTGCCATGCTGATATCCGTGTGAGTTGCCTCGATGATAGTCTTTTTATCAAAAGAAATTAAGAGACAAAAATCGTAATTGTGGACAGGGACGATGGTCACGGAGGATTAAACACTCGTTTTCTGCATGTTGCCTGAATGGAATATAAACCCATCAATTACAAATATGAATATTTTTCACGGTTTGGAGTTGTTTCTTCTTATCATAAATTGTTTATCATTCATTACTATAGTATTTCAGAAGACTAAAAACTTCTTTTCCATCTGAGCCCTGTTTTTGTCATAATGATATCAATTGCTGAATATTATAAAAATCCTTGACATCACCCAACATTTACTTCTAACAGTTAAAATGGCAACACCTGTAAGGAGACTAAAGCAGATGTTTCGACCTCAAATTTGCAATCTTTTTTCATTTCCTCTTTTTTCATTTCTTGTGAGTTTCAGTTCCATCTAGTCCCTTCTTACGTAAGATAATTACGTGCAGTGGAATTCATAGGCACCGGTTACAATGGTACACCCTGAATCATCGTGGAGCATGAACACGCAGAGTTGCTGTATGCCTATGTACCTGACCTATTCCAGCTTCTGATGATAACCTTTGAGCATGGTCATGTAAAAAAAAAAAAAAATGAAATCATAAACGCCACGCATCATAATTAAATGCGGTGTAGTGTTAAATTAATTCCATAAACAATGTATTCCATCCTCTCTGTATTTTGCTTTATTGCATTTTCTTTGATTTATTCATTTATTTAATTAGTTAGTTACTTAATTAGATAGTTAATTATCCGTTCATCATTGACTGCATTGCAATATTGGATGCTTCGTTATACGAGTTCACGTACTTATTGTAAAAACGATTCATTCCTCGAATCATTTTGGAAGCCTTAAGCCTTCGTGTAAAATGACTTGCGTATCATTGCCATTTTACCTGGATGGCCCTCGCTGTTGTAGCTGCTGGCACCCTTCCACATTCCGATATCCTTTCCCTGCAAATAAAATAAATTATAGATAATAAAACTGATTAACTCCTTATGTGCCACGTTCGCACG
Source organism: Diadema setosum (assembly GCA_033980235.1). NCBI lineage: Eukaryota > Metazoa > Echinodermata > Echinoidea > Diadematoida > Diadematidae > Diadema > Diadema setosum. The sequence continues at coordinate 5,760,192 of CM067065.1, read as the reverse complement.
CCCGACCCAGTCGACGGAGCGCCAACTTCGCATATTCTACTCAAACGCACAAACCCGATCAAACCGATCGATAAATCGCCAAATGTCCAGTACAATGACAGCGATTGTCGCTATTCTATTCCTGTTACATGTAGTTTGCATTCTACGGTGATTGACTATCAAGCGGTGCTCTCTACTGGATTTGTGAGTAAATTCTTTAATTAAGTTTCTGTCATTGTTCTGTGTGCAAAAGTCATGCTCCAACAATAATGCAGCTATATTGTTAATTTCAGAGAAAAACAGTCATGGATTTGTCATACAATAATTTTATATCAAAGCAAAACTTGACATTTTCTCTACAACTTTGCTCAGCATGTCCAGGGTAACAAATGCCTATAAAAGTTGCATAGATTTCAGAAACAGAATGTTGCCCCAAAGAATGACATTGAACATTGCTGTCTCAGAATAATGTGGCACACAGGGGGTTACACCATGCATACAAAGAGTCAACATGATCTTGACAACTTCTAGTTATTTCAATATTTCTATGGAAACAAATTTAAAAAGTTATTTCACTGTGCAAATGTGAATAAAAATTGATTGATTTGGCCTCTTGACAAAAAAAAAAATGGCATGGTCAGAAATTAGAAAATGATTATTATCCCAAAATATTGACATGCTGTGCGTTAAATGACATGAACTGCAACTTTCTTTAATATGAATCAATTCTTTCCTGGATGACAATGCGGCATAATAATATCGATGGCTTTATCAAACAGATAGATTGGTAGGAGGTTGAACTCATCCTCTAAAAAGTAATCTCCAACAAAGTCACCCTAACACAGTTACACGTTATGGCCCGGGTTTATACATTTTGTTATTCCGGAGGTTTTTTCATGCAAAAAAAAAGAATAAATAAAAAATAAATAATCAAAACAGTGCAAAACGACAAAGAATAGTTCGAGGATTCATTGATCCGTAAATGATCTATGGTTGGTATTTCTGGCCGTTAGTAAGTACGCTTTTATTGTTGTTGTTGTTGTTCTCCTTCTTATTTTTCACGTTTTGACCAGCAAACCTTTCATTTATTTTTTTTTTTTCTAGTAACGAATCTCCAGGTATAGGTACGTGCTTGTGTGCCTCGGGAATAACGAACCTTTGGAATAATAAACCTCATTTCATGTTTGTTTGTTTTTTTTTTTTGTTTTTTTTTTTTTTGTTTTCTTCTGGTCAACGAACCTTTGGTATAAACGATCTCACTTATGGAATACTGGCCGATGCATACATCATTGATATTGACAAACTTGATCCCTTGTCATAGGCCCATTTACCCCCCCCCCCCCCCCCCCTCAAAAAACGGGGGAAATCGGGATATCAAGATACTTTGAATTTTTGGGGGGCAATATATATATATGAAGAGTTTGTTTGCAAAAACCGATAAGTCCATTTTTGAAGATTTTGAAATAGGGTCTTTGTCATAAAGTACAAAATAATACCTTTTAAATGATATATTGATCACAACATATAAAGCTATATTTTTGAAGTTATGGTCAAAAGAAGCAAAAATATTCTTATTATTCTCTTTGTTCTTCTTGACATTTAATCGCAAATATCTCCATTTGACAAATATGGACTTATCGGTTTTTGCAAACAAACTCTTCATATATATATATATACATATGTTTATTTATTTATAATTGACAACTCTCATTTCAATACATGTCTACAATATCAGTAAAAGAATATTCAGTAAAGCGTATCACCACTGAATTAGTTGAATCTGCATAAAAACAAAAAATAGAAATCAAACTTCAATGTCAATGATTATGCAACAAAAATAATATATAATGACCAGGCCATTCCAGGGTACTAACCAAAAATTGGCGATCATGAAGGGTTTGTCAAAAAAAAAAAAACTTGATTAAATGCACAAAGTGATATAATATACATTTCTATCACCATGATATCTTTTTCAACATTCAAATAATTGCAATATTATTGTGTCACTTTATTTTACCTTTAAAATATTTCGTGTTATTAACATGTTTGTCTATGATACTTATTTTCTTCCAAACCCTTTCAATGATTATCGATAAAACTGTAATATTTCATTTTATTCGATTATTATTTTTCATTTCCCAAAAGAAAAAAAGAAAATAATGAACACAGCTATAGAAGGAACGCAATTGTTTAAGTACAGCGTATTTCAAATATTTACTTTAGCCCGTAAAGTGCTATCATGATGATAATGTAACAATAACTTGCTGAAGATAGAAATAAAGAAAAGTGAAGGAAATACCACCAAAACTCAAAAATGTTAACATTGAAATTTAATTGGTTACACTAACCATGGTCTGGCACCAGCTGGGAGGAAAGATGAGGAGGAGTGATGCAAAGAGAAAAACAAGTAGCACTATCAATCCTGTGGTACATGCAGCCATCTTGACCGCACGATCAGAGCAGTAGAAACCATGCCTAGCGCCCTCTTCCGTTGTCACGAGGTAAGCCGTGTCCGTCTTTATCGTTACCTATTCAAATGATTAGAGAGAGAGAGAGAGCGAGAGAAAATGGATTGGTTTCAAGAACAACATGCACTGATATTTATGACTACAGGAGTACAGTTGCACAGTTACAATATTGTGCTATTGATAACAATGGCAATGACCAAGTTGGAATTGATATACGTATAATACATAAACATTACTGCATCTACCTTACTTTGTACTGTTTCTGCGATAATAATGAAGCTATTAATCGTTGTAACACTATACGTGTAGCTACTGCGTTATGGATGTGCTTGTATAGCAACAATGGTGTTAAAGGTTGTAAATGATTGTCTGACAGTGACAGTGGTAGAAGTAGAAGTGGTGGGATTATAACAATGCCGTGCAGCATAGATTCGCGATTATCTGTGTGTGTGCAAAGTATTCCAATCCCACCTTGCAATATTATGTCCGAGCACTTAATGCATGTTCTGTCCAGTTCATTGTGACAAGCGTGCGTGCCAGCTTTCTGCCAAGGGTGGTCTTCTAGCCATCATCAAATTACAGGTATATGCAGTTCTCATCTACAGTGTAAACTGTTTCGCCTGCTTTCTTTGTGTGTGTGTGTGTGGGGGGGGGGGGGATATGGGTGAACGGTTGCAAAAGAAATCGATATAATAACTATATTAGGCATCGCTACTCAAAAACCGAGAACTTTTGCCTGTAAATCTGCATATGTGGCTTAAACGTCTTGTCCAAGGACTCAAACGCAGAATTTCCACTTTTGGATCCTATGTGACCCTGCACCACAAAACAAACAAAAAGTCTCCAGACATGGATTTTTAGATAAGGGCAGATTGTGACAGAGCAGACTCTAAGCTTTAAAATGATGTATAAGTCATTTCAAATGTATTCTCCTAAAGCTTTAAAATGATGTATAAGTCATTTCAAATGGATTATCCTAACCTATATAGATATCGGGGAAAAAAAAGCCCACACTCTGGAAAAGTTGGAACTGAGAAAAGAGGCTCTAAAGTACAGGGTTTATTCAAACGCTTAATCTTTACAATGCCGTGCTATCTGTGCCATGAATGGGACAAAAACATGATGTAACCCACTGGAGCAACAACAATGAATTACCTGTATGATTACGCTGATATTGAGCATGTTCTATTAACACATTCTGTCCATGATTAGTGCTATTAACTTTCAAACCAGTAGCATCATCCTTCCAAAAGTTATTAGAGTTGAAAGTGAAGAGTGTTCAGAATTTTAAGAAATGAAAAGTGGCCTCTGAGAAAATCGCACTTCTCTACAAAAAAAAAAGGGGGGGGGATTGTAGAAAAACTGTTGAAAAACAAATTTCTCATTCAATTTATGATCACGAACTCAAGAATAGTGAAGGAGAAGAACAACTCTTTCAGAAAATATGGAAAAATTAAAATTGAGACTTGGTTGACCCATTTTACCTTTCTTGAGTCCTCACGTAAAATCAAGATGTGCGACTTTTCGTTTTTGTGATACACGGTCACATATAGAGTCCTATCTGTGCTACTTCCTTTCTCGTACGTGTTTTTTTTTTTTTCATATCTCACTATCACCTCTGTAAAAATTGCAGACGTGTTCACGTCCCTTGCGTAATGTTTGTAAGAAGTGTTGTAAGGCACATTAGATGTTACAGAAGTCATTTCAAGCAGTTGATTTAAGATTTATGTCCTCCAACGACTGCGGACTTTGCCCCCGAACAGATACGAGCGTACACGCAACCGCCATCAACACGGATTGTTTACTTTGAACAAACCAAAATAATTTTGTCATAATTCAGATAATAGCACAATTTGGCTTGATGTACACAAATAGTAGACATGATACTTAAAGGGAATTTATACGATGTGTTTATTGCGAAAGGCATTAAGACGCCATGTCTGGTAAGCGAGCTCACACGTATCTGTCCCGCGTGTTCTGTGATTTTAGCATCATATTTTGGTTATAATGTGTATAAGAACATTTTCATGTCTCTCTTTTAGTATCTCCCAGGAAGTGACGCAATTCATTCTCCCCTTCATTGTTCTTACATTTAAATCAAATCTCAATCACACAATTTATGCATAGATACAAAAATGAACAAGGAGAAAGTGAAATGGCTATGCAACAATCCACCTTTCGCCAACCCTTGTTCAGCAGTGATAGTTATCCTAAACGTTTGCCTGAATATAGTTAGAGGAGCCTGCTGTGCTTTTATAAAGTTGCTTCCATTGAGAGAGCTGGTTAGAGAGTCTAAGTGCTCCTAAGATGATGTGAGTTTTGGCCATTCAAAAATATATAAACGAAGACATTGTAAATGTTACACATTGACTCTCAAAGTATGTTTTTGACAAAACTCATACACAGACCACCACACCTGATGTACTAATAGAGCCAAGAAACTCAAATTGGTACACCTCTTATTTATTGTTGTTTCTTCTGGTGTAAGGATAAAACGTTTAAAATGAGTATGAACAATAAGTTGTGACGTACTATTCAACTCGTTTTGCGATAAAACTCTTTATATATTACTTTGTCTGTGTGTGTGTGTGTGTGTGTATGTGTGTGCAATATAATACATTAAACATATGGCGTCGTTCAATTTCTGTGAATCACCATCTTCATTATCAGTCTACGATATGTAAATTGACTATTGCATTATTAATTATGTATGTTGAGGAATTGTATGATACAACACATGCATATTGTGTGCATCACCTGGCAAATATTATTTACCTTGAATAGGTCTGAAATGACAACAGATGATGGCAACTAAAATCAGACTTAAAACAAGAGTCTACATTTCCACATTAAACAGTTTAGATAGTGGACATGATGATTGGTTAACAAGTTAACATACGCTGTTATACTATGACGACAGCACCCATGCACAGTGAGAAATTGAAAATATCCTACTGCTAGATGACACGCCACTCCTTGCTTATCTAAGAAATGGATTTCAAATCGACCTACCTCCGCGCCCTCTCTTATTTCCACGCCAGCTTCGAGGGCCTTGTCTGCCGCTCTCTGCTCGGCTGGGCTCAGGGGGGCTGCCGTTGTCTTGCCCATATTTTGATAATCCGCTTCTTCAGAAGATTCCGCTTGTCCGGTGAAAACTTAAGAATCTGATGTTCACGATTCTAAAAGTTTGCTAGCCCAAGCAGTGATTGCTCAGTGAATTGCATCGGAAAATGTATATGGTGACATCGAGTAGAGGTTTGTTCACTTCGTAGGCCTATGAGAAGCATACATGTAATCGTACAACATTGGCTCACGTAGATTTTATGGCTAGACTCCCAGGGAGTCCTCGTATGAAAACAACAACAACAACGAAATTTGCTGTACATGTCAAATTGCAATCTACATTCAAACCTGTGTGCTACATTGGTGATAACACAAATTGTGGTCAGAGATATTCTTTGTTGAATGATATAAAACCATGTGATGTTTGACCTCATCATCGCCTAAGATAAACATCCCAACAGGTGTATACTTCGTATCTCTTCACTGTGCGACGACTCATTATTTCGAAGGTATAACCTACATACAGTATTTGAATACGACAGAATTAAAGTCAAACCTATTGCCACGTGTTCAACGCTTGGCTCATCATGCTCATTGTATTTTATTTCGTTCTTTGGTGCATGCAGTTACATTATTTTCTTTTAGAATATTTTTCTTTCGTCTTTCTTTGCTGCTGTTGTAATGTGTCTTTAGAGCAATGCCTTTGACCACTCTTTGAATCTTTTAGTAACTGCAAAAAATGTGAATAGCACGTAAATGAAAAATATACAATTAGTCTACTACTGTACCCTGAATCATTGAAAGAAAGAAATATAATAGATCTACTACTGTGCTACAAGGAACATTTTGTTAGCATGATGATATCCAGTAAAGAATGTTCAGAGATTAGACAAAATGCAGACATCAAGACCAGTGCGTATTAACAGGTAAGACTTTATAATGTCAACGTTGCTACGCGTAGTAAGTAAACACTATCTTATCATGAGATACGAATACAAATAAAGAGAGAACTATATGCTTTAAAAACATGAGCAATTTGGTGGGAGGGTTCAAGAAAACAAAGAAAAAAGACACTTCTACAAAACACTACTGGACTCGACACAACTCTCGTATGCAACCATAAACATGTGACTCTATGGCAATGTTTCAATATTGCTCATAAACACTTCCACACCGATGTAATAATAAATGGCAATGTCAGGTGTTTAGTAAACGGGCTATACAACGTCACTGCGGCAGGTCTTCTATACTGAGTAACATTATCGAAGTCTCTGTTCAGAGAGTAGCCCTTAGACCAGGCATCCACCAGGGCGCGGACAAGACACGGACAAGACCCGGAAAGCAACTTTGGTATTCCGCACTCGTTCGGCAACCTCTCCGCACGTTCTTGAAAGTGCAGTGGCGGATCCAGAGGGGGGCGCAACCGGCGCACGCCCCCCCCCCCCTTTATTTTTCGTTAAAAACAAAAGAAATAAAAAGAAAAAATGAAATGAAACCCGGAAGTGGCACCAGAAATAATTAGTCACGCCCCTCCCCCTTTACAGAATTCCTGGATCCGCCCCTGAAAGTGTCCGCTCCATGTCCTTAACCCTATAAAGCCCAAGGGGGGCACATTGTGCCCCCTACCATATTTTCGTTTGCCGCTCCTACACCCTTTACCCGATTTCAACCAAATTTAGTGACTTTTCCTAAAATCTTATTGCGCACATTTTGATGTATAATTTAACTATGTCCGATATTGCTGGTTGCCATAGCAACCATAAACTGACAACCATGTTCGTCAGATTTTGCATGATTTTCTGTTCCAATTTCAGTTAACTGGGGATGAAATAGGGGTTTTCTTGGCTGTAATTTGCTGAAGGACCAAAGGGTGAAGGATTTATGGTTGTGAATTACCCTGAAATGGTTTTCTTATTATTTCCTGTATTTTCTATATGACATAGGCATCAAACAATAGATATAATAAAAATAATCGAAAATACAGCATTTTCCAAAGACTACTCTTTTATTTTGTGTTATCTTCACACACGCTTTGCCTGTAATATCATTTGCTTATCATTAGTATCAATCTGCAAACTCAAAATTACAATATTTTGGAAATATGAAATGCGATACCAATATATGTATTCATTCCAAGCAGTACATCATAGGTTTTATATATTTCTTTATATTGTAATGAATAGCACCCTCATTTGTTGACCTTGAGAAATTTCAACCATAACAAATATTGAAGGTTAACTTGCTTTTCCTTTGTGGTAAATATGAAAATGATTGATAAAAATGGAATAAAAAGATATATGGGAATGGGGATAAAAAAATAAAGAGAAAGATATGATTTTAGCGTATTTTCTATTTATTTCTTTATATTTTGGTAAATAGCGCCCTCAGTGGATGACCTTGAGAAATTTCAAATGTTGGGTCATGTAGAGTCCGAGTTGCTCTACCCATGTGCCAAATATGACGGTCATACATCATATAATAAAGAAGGGGTCGAAATAGATTGGGCTCTATAGGGTTAACATGTCTCCGCACCTTCGGGAGAGAGAAAAATTTCCGCGTCCAAATTTTGATCGAGACCAAAATTTGGACGCGGAAATGAACTTAATGACACCTTTGGCAACTTGTCCTGAGGACATCGTCAGGACATCCCGCCTGTCCGTAACTCTTCCTCTCCTTTCGCAAACGCTCCTGAAAGAGTCCCGCTGTATGGAGAAGCTTCGCGAATGAAAGTGGAAGACACCAGGAATGTTTTAGGACAGAGCGGAGCCGATGCGGATCTATATTATTATGTAAGTGTCCAGAGCCAATGCGGACATTTTGTGATCAAGACATGAAAGAGTTAACACGTTCCACGAGCAAAAGAATTTTGAAAGTTAAAAAATAGTTAAATGCAGCATCATGTCAATGAAACGCAAAAAAAGACCAGTAAGGGAGGCGAGGTCCCCATGTTAGCCCAACAGCCAAACCGCTCTTCCACTGATTAGGAACAGGTAAATATCAGCATTTCCCAGTCCCAAATGAAGAAAGCAAAGCAGACGGCAGTGGATATTTTGCTAACAGTAACTCGGAAAAAGAGGAAACAGCACTCTCCGCTCCGAGTAAACTTTAGTTTTTGTTGCGTTCTTTTCAGAAATCATTTTCATCTTAGAGATTTTTGATAGTTGTCATTACATTGTATATAGTGCATCGTTTTGTTCGCTTTAAAACAGCTGGTGTGACCTCCATGAGGGCTAGCAGTCAAATGAGAAAAATCGAAAGTCGGCTCCCAAGTTCTAACCTTGCCCTATTTCCTCAAATTGTCCGCTTATCTAACTCGCTCTAAATCCGCGAGTCATCCTGATTGTCCTTGTTCATGATATTGCCACTCCTGGTGTAATCCTAGATGTTTCCGCGCTGCCCGGCTAAGATTAGCATATTTCGGGTTATTTCGCGCTCTTCCAGAGTAAATCCTAGGACACTCCTATGAATGTCCGCAGTCAGTCCGCGGACATTCCGCAGACATTCCCAGGAATGTTCCAGGACAAGCCGATTCGCACACTTTTTCCTCTTCTGACGTGGACAGGATGCCGAAATGACAGAATTTACATCCGCAACCCTTCTTATCCTTGTCCGCCCCCTAGTGGAGGTCCGCCCTTACCCCGACAACGTCGGGACAACGTCCGGAAAACAAGATTCTTCGCCTTTTACAAGAGAAGAAGAAAAACCGCAGGAGAGAGGGAGCGAGGGGTACTGTCTCTGCAGACTTACATCGAAAACATTCTCCGAGTAGGATTTCTAAACACCATGATAGTCGTTCATACGTGAAGGGGTTGTGGTTACAATTCATGCAAGTGATGTACGAGTGATGTGTCTTTCTATTTGGACCATTGCGCATGCGTGTTGAGTGTATCAAAGGAATGTTACCACGAGAGCGTTTTAACAGAAGGGTTGTCGGATTAATGTCTTGGTAGGCCCTAAATACCCAAGCTGGCAAGGGTAGAATTTGGAAGTTACCGCGACAAGGTCCGAGTCACATCTTGGGGAATAGTTTTAACAGGCAGGGGAAAATAAAAATTGCCCGTATGTTGTCGCGGTAACTACATGTATGGTTTGAGAGGCTCTCTTAAAACGGGGCTTTAAGAGTGCGAAAGAACGTCCCTGTTCCATATACAGAAGAAACTATTTTTATTGATCAACGCAAGCATTTTAAGTTCCAAACACTGACTTTGAAAAGTGACTGCAGGTCTATCTGAATGCCTTTTCTTCAATGCATGAAATCAATCAGAAGGATACGTGACATTTCGTATAGCGAAAATTGGCAAACCACCAAATAAAACAACTATCCTACATATTTATCATAATATTCAGGTTATTGATTGGGCACTTAGACAACTTTAATCATCACTTTTTTTTTCTTTAGAAAAGGGGAGAGCTGTGTTTTGTAAAATAATACGAAGTCCGGTCTCTGACGTCAATGCTGTTTCTTAAGATTGCAATAGCCAGTTAATATCGATTAGCTACTCGTGTATTACCATGCAGATAATACCTATACCCGAAGTACTTCAGTTTAGTTTTATTTCAGCATTCCATTTTGATACAATATGAGAATATTTTAACAAAGTGTTGTAACATAATTGTATGAATGATTTGTTTATATATGAATGAATCAATTCATTTTTTGTAGTACAAATGTAGGGATAGAGGGGGGCATTAGGCATGTTAGGAACAAAAGGAAGATACACTAGAAAAGGGAACACATGGAATAACCTGCTGAATCATTAAAAGAATGGAAATGCACAGGATCGTCTTCATAAGCAGAGCTTGTCTACGAAGATGACCCCAGGTAAACTTACAACGTATATAAAGTAAAAACTACTACTAAACTACTAAAAAACTACTAAAAAGTAAAATATTACTAATGTCACCACTCATTGAGTGAACAGCGCAGTGCAAGGGGTGCTGTGAGCTGCAGTTCTGTGAAGATGTTGATCTGAAAAAAAAAATGCTGCCGTATTTTGTGTTAATGTGACATTTGGAATGTATTGTTACAGCACATCATTGCCTTAAAATAAACGTATTGTATATCGTTAATGGGAACCTGAAGTGTGAGTTTATTTCTGTGCATGTAAAAGTAAAAGGATTGTTTTTATTTTCTACATAATGAAAAAAAATATGGAACGATACCACTGTTTAAGATTTGGGGGCAAAGAACTCCAGACATCTACCTTTTGATGTCTCAATTATTTTGGACCGTGATGACTATTGTTTTCAATATGATTATCGGACAATCCACCCCCCAAAAAAATTGTAAAAAATAAATAAATAAATAAATAAATAAATAAATAAGTGAGTAAATAAATAAATCATATATATATAAAGAAGTGAAAACACACTTCTTTTTGTGTTTTTAGTGTAGGAAACAATGTTGATGAATGTCCATAAGTTATTAAAGAATTCGAGGTGGTTTTTTTTTTTCTGTAAGAGTGAAAGCAAAACAAAACAGAAAAGATGCGGGGGCATGGTTTCAGCACGGAAAAAATGTCGTAACTCTGCTATTACAGCAAATATGCTTAGAGGGGGATTACCTCATGCTTCCGTGCTCAGCACATCTGCTGTTTTTGTATCGCACACCAATAATGGCTAACACATTTTACCTCATTTTTAAATTACAATATTGATAACTGATTTTAATTCCGTCCTCTTTTTTTTCTTCTTATGATTGTACAGAACCTTTTAATTTAGGAGTATCCACAGGAAGCGAGATGTTGTTTGAATTGATTACTCCGTGGAAATTTTATGTCCACAAACGGGGTATAAAAAGCCCTTTTCTGACGGGCAGTGCCATCCCGGCCGATCTTGACTTGGTGATCAGTCGTTCTGCAGAAACGTCACCGACAGCAACATTCAACGACTCCAAGTCCCTGGTGAGAAATCTATACCCATTTGTGTTTTTTTTTTTTTCTCAGAGAAGGGGGAAGGGTTCGTTTTTGTTATTACTTTTTCTTTCAATTTGGTTAATGATTTTGCATGTGTTTGTGATTCCTGATGGTTCATAAGCTGTAGATAATGAATTCAATAGGAAACAGAGGTTTGTGTCAATATTTTATCAACTGCGGATATTTGAGGCTGAATCTGATTAAAAAAAAACAGTCAGTAATCGAAATATGGTCCTACATGTTATAATTTCAGTGATATTAGACATTTCTTATGTAACGAGGGCAATGTCAGCGACAAGGCTTTATGTTCTTCTATTTGATGATGACCTTTTTATGGCGTTTATCCCTTTTTTGGGGGGGGGGTGGGGGTTGTTTGTTTTGCTTTTTTAAAGCATTCAATCTTTTCATTTTTTTTCCATTTTATTTCAATAGTCACATCTTCGGTCCACTTGCAGGAATGCACAATCATGAAGGAGACGAACTTAACAAACAAACAAAAAATGTATATGTCAGGCACACACACACAGACACGCACACATACACACACATAAAAACATATGTTGAGGTGTCCTCTCATGTATATTTCATTTCCTTCCTCTGTCGTAGAATGGGAATTCCATGTACACCTGTTTTTGTAGCTACATGTACGTATGGTGGACTCTAAACTTGTATTTCAAACTTCCCACATACCTGATCGCACACGTAATCTGTGCTTCGTGCACCCTAAACAGGAGCACAAATGCGAAAAAGAAAAAATATCTCAACACAAGGGCACGATGATTGTTTTCAATCTTTATTCACAGATAATAAACAATCATGAAGCTCCTGCTTAGCCTCTCGGTACTCCTACTCGTCGCCGCAGCCCTGGGCCAGGAAGATGACAATTTCATGATGTGCCCGCGGTTCGAAGAAGATACCATTGACTACACACTCCGGGCAAACAGCTTCTGCCTTGGTTATTATGATGAATTCAGGAGATGGACATCTGCCTTATCACGATGCGAGGACTTTGGGGGCGTCCTCTACTACCCATCCACCCCGAATGAGTACACCATTGCATTTCGAGAGCTGAAGTATGTTTCAAAGTTTTCAATGTTTCTTTTGTCGTTTTTCATTTCCTATTTTTAGCAAATTCGACATCAGTGAGATATGATTTTCCTCCCTATAGTGTAGGTCTACCTTTAATTTCTGTTAAAAATGCAATTTTAATTTAAACATATTCATAAAGAAGAACGGAACTTTTACAGTGGACTGTCTTTGATGACGAAGTCCTCGGTATCGGCAATTTTCTTTCGTTATATCGGAACAAATATACAATTAAACAGAGCGGATAAAGCGTCGTTACTTCGTTGTAACCAGAATTTCGTCAAAATAGTGTTTGTTTTAACAGGAGTGCACTGTATTCAGGAGTCTTTAAGAATAATTCAGAATAACTGAAAGGAGCATCACTGACTGGATCATTGAGCAAAGATTCAATGTCAGGTCACCTGACCCGCTACAACAAAAGGATCTTAAAGTCGTTGACGGGTGAGCCGAGAAAATCGAGTCAAAACGTGCGGATTTCTGTTTTTAACATAATTTTGTAGTCTAATGTATCTTCTATCATCTGCCGAAATTTCGAAGCTACATGATCAAAGGAAAGGCCTGAAAATAGCATTTTTCTGGGCCATGCTTGGCTCGCCCGTCAGCGACTTTAGGATCCTTTTTGTTGTAGCCGGTCACTAAATGCACACAGAAGACCTATAATACCAATTAGGTTTAGTGTTTTTAGTTAGCATTAATTTAGCGTTATTTCATTTTTATCCTTACAAACACCCTTTCGTATTGTTATCCTTACAAAACCCTTCTGTTTGTTTGTTGTTTTGCTCTTCCTTCTTTTTTGTCCACTAAATCGTTGCTTATTTGTCAAATTTTGAATTTTCAAGATGAAAATATTGTTATTTCACCGAAAAAAAAAACATGCGACACTTGGCGCCCAATACTTAACCACGAGCTCATTTCAAAGTTAGCTTATCGTTGAAATCAACCCTTTGAAGACGAGTCCAAAGAATACTTAGCAGGTGTCTTTGGGAAATGCGTGTTACAGCAAAATCAGTCGTTCTTAACCAGTTAAGGATCACCGTCTAAAATACTTTCAATAATGCAGAAAGAACGACGCTACCGTATCCTGGCTTGGTGTCAAGTATGCATACTACCAATACCACACCTCGGATGACCAGGATTTTACCGACATTTGGACTGCCTCCGACCCCGCATTGACCACGTCCACAAGTGGTGCCCAAGTCCGCGTGCTGGAGGTTACGCGCACGAGTGGTGTCGACGGCACGTTCGATTATCCCCGCGAGTGGGTGTGGGGATGGTTCGGGAAGATATACGCCACGTGTCCGTACTTGTGCAGACGGCCCGCGTGCAAAGTTGACTGCGACCGCCTTGCCGACCTCATCGATGCTTTCGAAGACCTCCTCGATTGAGGGAGTGTCTATTTATCGGTAAGTGCACTGAGAAGTTAAAAACAAATAAGTTGATCACGGTGGGTCAAAACGGTAAAGGATGTTCAATAAGCACTGCCCAAGGTTGGTAAAAAGTAGAAAAAAGACATTGAAATACATGAAATGAAATGAAATCAAATAAAATAAAATAAAAAGGGGGAAACAAAAGTAAAAAAAAAAGACGTAAGCAATTGAGGAAAAGGCAATGACAAATCGACGGAGCTTGAGTTGGTTATACTTTTGAAACTGCGTGAATGTGACGTCCTTTGAGAAACGTATGGTATGTACAACTATATTAAGCATGTATATTACTTACAGTATTGAAATTTGTTAATGACATGGTTACACTGAACTAAAATCCATGATGTGCGTGCATGGAATGTACTTAGGGTCCGATCTCATTAAACTTCCCGTTTAATTTTTGTTGTTGTTGTTGTTGTTGCAAAAGTGAGACGTATGCTGTTCGTAATAGGATGAGTACAATTACATAGTGCATAGAATATGAGTAGTCTTTCTTTTTTTTTCTAATCCCCCCCCCCCCCCGAAAAAAAGAGAGAAAGTTAAGTAAGACAGTTACCCTGCTGGAATGAACGCAGTGTCCCACAGTGTCTTCACACTGTGCTTACATAGTCGACTATGTGAAAACGCTCGAATTTAACAGTGTGAAGATTATTTCACACTGTGGTGTGTTCTTTTCACAGGGTATTCACATAGTAATAATTATTCTGTCTCACACTGTGAATTGATGATTCACATTGTAAATAAATGATAATTCTCAATGCGCACACACTGTTAAAACGGTCGAATTTAACCAGGGAGGTGAGACAAAACTCACCTCCCTGATTTAACAGTGTGAAGAGATTTCACACTGTTAAGAAGAGATTTCACACTGTTAAGAAGAGATTTCACACTGTTAAGAAGAGATTTCACACTGTGTTCACAATGTGTTCACACTGTGTTTCACAATGTCTTTCACACTGTGGGACATTGTGTTCTCTCCAGTCGGGAATCTTTATCCGATACATCTCTTTCCCTCTGAATAATATCAAGGTCTGAGGTGTAAGAGAAAAGAAGATTGCAACCAAGAAAGCAAATGAAAAAGACACGTTATCTTTTTTTTTTCTCACCCTCTCTTTTTCTCCTTCATAATTATTGTGCTGCGCACCGTATATTTCTTCCGTAGAACTATTTTGTTATGCTTTTCTGTGCAATAGGTGATGAAGGAGATGACATCCCTGTTTTGGTCTACACTTCCGGACGCTAGTCAGACGATGATCCACCTTTATAACTTTAATAGCGACAAGCCCACCAAACTACACCGCGTATATCAGCTCCATCTAAATAAAAAGAAAATGGAGTCATTCAGTATATTTACGTAATAGGAGAATCACGTGTGTCAAATTGTTAGAATCACCTTTAACATAATATGTTTAGCGTATGAGAATGAAGAGGTTTCAAAAATGGTTTTTCAGAAAATTCAAACACTTGTTCCATATAACCATTCTGAAAAAAAAAATGGAATTAACACATTCAATTAAAAAAGATGTTGTCTATAAGTCTTATGAGAACCAACGATTGTATGCGGATACTTTCTGTGAATAAAATGGGTTTTAAGAATATTTTATTTCATTTTTGTATCGATATTTGAGGAGTATAACACAGCTAAATGTGACTGATATGAAGAAGACTCTTATATATTTTCCGAACAAACATATAATGTACCAATAATGAGATTGGTGATGTTTTTTTTTTTATATTGGTAACGTTTAATAATTTCAAGGGCAAGATTTAACAATTACAAGACATTATGATAAGACTTAAAACTCAAGGTACATTTTGACATCCGTGATATAACATAACATAACATAGCCTTATAAGATCAGGAACTGTAAGAGTTATTATAAATTATGTTTTCTATTGCTGTATGTTTGATGGGGTTGCAGGAGTTAACACTATAAGAGCAAAGCTTGAAAGCTTGACAACCCTGGAAGATATCTATCTTTACTTAGAATACAAGATGATTATGTAGGTGTATGTGCATGGGGGGGGGGGTGGGAAAGAATCGGCGCTGTTTGGCCTTCAGAATGTGATTTACAATTTATATGAATATTATTTTACTTTCTGTAATCATTTTTAGTCATGTACATGTTCATATTGATAAATGAGAAAAGAAACTATTAAACAGATTAAATGAATTTTATCCAAGCTGTTATTCTCTTCCTTTTTGGAATACCATTTGTTTTCAAAAGTTGTATGTGTGAGAACGAGTCGTATTATTCTTAAATCTATTTTTAAACAGCATCCGATTAATACCAGTCTGAATACTATTCTTGCATGGTAAAATGAATAAGTACTCTTAAAAGCAATATCATGATTTGCAAATTTGCGCCTGCCTTGAGAATTGAACAACGTTTGACCCTTTTTTACCAAGAGGAGATTTGTGATGATCAAACATTTTTTTTTTTTCAATTTCAATTCCACTTTTACACCGCAAATTCTATTTCATTTTTCGGCGAGAACATAGACATTTCACTTTCTTTGGTAACAGAGAATAAGGTTTCATAAGTAAAAGAAACTAAGAAGAGTATACTACATGTATTATTGTTGAACCTTAAGTTGTCATGACAACTGATGTGATGAAAATGAAATAACAATACCCAAATTGCGAAAAATGGCAAAAGTTTGTAGAATGTTGCACCATCAGGAAAAGAACGTCGATAGAAAAATGCGTTTATGGACAGAAAAAAAGAGGTCTTCGAAGGAAGAGATGGATCGGGGGGGGGGGGGGGTGGAGAAAGAGGTGGAGAGAGAGAGACAGAAGTGGGGGAAAATAAGCTGACTCAAGAGGAAATAAAGTCTTTCAGCTGCGTGACTGTTATATTTAACAAACCATCAGTCCTGTATTTCCTCTTTTTTTTTCGAGATCATCTTTTCTGTAAACTTCATCCCCTGAAGGAACTTTTGACAGGCAGAAAGAGACACAAGGACACGCAAATACACACACAAGAATACAAATAGATTAGCTAATTAGCTTGAATATAATAGATAGGTAGATAGATAGATAAATAGATAGATAGATAGATAGAGATGACTTATTGCATAATGCATTAACTGTGAAATACAAATAATCAACATCTTCTTCTCGTTCTTGTAAAGGTAGGCGTTGTTAGCCTTTCCTGCTTGCACTTATTAATCCGCCAACTTTCGGCCGGCCATGTTTACATAAATTGTATATTTCATATTATATTCCATGTATATATGTTGATACATCTAACATAAGATTTGTTTTTCTTATTTTATGTGTGTTAGCAAACATTCATATGCGACCGCACCTAGTATAGGGCTTTATAAATTCGTTTTAAACACAGTGTTAAGGAACAGCTGCAAGTACCATCCCTGCCGTAACTGCTGCCCTCTTTGTTCGTGTACGTGCAAAGCCTTTTTTTTTTCAGCGACTAAAGTTATTTCATACCGAATACAAATGGGGATAGGCTGGATAAATTTGGGAATCCCCAGAATGAGCAATAGACCGGTTCTGTATCTTGCACTAGTATTCAGATTTCATGCATGTTTTTTCACACTTAAAGTTGCCTATAACAACAACAAAGCATGCAGGAGGCTTGCCTTACCTTGAAACAACGAAGTAGATTCCTGCCTATTATAGAACTTTAAGGGAGGGTGCAGGTGAATGAAATTCTTTGTTATACTAGGCTGTAAAAAAAGAAACATCCATAAATTGTAATAACTTACATCAAAGGTCGAACGTATGCACCTTTATCACTGATGCCTGTGTAAGGTATGCTCACTGCAGAATAATCTTCACTGGGTCCGAACGTTACAAATAAGCTTGTCATATTATACAGAACTCTTCTACTAGACAAATTATAAAATCATTGTTCGCTGAAGGACCAATAGCAGGCCTGTTGCACTTGTAGCTTTTGAATGTAGCCCGGATAGGGTGGAGCAGAAGATCGATTTAATCCGACCTACTCCTTATACGATACCGGGTTCTGTCACAAAATTCTCGAATATAAGCAACTTGAATATACAGGTTACTGGAAGAAAAATAATTACACAGCAAACTGGTTGTAAACTAGCATCCTTAAAAAAGAACCGGTGTCCAAACAAACTACCTCTTCCTAACTAACGTATCCTCATGAAATTAAGGCCTTATGTTAAAATATCTATAATAATTATGTTCTCTGTAGCTACTGATACGTTGAAAAATCATTAGTTGCTTTCCGATTTTTTATTCAAATTTGGAAAACACTATCAGTTATTTCTGGGTTGTTGTTGGTTTTCTTTGGATATCATGTTATTAAAATTACATTGGAAAAAAAAAGGATTCTTCCGTGTTTACATGATAATGGTAACAATCCCTTAGGCACATCTTTTCTTCCAATCATATTTATTACGTAAATGAACTCACAATCGGAAGTTTTGTGATAAGAAAATAAATATAATATGAACTGACCTGACATTAACGTATAAAACTAAAATTAGATTGGATTGAATGACGGTAAAAAGGAAAAAAAAACAAACAACAACAACAACAACTGGTATAGTTTTATGTCAACATAGCGTAGAGCGAACCAGAATGACGATGCCCCACATTTTGATGACAGTGGTCATAACTCGCCCCCTCAGTGACAGGAAAGCTCAGTCAACGCCCGGCTAGTCTTCCGAGCAGCGCATTCTTTAATCTTCCCGACGATTATCACCACGACGTACTTCTCGGTATGTCAACCAGATTGATGCCTGCATAATACTGAATAGATCCTGTTCATCTAAGAAAGGAGACAATATCGATGAACACCAGTATTTTGTGAAAGCGAGAAAACGTGCGATGGGGTCTAGAATAAAAACTAAACTACGCCCTCCCTCGCATTCTCGCCAATCCATTGCGGTGAGTCGCCCACGACCTCGCTGTATATGGGTTGCGGGAAGTTCATCGTGCACGGTGTATACATACACACAGAGAACGCTGTTGAACTCGGAGGCGCCAGCAACTACGGAGCACATACGTTGCAACACGCTCCTTACACGGATAAAAACTTTGAGAGATAATATAGCAAAACCACCTCCCCTCGTCTTGGAGGACTCTTCCCACTCCACGAAGCCATTGAGGTAAATAATTATCATCCACTTCCGTTCCGTTTCCATGTGATGACAATGTTTACTTTTTGTTTTGTACTTTGCATTTTGTTGGCAACTGCCAGTGACAATATGTGAAATATATGAGATATAAAATGTATATGAATATGTTGTGTGTGTGTGTGTGTGTGTGTGTGTGTGTGCTTATGCATGCGTGTGTACATATATACATATATAATATGTATATATGTATTTATGTATATATATATATGTATTATACATGACTTGTGTGTGTGTTATATTCATATTTCTTTTTCCAGTTTCTGATACATGTGTTAATGAAAATCAGCCAATATATTGTATATATTATGTGATATAATGTTCACTTAATGTGATTCTTGTCGTTACTCTAGTGGAATAACACAAAGTCTACTTTGAAGGTGTCCTATAATAAAGACTTTGAGAAGTTTACGTTAAAACTCTATATAACACAAAGCACAATCGTATAGCGGAATCAAATTTCGTCTAACACGGATGTTAAGCTTGGATAGAAGAGAAAATAGTTCCAGTTTCAGTCAGACATTAAGATTTCACCCAATCTTCTCTCGATCTAAAAGTCAGATGAGACATAATGGACATAAAATAATTGTTAGTACATATCATAAGAACATCGCTGCGACATGAGACAGACGTGCAGTTGTCAAGGCAATTCTGTGAGAGAGATGGAAAGAAAGAGAGAGAGAGAGAGAGAAATGAAATGAGAGGTAGATAGGGAGAAAAAGAGAGGGTGAGAGAGAGAGAAGAAGGCATAGCTGAAGAAACATGAGGTGAATCGATTTTCAATTGCTAATTTAGCCAGCGGACTGCAGACAAAAACGAAAAGAATCATTTCAGGGTTAATTAATTCTGGTAATCACATCATCGCTATTGGTATATGAGAGAATTTCGGTCTTGCCATCTGATACAAGATTAGTACACAATTTGCTAGGCCGCAGGGAAAAAAAATACAACTTGTCTATGAGTGAATAGGTTTCACGATAACTAAAGTCATAAAAATTGATTTATCTGAATTCTGGATGAGTCATGAGTTATATGTTCCGTGTTATATAAAAGAAGTTTCCACAATGTTAAAGTTTAAAACTGCTCTCAAGACATTTCTGTTCAAAAAGTATTATGAATGAGTTTGGCTTTGCATTTATGGTTCATACATTGTACACGACATTTCCTCTTTCTACTTTCATCCCTCTCCCTTAAAGCGCATAGAGACACCACGGTAGTGATATGCGCTATAAGCACTGTGTTATACAGTGCAGCGTAACAGACCCCCCCCCCCCCCCCCTTCATAAAAAAGAAAAGAAAATCAGTTTGACAGTATCGATATCCTTTTAGAATTAATAATCTGTTGGATATTATGCGTTGCAAATTGAAATCAACGTTTTCATGATTGCGCAATGAGAATTAAAAAAAAAAGATAAATATCTAATTTTGCGAGCAAAATACTGATGTTAATATGAAATGCATCTGATGACTAGTCACTGTATAGAAGAAGCATACATTCACATGCACGAACACTGTTCACAATGCTTTCCGTCGCTTATATTTCATGAACAATCTATTCAGGAAATATTCTTCTGTCCCCGGGGAAAACGATGATTTCTTCTTTTGATTTTTTTTTCTATTTTTTTTCCTTTCCTCTCTCTTCCTCTCTCGGGGGTCGCACGTTATAATATCCACCGCTGCTTCACAGTAACTAGGCTACTTACAATTCTTGATTTGAGCAGAAAATCTCAAAAATGATGCCACGTACTGTACTCGTGGACGGCATTTAATATAAGCAGCGTGGCGTCTGTTCAATCAGTTGAGTTAGATTTCACAGACTTGTTAAACGTATCACGATCATTTGACGTTGGGGTTGTTTTGCAGTATGTGTGGTGACTTCCAGATTTCGCAAGGTCAAGTCAATATTTCGAGACGAGCTGATTAAAATGACAAATAAACATTGGAGTCCTCATCATTAAAATCACCTTTCCTCAAAGTAAAATTTACTTGGTATACAGATGGCATAATTCCATTCTTTGAAGATTTCTATTTTGAAATCTATCACAAACATACTAAAACTCCCAATATTAACATTATCATTGATGATTCTTAAGCCTTAATATTGGCAAATATGATAATATTATTCATAATACGTCAACCGAATGTCATTAAAAAGTCTGTCTAATTCTTCCAGGTGATTTCTAAACTTCGGAGTCGGAATCTTCCCATCACTTTCCTTGATAAGATTATTTTGAATATCATCTTCTCTCCAGATTGTTGTAAAATCGTATCTGACATAACCGAACATTATTTTGTCCTTTTTCTTATTAACAAACCTTACCCACCTCCAACAAGACACATAACAATAAAAAGTTTAGTCATAGTTAAACGTGAGAGTTTACAAAGGGCAAGCATGTCAAGTGTTTTCGTGGAAGTAAATTTGTAACTTGATATAATATTTGTTGTAACTTAGCACACACATTTTTTTTTTTACCCTGATGGAAAGACCACAGTCATTGTGTTCTAGTGTAAAAGGCAATGTGAAATCTCTTCACACTGTTAAATTTGAGCATTGTAACACTGTGAAAACATTGTGAATCATACAAAATAATATACAGCGCGAAACAGAACATTACGCTTGGTGAGCACTGTGTGAAAAAACTACACCACATTGTATAAAGTTATGTTCACGCTGTTAAATTCTAGCGTTTTCACATCTTTAGTCAAACATGTGAACACATTGTGACTTTGTGTTCTTTCCAACAGGGGATGCATTACTAAATCTAATCTAAAAGCAAACACATAAAAGAGTCGATTATTTTTTTGATCTGATTTCTTTTTTTTTTTGCTATGCGTATATGGATGAAAATATCTAAAACCTACTCAACATCTCTGAATTAAAGAAAACGGTGTTTACAACCCGTTTTGCAACCAAACCCTTAATAATTTATTATACATACAAAGGCTTACTGTGCTATCTCAATATAAAAAGAGAAATACACCTCAATTTAGACAGAAGTTACTTAAAGCTTAAAGCAACAGAAATCTAAATCTTCGGGAAAACGGCAACAACAACAACAACAACAGAAGTATGCTATCGAAGAGTTAAGACGTGAAGTAAGTTAAGCTTTCATAAAGGTTGGCTAACTGCAAATGCCCCTTTGAAACTTTGTCGCTTGAGAGAGATTCCCTGAATATTTATTTTCTTGAACGCAACAATTGAAGAGTTTGTTCGCAAAAACCGATAAGTCCATTTTTGAAGATTTTGAAGTACGGTCTGTGTCATAAACTACCAAATGATACCTTTTAAATGATATATTGGTCACTACATATAAAGGTACTTTTTTGAAGTTATGGTCAAAAGAAGAAAAAAAAATTGTTATTATTCTCATTATTTTTCTTGACCTTTAATCGCAAATATCTCCATTTGGCAAATATGGACTTATCGGTTTTTTTGCAAACAAACTCTTCAATTGTTTGTTGAACATGCCATCATGTCATGATTCATGACATCATTCACATATTTCATAAGTTTGTATCTATTGTATCTTACTTTCTAATATTAGTATCGTTTTTTTCTTGTGTTATTCAACCCCTAATTTTTCTTAAGTATCAAATAGGAAATTGTATATCTTTCATGTATATTGAAAATCATATGTGTGTGTTTGTGTATGTGTGTGCGTGTGCATGTGTGTTTGTATGTGTATGTATGAATGTTTGTATTCTGTGAACGAAGTTTTCCTAGTTTTCTGTTTAACCACTTCGATATAGAGAGATTCACGTTTTTTAAACGGCGAACTGTGCGTTGAATGCTATGAACAAAAAAAGCCCATTCACCGTGACAATACACGCACACACACACAGTACGGTGATGCAACGCAATGTGAAATGACTCCTTGGTAATATTTCTAGAGCTGATTCTCAGCAAGGAAGAATTAGGCTGTGTGCTCTCATATACCCTGGAATACTTCAGTGCTACGCCATATTGATTTCCTCATCTGTCTGTGCTGAAGAATCGACCCAACTATATACTCCTGTGGCGCCTTTTTCATCGTGCACCCATCAGAGAGAACAAAAATAAATACAGAGTGCATTCAGATCACTGGCGTCAGTCCTATATGCCTATGTATAGGAGTTTGTCTGCCTTGAAAACTATGTTAATTTTGAGATTTCGTCACACAATACAAAACCCTAATGTTCGTATCCGGGCTTCCGTTTCGGTGTAAGGCAGCCATTACATCGTATAGCTTGTCACAGTGACCTAACTAGACACATACAAGCTAACAAAATCAGATTACCTAATATTGATTCATACAAAAAAATAAGCTATAGACCCAATTATATGTTATTATTGTATGGGCGGGTCAATATAATCAGATAATTCGAGATCAGGCCGAAGCAAATAAATTATGCGAGAAATTGCCAGCTTGTGTGGCGAAGGGGCGGTAGGATCTGCAAAGATCCTTATGTTGGTCCATAAACCCAATTTCTCTTTTTATTCAATGTCTCATGTCTTTATCTAAAGTAGTTTGACACCTCACATAATATTGTTGCTTGTCACAAGCTCTGTCTTTTTAGTGGGTTCCTCCATTTTTCGCACTTTACGCAAGGTTATACATGGAGGTCTACTTTATTTCGACCACTTCCGTTTCTTTTTTTTTTTCTTACTACGATGTATATAGGGTTCCGCAATTATTGTATCGTCTTTTCATTCTATAATGTTCTTTTTATCTTATTCTCTGTTATCAAAGGAAGAGTGCGAGATATAATATGTTTTGTCGAAATATGAAATAAACTTTGAAACTAAAATTGAAAATTGAATATCATTGTATCTCTGCTAACAAATAAAAAAAAAGACGAAACGAACCTCAACGGATATATTAAATCTAAAAGTGTGCAACATAAGTCCCATCAAACACTCTCACCAACACACACACACACACACACACACACACAACGAGAACGCTGACAGTTTTCAAGGGGGCGGGGAGGGGGGGGGGGGAGATTAACCCCTCCCTGCCAAAGCGGTCGGTATAAAGACGTTTAATCAATTCTGCCTCTAGTGGCATGTCATGGATGCAGCCAAACAGCAGCTGCCTAAACAACGGTGTATATGGGTCGCTCTGAGACAGACGCGTTAACCCTTTGCCTTCGACATGAATATCCTGTCCAAAGGTATATTGAGTAATATCAATCAGAGTCAGTGGACGAGATTTCTCTCGTCAGTGATAACCATATCAAGTTTTTGTTTTGTGTATAATTTACAATAATATAATATATTCATAGAGAGAAAGATAAAACACGCACACATGATATACATAATCATTATCAATATACATACATTTATACATAATAATGTAAATGTTTCTATTCTCATTTTTATTTTTTGGTATATTACATAAAGATAGATATATTATATAATTATGAAGGGTTTTATAGTAAAACACTGGTCAACACAAACCTGTACATTTCCCTGGTGCAACAGATAGTGAAAAAATTTGGAAAATAATCACATTCTGCTCATGTCTTTCCCAATCCTATCGAGTTAATATCATTGATATTCATATGCAGTTGAGAATATTATGTGTTCCCAAGTGCGTGCAAACTTTACCCTAAAAAGAAAAAGAAAAATAATATAATACATGTATATATATATATATATATATATATATATATATATATATATTGATATACAGTGAACAATAAATGACCCATTCGGGTAACATAATTGGCAATGGGCCTATATAATAATGCAGCTGTAGCAGTTGTCGTTGCATGCTGCGGAAACAACAGATGTCAAATCAGATCAAATGATAAATCAAAACAAATCAATTAGACTGCGAGTTCCTGCCATCCTTCGTGCGATCCCTCTCGCCATTTACAGTTATAATGACTCTCAAACAATATTTTTCTCCACCTACGTTTAGTTCTAAAGTTACTTGATTCGTGGTTTTACAGCCAGTCATTGGGAGAATATAATAGCTTTGGTTGAGATGGCGATTCAGATTTTGAAATTTCGAGAGATTAATTAGAATGTACTCATGAAATATTATTGAGTGCATGCGATTCCAAGAGGAACTTATAGTTTGTTTATAATGAAAATCGGTTTTGATATGCTTGAGATATCTGAAAACAAATTAAAACAAACTTCTAATATTTAGGAGGTTGATCCCACCTGTAATCAGTAATTCTTTGTTGTTAGATATCTCGGTCATTTCAAACCAACTTTAATCATATGGCTTTGAATCTCTCTCAGAATTGCATGCTTCCATATTTCATGAAATGGTCTCATAATATCACCTCGATTCGAAGATATTTGCTCCTTCGACAATAATTGCTCCCTTAAGATATCTGCAGGTTAAAACCAAACATAAATTCAACCCACAACCATACCCCCTATCAACCCTAATCCTAATCCTCACATAAAAATAAATACCAGACCCTATCACAATCCTAACCCTAACCCTAAGTCCTTGGAGAAAGATAATAAGAACGGATGAATTGTCGCTGCAGCAAATGTTGTGTCACCCAGCATCTCAAAAGAAAACAAAAAGGTGGAAACCTAAACACCTACCTCAACCGAAACCATATGATACATTCCTTTTAATGGCTCATGAACCTCATATGCATCCTTCCTCGATATACTGATGCGATCTCAAAGAATGATATCATCTTTCCATCAGAGATGAAACCGTGATTGCCTCCATGGAACCAGAATACTAGATGATGGCGGTGAAGCATCAAAGAGGGCTAATGACTTACACCCATGGTAGAGCAGAGAGCTCACGTTCCACTGGAGTTGATGACAGGCAGTTAAAGGATTGCGCTATTCGCAAAAAAGAAACCAACCTCACATCCATTATCGAATCTTGCACTTTAGGCCTACATCTTAAAGTTCTCACCACGTTTCATCTTCTTATCCATCGAATGTATCAATGTTCTTGTGATAAAGGCTGTAACCAGTAACAATCGTTACAATAGATTAATATTATGCGTTAACATAACGTTGATATCATAACGTAGATGTCAGTTTTACCAAGGACATTTGAAACTTAAACTAGTAGGGATACTACTAAAACTTTCAATAACAACTAGAAATATCATACACACACATACACAAACATACACACACACACACGCACACACAAGCGCGTTCTACTATACAAAGAGACACTATTTGCACATTCCACGTTAAGGGAAACTGAGAAGGTATTGTAATCATTTTATTGTGAGGACAAAAATGATCGTTTTCTTGTGTTACTCGTGCAAACTACGCCATCTCCTCCAAAATGTAAACTCAGGCAGAATCCATGTAATCAATGCACACGTGTCTGCTGTAACTCACAATTACAGGAGACATTTCAATTCAGTCGTTCGTTGTTGTTGTTGTTGTTGTTGTTGTGTTTTTTGTTTGTTTGTTTGTTTGTTTTTCGTTAATGGTGTTAACCCATTGTCTCCTTATATCAATCTTCTGGGATTTTTGCTTTGCGTTGCACATCGAGTTCTCAACACCATGAAGAGTTGATTATGCCTGGATAAGACGAAGCAACAGTTCACCAAAACGCAAATGCAATTCTCCCAATCATCAGTGGTAGAAAGAATGCATACGACATTCCCGCTTGTGATGGCGGTTGTAGGCATGTGGAATAACAGTGCGCCGCAGGCACTATACACGACCGTATCGATGTTCTGTGTATCACTCACCCCGAAAGAATAACAAAGGTGATCCACAAGCGCGGTATACCCAGGTTTTCCCATCCGACTAGTATTCTGCAAGGCAGGCGCATCGCTCTTAAAGGAAAACATCAAACCAAGTATCTACCTTTGAATAGCTGCATTATTATAGCCTTCTTTCCGTGTTTATGTTTGCTTGATGATAATTATCATGAACCTGAAGCTGTAACTCGCTCTACATCCTTGCCGGTTCGGACAAAGATGAAATTCCACAAGCTAAGAACATAAAGATCATATGAACATAATAAAAATTTGAAGCGATGATTTGAGCATAGATAAGCCAAGAACAATAAACCAATTGTTACATTTCTTTGGATATAAAGTTTTCTCCCAGTCTTGATACATTCAAACCTAAAATAGGTATGCTGCAAGTACACGGCCCTCTGGCCATTTCTCTCGTGGAAGGGGCGGGGGGGGGGGAGGGAGTGACTCTAAATAAGAAATAATTGTTTTATATCAAATATTACTGATAATGATAAGCTGTTCCCCTTGTCTCTCCCTTGTATCTTTTCTTTCCCTTTTTGCATGTAATAAACAATTGTGTTTTCTCCAATTCATGAATTTCATATTCTATTTTGTATTTTGTAATTGTGATGTTCTGTACAACATGGAAGAACAGCGATGTTATGTGGGCATCGCTGAACATGGGCTATCCAGCCGTTATTAGTAATATATGGAAAATAAAATCAATCATAACATCAATCATATCACCAGGAAAAATGCACCTGTGTCGTCTTGAAAGTAACCATCCATTTTCTATGATCATTATCCGAGCATTGGAACTTGCATTATAAACCAAACAAAAATGGCCACGTTTTCTTCCGCCTGTCTGCTTCATACATTTTAGCCCTGAGCTCCCTCATTGCGGGCGGCGCACCTCGCCTCAGTCTATCAAAACTTTGCATGTCTCCACTCATAGTATGGACGATCTGTTTTCCAATTAAAGAAGCTCCTCCACGCAAGGTTCTTCCAAGGAGCTCATTCTAGCTCCATGGTTTTTCTCTGAAAGAGAATAAATGTCTGTTGAATCACCATTGCCATGTTGGTGTGTGTGTGTGTTGGGGGTGTATATAGCATCTAAGGGAAACACACACACACACACACACACACACATAAACCGAAAAGTAAAGAAAACATAACTTAGAAGAGCTTCCAGCATTACCACCTTGAATCTCTCTTCTACCCTCGAGTCTTTTTTTTCTATACAGACTACCATGAAATTCATACAGAAAAAAAAAAAAAAACCAAACACACACACACACACACACAATTTAAAAACAGCAAGAACCTATCATGCAATTCTGTAAGGTTTGAGAATTATCATATTAAAATTGTTCAGGTGAATTACGGTCACCTCATATTTCCTAATTTGAGCTAGATTATGATGATAATAGTATACAAAGCGACAGTCCAATCTATGGTTAAACTGACCATATTCAACAACTATCGTCTTCTAAGGTGTCACTCAGCACAGCGTACGTATAGCTATCAATGTCTACCTCAGTATACTTTTCAGCATGGCTTTCATGCAGAACTACCTAATATGTGCGTTGACTCACACATACAATCTATTGTCTCTACACAGATACATACAACTATAGCAAGGTTTGTATTAATTATAGGAGGATACACATCACAATTATGTATACACGGTAATCCAGTGTATGACCTCGTTTATTTCATCACATACACATTTCCGCTAGACAATATTCGCGTAGGGCCTAGAATTTAAGGTAGTTTATTCATTATTGTATATATATATTTTTTCTCTCTCTCTGATTAGATTGGACAGAAACCAAGTCCGTTGCCAGGCAACTGAGTGACGTCAAGAAACATAGATCACCATGAGTGAAAAATCAGGTAAGACAGTTTGTCGCATGCTCCAGAAGAGAAAGAATTTAAGGAAAATAATTGTTTGTAGTGGTTGTATATTAAGGTTAAGCGAAAATCAGCACTCTGTCAAGTTGTCTTGTGGTAAATCATGTAAACATTCGCATAATATAGACCTAGTGCTAAAACTTAAAGGGATGGTACAGTATTGATGGAGATGATATTTGGGCTTTTAACTTTTGCGAGATAACAAGAAAACACGTATGATACAGTACAGAAAATACCATTATAAGGGGAATCCAAAGTTTATTTGATGAAAATCGGGTTTAGAATGACTGAGACATCCAAAAACAAAGTAAAACAAAACGATCGTAATAAAGTGTGGGTTCCACACTTTATTGGAATCGCTCTTATTTGAATATCCCAGCCATTTCAAAACCAAGTTTCATCAAACAAACGTTGAATTCCTTATAGAATTACATGCTCTTTCGTATTTCATAAGAGGTTTCTCATTATCCCACCAAAAGAATGTTAGAAACTTGAATTAGGTCTCAACCAAAACTATACGATCCCTTTAATCAAAGGGAAGAAGGCAAATGATGGAATTTCGAACTAATTTCACAGAATTTTGATATCGGAAACATTAATTAATCTAACTCATATCCATTTATTTTCTGTTTAGTGTCATCTCACTGTATTTGCAGTGCACCGTTTGTTGATTTTTCTGGTATTTTGTATAATAGTCCGCTGTCATCCATAAGGGAAAAGCAGTGGCCAACTACAGTAAAGAAAATAACAACTTCTAGCACCTAACTGCCAACCATTTGTTGCAAAAGTGATAGAAAGGTCGGCGATCGGTCTTTGATTATGTGTGACCCGGGTATGACGTCGACTTGATTGAATATTCCCCGCAACTGTGGTAACAAAAACATGGGCAAGTATAGCCGAATATCGCGCTTAGATAATTTTGAAAGGGTTCATAGAGGGGCATCCCGAGAAGTTACCCGTTCTCTTTGACTGGGTATATTACATACCTAACTGCCTCACTTGATAGGAAGATAAGGGAAGCAGGTGAGAAAGAGATAGAGAGAGAGAGAGAGAGAGAGAGAGAGAGAGGGAGAGAGAGGGAGAGAGAGGGGGAGAGATGGGGAAGAGAAGTAAGAGATGTAGGGTTTCAATCACTATGTGCGTATGGAGGACTTTGAGCATAAAAAATAACGTAATTTCAAACAGAAGAGACAATACATCTAAGGAAAACTGATAAACAAAAGCAAGTAAAGTACACTGTCTTCACTTTAATTTTACTGACCGCAAAAAATGGCTGCTCTATACATCACACAGTAAAGTTATACGAAAGTATACCCGTACATCCTGTCGCCTTTTCTCACAGTTTCACCTAACTTTACTCTTCCCCTCTTTCCGGCGGGAGTGGGGGAGGGGGGGGGGGGGGGTCCGTCTACATGGAAAAGCAATCACTCGATTGCATTCATCTGTCTTCATTATTTAAGGTAAATTAGCCGGCCTTTATCCAATCTTGTCCGGGAATCAATCATCGTTCGCCGAGTAGCCGCAGCCGGAATGTTGAGCCATGCCGAAAATGAGCGCATACCGGGTCTTTACAAGACCCGCCATCGTTCAAGCACGCTGTATAGTCTGGTAGTCAACTCATGTTTGGGTGTATGGATACGCACACATTGTAGCTGCCTGCCCCAGTCTTGTACCTGGAATTGCACTCAAACTATCCCATCCCCCCCCCCCCCCCCCTGCTGTGCATAATGAGCTCCCGATGGTCCCGACCATACAACATTTCACAATAATGAATCTGAAATCGTGTTCTACTTATGTCAGTTCATCTTGGAAGGTCTATCATAATGTGGGAATATTAGAACAAGACTCAGAAAATCCAGCATAATTAATTTTGTCGTCAGTCCTTGTGTTGTGTGCTGGAGAAAATCAATATAGATATCAATAGTAGATCTCAACTTCTCAGGCAAAAAGTGTATTATTTTTCTCCAACTCATTTGAAGTTGCATGCAATAAATTTAGTACTTCTTTTACATACAGTCCATCAAAAGAACATATACGCCGAAAAATCGTTTTGTTAATCAATTTCATTTTCTTTCATTCTTTATTTTGCTGTAGTAGATTTCTTTTTCTTTTATAGTTGTAATGTATATCAAGCAAGGCATAAGCCATGTTATTCAACATTATTTTGGAGACTGATATAAGGTGACACATGAACAAAGACATTTTAAAAAAAAAGCGAATTTTGATTCAACAATTTTCTTATTAATTCTACAGTTGAGCTGCTTTAGCACGTGTCATAGCGATATTTTCTATAACATAGCGTCATCGGCGATTCCTGCAAGGCTACAAATCTCTGGCACATCGGGCTATTCAGTAGGTGATGATATTGACCGATAACCCATAAAAACCCATTTTCATAATCATTGATTTTTTTTTTATTTTGCCTTAATGCAATGAGACTATAAAAGTATTTACTGCTAATATTATCGATCAAGCCTATATAATGACCGATAATGATAGCATCCCACATTAAACTAGCTCCCGTTGAAACTCACTTTACAGGAGAAAGCGAATCCAGCATCTTTACGCAGATACCGACTTTTGAACTGACTTTATTATGCCCTTTTAAGCGGCAATGGGAAGCTGGAGAGATTTTTTTTTTTCTTGACGCCCTCTATGGTCAAAAGCAACTATCGAAAGCAACAGAAAATGTCCTCATTTCGATGACTTCATTTCTATCTTCAGTAGACGATACATTATATTTGTATAGCTGTCATCCACTCTCCTTGAGCACTTTTAACTTATGGAAAGATTCAAACAGGAGATATTCTGAAGGTGGTCAACCCCCTTGACTGACCATCCTCTATACACCATCCTCGATAAGCATGTCATCCCTTTGCCTTACAGACCGCTGTTGACACTATTGATCACCTAACCCATTCCATTGTTCAGACATGCCGAGGTGAGAATGCCTGATCCTTCACCAAAATATATACGATGACCCTGTTGTAAGAACTTCCCGGCTTCCGAATTTGAAATATTTTCCTGATGAATATTCTTTATATTACATAATAACTACTGTTTCTCTTCGCCCTTTATTTTATGTAAAGCAGCCGCAGCAATATGTTCACAGTTGCCTGAATGAAATATCATCGTCAAGATATTATGCCCTTGGACCTTGATCCGCCAGTCTTCTTAGTACCTTTTATTCTTGTCAGAAAATAAGATAATAATAATACCGAGTTTGTTTGCAAAAACCGATAAGTCCATTTTTGAAGATTTTGAAGTACGGTCTCTCTCATAAAGTACAAAATAATACATTTTAAATGATATATTGGTCACTACATATAAAGGTATATTTTTGAAGTTATGGTCAAAAGAAGCGAAAATTTTCTTATTATTCTCTTTATTTTTCTTGACCTTTAATCGCAAATATCTCCATCTGACAAATATGGACTTATCGGCTTTTGCAAACAAACTCTTCAATATTCTTCCACTTCATTTCCCATCCAGAACATAGTTAATAGTAGAATGTGACAAATGTTCTGTTCTAGTTTGTCTTTTTCCATCGCTATGCCGTCATTTTAGCTTTGATACCTGGAATGAAATATGAAAAAATGAAATAATATTGGCTGAACTGGACATGATTCACGTGAGCTCGCATCATTCGGACTATGCAACAGGGACTCGTGGGCTCTATTTCAAAAAAGGTGTTAGGATAGCAACTCTTGCTAGAATGGCAACGTCTCATAGCAACAACCCATCAGGAAATTGGATTCGTGTCGTTACCATGACAATTGCCATTCCAGCAGGAGTTGCTATCATAATTATAAACATTTTAGGAAATGGGGCCTGATTATATCTAGCTTTTTACTGCAGCACGCTACCAGACCATCCGTTGCCATTATTCATAAACTTAACTTTACACCAAACATCTACCAGAAAGACAAAGTATGTTACATCTGCACTAAACTGTTGAACTGTTGAAATCATTAGATGTATTAGGTATTCCAGAATATAATAGGTCAAGTTATTGCGGGCCTCATAATCCCAAATTAGATCGTCACGGATCTCTTTTCAATGACTGTGCTCGGACATGTTTCGTTAATCAGGCGATACCGCTTACTGCAGGGTCAGTCAACATAAAGGACGCCGTTTAATTTTCCGTCTATTGGCCGACCTTAAACACAGAGACAGACCGGGGCAATTTGCTAATCATCAATGCCAATGCTCACCATTGAGATCTACTATGCATAGGGATGCCACGTGACTTGTTATATTTGGGTGGACGCGCGTTCTCGCAGATGTGACACAAATGTATTATGTCAGATCGTGTTGGCGCGGAGTGGCAGATGAATATATATCGGATCCTATCAGACGAGAAAAACAGCTGGCTACGTTTCGGCAAACAAATTGACTAATGACGCATCAAGGAGAGCGGAGGAGCTAAGGAAATGTCTCCATTTTATCACGGCCATCTTCCAATCTCCTTTTACATACACACACACACACACATGCGCGCATACACACACAACACACGTACGCGCACACACGCACACACCCTGTCACATACACCCAAGCAAACAAACAGACGAGATATCTAGCTGGTACCTGTACAAGTTTGCATCTCGTTTTCTTCTGAATGGTAGTAGTATATAAAACTAAAATGCAATCCACATCATCTGGTCATTATTGGTCCGACTGTATAATTCCCCTCCATTTACTGTAGCTCTGCGGTAGTGCTTGACTCTCTAGAAAATGATTGTCTTCACTATATTGTTTAGCCTTAGTCTATTTCCACGTGTTGTCTTAACTTTTTGCCCTTTATTTCACGCATCTTTCCCTTCGAACCCAACGGTTCCTTGCAATCATCTAAATACATCTAGGTATAATCTATTCTCCTGTTTTGGGTACAGTATGATGATACAATTTTCATAATTGTGAAACGGGTTAGTTTCTTTGTCATTTAGCTCCCTAGTGATGTACTCAGCACTGACATAGGGCTTTCATCGCACGTAGCCCTCTAATAGTCTCAGTCGATACTCAGTTATATATACTATCTTGTCATGCGCACTAGATCTTGATGAGAGATTTTTTTTTTCAGGTACAATAATGAGAGTAAAGAACACTCTGTTATCATGTAGGTCCTACTCATACCATGACAAAAAGAAAAAGATAAGATGCTTTTGTGTTAGAAAACAAGAAAAATAGAATGCAGCCTTTATAGAGAAGAGAATGATATTTAATAAGTTAAATGTTAGAAGTTACATATTTGAAAGTTCAAAGACTTTAGTGAGTAATAAGAGAGGAGAAAGGGCGGAGTGCACTACCAGGGGCCCGTTTCATAAAACTTGTCCTCAGTGACAACCGCCACATTTCTATGACAAAATTGCTCTCAGCCAGTCAGATGCAAGGATTTCAGTAGCTTGTCACATCTATGACAACTTGTCACTGATGAAAAGTTTTATGAAACGGGCCCCTGGGAGAGAGAGAGAGAGAGAGAGAGAGAGAGAGAGAGAGGGAGAGTATATATCTACCGTGAATAAAAAATGGTACATTTTATAGTTATGATAGACATGAACACTTTACAAGCAAATGCAACAGATATTTCATACTTTTTTCATGTACCAGACAATTTCGGCCAGTGTTGATGTATTTTGGGCAATACATACTGTTGAACACTATAATACTGTATCACGTGTATGTTCATATCAGTTTAAGACCTGGATAATATGTCACATCTTTTCTCAGTACATGCAATGACACATATCTGACATTGTGCATTTGTCTGTACGTTGGGTCGCGTGGTTTATTCAAGGTGAGAACCAGGACAATGCATTATCATCACAACGTTTACTGACGTAATAAAGAATATTGAAGAAATAGCCGGGGTTTGTATGGAAGGCCAAACCTGCTCAATTATATTAAAACTCCTTCCCCATCCCACCGCGTTCTCGTCTTTACAACACTTTAAAATAGTAATAAACAGAAATTTTCGAAATCGTATACTTTCATTTCGTCAATTTGACTTGCTAGAATGTATGACCTACATTAAAGTCATTAGTGTTTGACTCATTTTGACATTTCTGATGATGTTAACCCGTTCCATACCTAATTTTGAAATGCCCACAGACTATTTAATACACAGGCCACCGGGCTCCCGTACAGAACGGGTTAAAAACCCATCTACTATAGTGTACCTGTATTTCTATATAACTTCCACTTTGGATTACATGGTAAATGCCAATCACCTAAGGAAGCGGCAGGAGTCTTATCCACTTTGTCATTACACACATATTTCAAGGAACTATTGTCATGCATAAAATTCCTTTACCATAGGTAATAGAATAATCATGATGAATCACCTCCCTGAATTACAAACACTTTCCTTAAAGGGATTGTGCGGTTTTGGTTGAGATGTCGATTCAGGTTTTTCCTTTTTGCGAGATAATTAGAAACCACTTATATGAAATATTAAGGAACATACAATTCTAAGAGGAAATGACAGTGTATTTGATTAAAATGCGTTTTGAAATGGCTGAGATATCAAAAAACAAATCAAAATAAAGTGATCCTAATTAAAGGTGAGTCCTACCTTTTATTGGGACCTCTTTGTTTTTGGATAGTTCTGCCTCTTCAAAACCGATTTGTCATCAAAACATTGAATTCCTCTTACAGTACGCTTTGTCATATTTCATAAGAACTTTCTCATTTTCTCAAAATAAAGAGTTGGAAAGCCGAGGCCCCATCTCAACCGAAACTTTACCATCCCTTTAAAGCTGACCTCAACCTCGGATGCCTTGCCTAGACCTTCTCTGTCTTTACATTGCGATGGTGTTACGCCGGGCTACATAAAACAGATAGCTGTCGTGTGTGTACGTCATAAAGGACAACAATGACAAGCCCAGCCATCCTGCGCGGCGACGAGTAATTCCAAGATGCCAGCCGCTGCGGGACAGCCGTTAATCAGTTTACAGTACAAACCATCAAGTTTCGCTTTCTCTCTCCTGTTCCCTCCACATCAACGGGGCCCACCTTGTAAAATAAATGTAGAATGCGTTGGCTGATGGTCATGTAAACGATTTCAACCGCATGACATATTTTGCTTGTTATTGTTTCTCTTTTCTCTTTCAGCTGATATTTTAGGTCCATTTGCAAACAACATTGGCGTATTAATTAATAGATATAGCTTATACTTGCCATGCTAAAAATGTAATAATAAGCTTTTGAATCGTACAGACTACAGTAGGACAAAAGACAGAATCTTGACCTGTTATTCAACTTGTGATCTCATTGAATCTGTGATTGAATGAGAGATTATGTCATTTATAATGTTGTGAGTCAATTCATGATCTAGCAAACAATGTAACATTCAAAGAAAATAATTCAGTATTTTTATCGAATTAGAACTTAAAACTATCCTCGCTTTATACTTGCCACGATTTTGAGGACGACACATTATATCATCTACTCAAAAATCTATTACAAGTACTATTTTTGTTTTGCGCTCCTTAAGAGCATATTATGAAGAGTTTGATCGCAAAATGGGTGAAACGCGCCATGCCTAAAATTTTGAGTGAAATTCCGTCATCAGATAGAGTAAGATAAAACATTTCAAGTGATGCCTCACTTTTAAGGATATATTCTTGAAGTTATAAACAAAAGTCCCCTTTAGTTTCTTATATTCTTTCTTTGCTGCTAAACAGCTTTAATCGCTATGAGGATACGGATGTGTGCGAGAGATAGTTCCCTTCCCAAACGTGCGCGGTGCCTCATTGTTGGTTGCATATAATGACTGAAAGAAATTAGACTGAGGTCATCAGGCCTTCCTCAGGATCTACCAATGATGACTGGCCGAAAGCTTGACTGCATAAAAGGGAGACTCAAGATCGAGAGCAACGTCCGCCTCAGTCTAATTTCTTTCAGTATATATGAAGAGTTTGTTTGCAAAAACCGATAAGTCCATATTTGCCAAATGGAGATATTTGCGATTAAAGGTCAAGAAAAATAAAGAGAATAATAAGAAAAATTTTGCTTCTTTTGACCATAACTTCAAAAATATACCTTTATATTTAGTGACCAATATATCATTTAAAAGGTATTATTTTGTACTTTATGACAGAGATCGTACTTCAAAATCTTCAAAAATGGACTTATCGGTTTTTGCAAACAAACCCTTCATATATATATATATATATATATATATATATATATATCAAATGAACAAAATGGAGTTAATTCCTTTTGCAAGCGAACTCTTCATGTACGGTGTATCATATTGATCTTTGGGGCTGACAGCTTGTCTGGAATGTTTAGTCATGGTTCGTCATGAAACGCTTATCTCTTCATGCGGTTAATGGGTTTACCCTTTTCAAAATGCTGTCGTCGATATAACCTGATGCCAATCAAAGTCATGTCCTTCATTTCACTAGAAACCTCAAGACTCAGCTTTATATACCAGTCATATTATATTGTAAATACACGAAATTCATATGTTCATTTGATGATATCTGCCATGATGTGTTTGGGGCTTTGTCTTCAAGATATTTTGCAATGAATGTTATTATTGAACATTTTCTATTTGGTGTATGAGAAACGTAATCATGATAGATTTCCTTCTCTCTTCCATTTCTCTTATCGTGTACAGGTGCATACAAGGTACGTAGCAAAATGTCTTTATCATTGTATAGATATCCCTCTCGGATAGAGGACAGTGTCACACAGTGTCTCCATTGCGTTCACACAGTAGACTACAATACACACACTGTGTTGAACCCGTAATTTCGGTTTACCCACTGTGTTCAGAGAGTCAACTATGTAAGCACATTGTGAACACACTGTGGGAAAGTGTGTTCACACTGTGTTCTCTCACGCATGGATGTTATGATCTTCGTTGCTAAAAACAATTTTTCTTAAAGCAGATTGATATGAACGAAAAAGTTCCTTTTTGACAAGAACTTGCAAAGAAATCCGCAAATTTGTCCCCCCCCCAAAAAAAAATGAAGAAAAATATATATATTTTATATATGCATAACAACATGTACATGAATATGATATATTATGTATATATCGAATTTTTCAAATTTTTCATACATTTGTATATATATATATATATATATATATATATATATATACTATGTATGTATATATATATATATATATATATATATATATGATATATATGTCTGAAAAATTTGAAAAACTCGAACAAAACTGGAGAAGTCTCTTTAATGATTCTTTCCTCATTCCTTAAGAGAAAGTATTTCGGAAGATGTAACTAAAAGCATCAAAGATGTTTCAATTATTTTCTTATTTTTTTTAACAGCTCTAATCTCAAATATCTCAAGTTGATAAAAATGGTCGGTTTTTTCATATTAATTCTTGACATAATTTACACAATGCTACATGTACATGTAGGCATATAACAATGTTGACGAGGCCAACAAATCTCACATATGTCTGTGAAGCATGTTTTGTTATTTTGTATGTAATAACATACTCTTGCACTTTCGTTTATTATCTCCGTTTCTTTTTGTAATTATTCCCATGAAAGTCGCCCTCATCGGTGGAGATGCTGCGGAACACGGAGCCGATGCCCAACGATCACCTCTTACTGGCGATCATGGTCACCATCTTCTGTTGTCTTCCTCTTGGTATAGTTGCCCTCATCAAATCCATACAGGTGCGTGACAAAGTGGGGTAGCCTTTAGCCAAAGCGGTCTGGACGTATATCTTCTTTGTGTCTGATTTGAGACTAATCGCAATATGGTACAACAACGAACACACCCGGAGGCCCAGCTCCAGACCGTCGTCGCGCCATTACTGGAACACTGTCGAAAACGCCATCTGTTGTTGTTGTTGTTGTTGTTGTTGTTGTTGTTGTTGTTGTTGTGGGCACGCTTAGTCTACACTCAAGGCAGCAGAGGCTTTTTTTTTTCCAAAGAGGCGACGGGGGGGGGGGGGGGGGGGGGGGATAGGGGGCTTTAGCAGGACTGGTCTTTGTGGAGCTTGGGAGAAGAATGCGGACATGCTAAAGACCCGGTATGGTTGGGATTCATGGGAGCCGACTCATTCGCTGCCCCCGAATAGTACCCCAGTTCGCACATAATGTACATCGAAGCGTACGCTCCTCGACACCGGTCGACTCTGCAATTCGATTGAGATTCTTCGACTGGGTGTGTACTTGCAAAGAGATCAGCAAAAAACCTATACACACTTCGTTTATGGGGATTCTAGAGTATATCTTAGCCGGACCAGTCTTTTAATTCTCACCTAATGATACACCCACTCTAACCAGTCTTTAAAAGTCCTTTCATTTTATCGCTTTTCAGAGTCGTTAAAGGATAATGAGCCACGACATCGTTTAGGTTCTATGACATTTCCTCCTGTGAAAATTGCTCCAATAATATGTCTGCACGCTATTAAGACAAACATAAATTCTACGCACAAGCATAACACTATTACCATAACCCTAATCCGCACATCAAACTATAAAACCTAGAACTCTAACACAGCCCCAACCATAACCCTAAGTCCGCGGAGAAAGTAATACCGCATCAATTGTCGTGTCACCCAAAGTTTATTTTGAACTTGTGTTACGGAAACACATCTCAGAATTAAATATAAAAAGCTGACCCTTTGTCATTCGGTAATAGCCCCCCCCCCCCCCCCCCCCCTTCGTACCAATAATCACGAAGGGATCTTCTTCTTTTTTTTTCTTTTTTTTTTTTTGGAAGACCGAATGAATTCACTGGAAATCTAGGGGGCATTTCATGAAGCGTTTTGGTCGGATATTTTTCTGACAAACTGTGACAAGCTACTGAAATCCTTGCATCTGATTGGCTAAGAGCAGATTTGTCCGACAACTTTGTCAGAAAAAATGCTTCCTGAAATGCCCCCTGTAGTGTCATTTACCCCTCCATCATAAAGCAGTTTCCAGTTGTATTATTCTGAGGAAAGATCTACAACTGCAATATACCAGCCTATGAAAGGAATCTAACTTACAAACGGGACGTACAGACTTTACATCTTCTGATTTACCCGCGAAATCTGCAATTTAATGTTCAAGAACATTGCTGTTTACAGCACTAAGCAAACAGCAATTAATCAAACAGCAATCTACCTACATTTGTGAAATGCAATATTGTAAAGTAAGTTTAATGCAGAGAGTTACAGGAGAACGTATGAGGGAAATGTACATACTTTTAAGTGATATATTTCTGTTAAGGGGTATATCATTTCTTCCCGTCTTTCGGAGGAAGTAAATCTGGAGCACATTCATTCTGATAGAAAGTGGAATTAGGGGAATTCTTAGATAGATCCGTCTTGAGTGGATATGAAACAACTGTAACTTCAATGAGGTCACTTTTGCCCATGACGTACCATTAAGATGTCATCGTCATCCTTTAATGTTGCACCCCCCCCAAAAAAAAAAATAAATAAATAAATGAACTAATTACTGCTCTCCGCAAATGCAAATTAAAAGTCGTATCTGACTTCAAATCAGGAGTGACTGAAAACTGTCTTTTTTAATAATACAAATTTATGTCATTGCCGTCTTACAACTAGCTATATAACTATCCCTCTGTAATATCAAATCAGGAGTAATTTTGAAAGTTATTACTGTATAAATCCAACATCCAATTATGCTGAATGTTTCATTGGTGATTGACCATTTCAGGTAAAAGACAAGTACAAGGAGGGAGATATCGCCGGCTCAGTAGAAGCATCCAAATCCACCAAGCGGTGGTCGATAGCGGGCGTCATCATCGGAATCATCATGCTCGTCGTGTGCATCGTCATGCTCATTTTCTTCATCATCGAGCAGAGCAATAGGAAGCCGGCCGCGGCCAACCCCGACATCGGCAGGGGGCCCTACATGGACACGCATTCCTACTCATCCTCGTGGGGGGAAACGCACTACGTGTAAAAAGGAGACAGACTGCAGGTGTATTACATAAACGCCAACATTGAACCAGATGTGAAAGAACACGTGACAATGCTCTCTTCCGGTCATCCAGCCACAGCTAAAAGCAATGCAACGTCCGTCTTTATAATAATTCTAATAATGGCTTAGGGAGGAATGCGATAACCACGAAAGAGACTGGCTAAGGAGAGAGAAGAAAGCTTTCCTTCCTTTCGGACATCATGTCAAACCTCAGACAAAAACAAACAAATAAACAAACAAACTTGTATCTTCACCATGAACAAAGTTTATTAGTCAATATCAAAGCAATAACCTCACTGTAAGAAATTATTGAAGGGGCACAAGATACTCATCAGAGGGACTGAGTAACCTGTCTCTTTTACCTTACCTTTTCCCGGATTTTTATTTATTTATTTTTTTTATTTCCATATTTATTCACAATCATTGTAATCAACATAAGCCCTCTTTGGGTTATAGCCTCAATGCATTCGAGGGTTTTAGCATACCATACCTTACCATACGCCCGCCAGAAGAGAGCTCAAACGCTCCTAAAGTGTAGGTTCCGTATCATAAAGAGCCCAAAGTGGACTACTTCCCCATAGCCGCATTCACACGTGCAAAATAGCGGGTTACCAAGGGCGATCCGAAACTCAGAGTTTTTTTTTTTTTTTTTTTTTTTAACCGTTCACAAGTAAATGAATAACCCGCTAATTGCCGATCGATAAATCGATAAAACTATTGTTCTTGAGCCTCACACTGATGTGGAGCGCACGCCTGTTAGGACGCCCACTTTGAATGATGGGATATATATATAAACTCAAGTTTATTTGGGCGACCGTTCACACGTCAACACGGGGCAAATTAGCGCGCTAATTCAGAAATAAGAGCAAGATTTCTTGGTTTTAACATCGCGCTGCTGATCCCGCTAACTTGTTGTTTTTGTGGGTATGTGTCCGCGCGTGAAAAAAAAAAACACACAAACAAACAAACAAATAAACAAACCCAAAAACAAAACTCGAGTTTGCCAGCGAGTTACACAACTCGTGTTTTGTAACCCGCTAATTGTACGTGTGAATCTCCCAGTATGCTCAAAAACGCGTACCCATTATCAGAGCATGAGAAGAATAAACGCACATACGTCATAATGCAAAAAGTTAATTCTCTCTGTTCGTGACGTCTGTAAGAGGGCAAGGGTTGATGACCAATCACTCCAATCACAGTGACTCCCTCGACAAATAACTCACGAGGTACGTTTCTTTAGAGAGCGCTCGAAAGAGTACGCATCGATTCGCTTTGGCTCCTTTTTGAGCTCTCGAAAGGGGCCACACAGTGACAATGTGGTAAAAAGCTCCAGGATTTAAATAGAACATAACTGAAAATCGAGAAACCCCGGGTAAGGGATTAAAACTCTGAGTTCTTCATTTGTCCACTATGTTTCCTTTAAAGGGATCGTATAGTTTTGGTTGAGACCTAATTTCAGGTTTCTAACATTTTTTGGTGAGATGATGAGAAACCTCTTATGAAAATTTCATAAGAGGTTTCTCATCATCTCTTTCATATTTAATATGAAAGAGCATGTAATTCTATGAGGAATTCAACGTTTGTTTGATAAAAATTGGTTTTGAAATGGCTGAGATATCCAAAACAGAGCGATTTTAGTAAAGTGTGGGACCCACACTTTTATTACGATCGCTTTGTTTTTCAATGTTTTTGGATGTTTCAGTCATTCGAAACCCGATTTTCATCAATTAAACTTTGAATTCCTCTTAAAATGTCATGCTCTGTACTACATTATAAGTGTTTTCTCGGTATCTCGCAAAAAGTTAAAAGCCCAATTCTCATCTCCACCAATACTGTACCATCCCTTTAAAGGCGAGGTAGCGTGGAGATACCACAGAGTGGGTTGATGGCCCGGCTCGGATATTTTCGAGAAGTCTCGTCACGAATTGTCTGGATTTATCACTGATCTCTTTGTGGGTACACACACTGCCGCAAAAATCTCGACTTTAGTTGGCATTTATTATCAGCTCATCGGTGCCATTCATCTCTCTGTTGTTGTTTTTTTTTCCTAACGTTTCCCTCAACTTCAACTTTCAACGTTTAACTTTATTTTCATTTCCATTTAATAAACAGGGAAAATTATATACAATGCATTACCTGAACATATTTGTAACAATTTCAAAGAAAACGTACATGTGATCACGAGTAACAACATAAATTCATTTTCTAAAGTATATACATATGCATAATACAAGGATTTGAATGGAAATGGAGGGTCCCACTAAAAAGCAACGCTTGTAAGGTATGGAAAATACATAAGAGAACAAATAATGACTTCATGAAACTACAAACATTACATGAAACACAATCAAAGAAACCAATGTCAACTGACATGAAATCAACTTAGGAAGGAAAAAAAGAAAGAAAAGAGGAAAAAGAAGAAAAAAGGGGGAAATGAGACTACAATACGCGCCATCGTGGACACATGCAGACTGGCCCACTTCATGATGTAAGTGTAATAACAAAACGCTCCCTGGATTGATATTGCGAAGGATTGGGTACTGAATGCAGAAGGACTGACAAAAAAAAAAAAACACCAAAAACAACATTTACACAAACGAATGGTTTCGAATGCACGCCAGTGGTCGAAGAATGAATTTGACACCCATTATTGGGTGGGGGTTGGGTGGGGGCGCTGTGGCATAGTGGATTTGGACAAGATGTTTTCACCCACCATATCCCTCTCAACCCGGGTGTATAAATGGGTACCTGGCAACGCTAGGGTAATAATAATACAGTGCCCTCTGGCAGAGCAGTGGCAACACTGAAGAGGCTACCCTGGATAAGACCTTATTATTATCATTGTTATTATTATTATTATTATTATTAGTAGTAGTAGTAGTAGTAGTAGTAGTAGTAGTAGTAGTAGTAGTAGTAGTAGTATTAGTATTATTATTGTTATTATTGTTGTTCCAAAACTACCTTGTCTTCAACCCAAATCTCTTAAGGGACACCTCGCCTATTCTGGAGAAATGTTGGTGGTGGAAAAGAACAGTGATTATGTTGAACAAACTATTTTCTGTTGACTTAATTTCTTGTTGGCTATTGATAGTAATGCGTCAAGAATGTTCATGGAACATTCTGGACATTTTTTTTTTGCACGTTCTATGCAACTTAAAAGCTGGTGCAGTCTGTCAGATATAGGTTAGTTAGACGAAAGATTGTTACAGTATCCTAAAACCTTCTGGATAATCTGTCGACGTAGATTTTTTGGGTGCTGTTCGTTATTCCGAAGGTTCGATATTCCGAAGGTTCGTTATTCCGAAGGTTCGTTAATCAGAAACACGCAAATTCCCTATACCTAGAGGTTCGTTAATCCGAAAATGAAAAAG
Source organism: Diadema setosum (assembly GCA_033980235.1). NCBI lineage: Eukaryota > Metazoa > Echinodermata > Echinoidea > Diadematoida > Diadematidae > Diadema > Diadema setosum. Next base: position 5,716,236 of record CM067065.1, on the reverse strand, counting down.
GGTTCGTTAATCCGAACATTTGTGGCGCTATTCCGAAGGTTCGTTATTCCGAAGACTTGTTCATTCGAAAATGAAATTTGGAAAAACGAACCTTCGGAATAACGAATCTTCGGACTGAAGAGCCTTCGGAATAACGAACCTTCGGAATAACGAGCTGTAACCGATTTTTTTTTATTCCTGTGGCAATATTACGAAGCTACATAAACGTGCTCAAGCTTTACCCAGCGCACAAATTGATCGTTCCGTCAAATCCTGTACGGATTTACAAGAGGCATGTCTACATTGAATTCTTGCCTGTTAATTGTCTCTGAAGCAGCGACTTCTGACGAGTAGAAATCCGATATTGCTGCTATTTTTAATTGATTATGGTGATAATGATAATGAGCGTTTTTTTTTTTTTAGTGTAATCAAATACCATAAAATTCATTAAAAAATCTTACTGCATTGCTATTTCATAACATAATATAATATTATTCAATTATGATTCAAATCAATGTCAGTAATTCGAAGGGATCTAAAAAGAACTTGGCAAACAATGGCAAGCCATTCAAAGTGCAAACCGTAAAAAAAAAAATGCATCCAAATACCTGACATGTAAAGAAAATATTTCATATTTTGAATACTGAAATCTTTGAAGGTGTTCTATAATATCCATGTAACGAAATGTCTAATATTTACGATAAATAAGTTTACATAAGTAAGAGAACTTATTCTTTCATTATGGTGTTTATTTGTGACTTTAAGTGGCACAACACTGTTTTGCCCTTGTTTTTTAAAGTCATATCATGCTGATGTGCAAATAATCGGCGATGATGTGTATGAAATAAACATAGTAATTCTCTTTTCAAGATACTTTGCTATGAAATATGTTTTGTATCCCAATAATGTTATTGTATATATATATATATATATATATATATATATATATATATGTATATACATATCTATATATACATATATATATGAAGGCTTTGTTTGCAAAAACCGATAAGTCCATTTTTGAAGATTTTGAAGTACGATCTCTGTCATAAAGTACAAAATAATACCTTTTGAATGATATATTGGTCACTACATATAAAGGTATATTTATAAGTTATGGTCAAAAGAAGCAAAAATTTTCTTATTATTCTCTTTATTTTTCTTGACCTTTAAACGCATATATCTCCATTTGGCAAATATGGACTTATCGGTTTTTGCAAACAAACTCTTCATATATATATATACATGTACGAGTGTAAGCGTCTCTTGCAGTATAGTGACTGCAGCAATATTATGTCCCCATAAACAGTGAACAGGCTTCTATTTCAGAAAGGAATTTATAGAATAGTTTCGTATTCTTTCAAATGATGTTTTAATATCTTTTGCCAATAAAAATGGTATGTTGTAATGACATCGCATTTGAATTTGTGCTTTTTTTTTCATGAGCTGGTGTTTAGTATGCATGATCAAAGATGTAGAATGTACAGGTCTGTGCTATTTCATCAGACAATGGCGTGCAGAGGCTATATGATTTCCTTATGTTTTGTTAATATCTATCATGTGAATGAATTTTGAAATGATCGGATAATAGCAAAAAAAAAAAAGGAGTTGTTACATATGCTAAGAGATAAGACGCAATGAAACGAATCCTATCGAAGTAAATAAGCCTTAAATTATATTAAATTTATTTGATATAGAATTATGCTTTCTTATCCATTGCTCCTGAAGTAAGAAGCACAAGAACGATTCTATTCCTGGCCTTCCTTCTCTGAAGATTTTGTTTTAGATTTATTCATCTTTTTTGAATATATATCTACCTTTCTTTATTTTTTTTAATTTTTGTTTTGCTGATGATTGTTTCTTTGTTGTGTTATCTTTTTAAACTTATAATTGCCGGCAAATTTACAACGGGATTTTACAAAAATTCTGGCATTCTAAGAAGCGATCCAAGGAATCAATGATTACTTTTTAATGGCGACCGTTATAACACGTATCATGGCACTTACCCGCAGAGGGCAATAAATTCAAGGCATCATATTGGTTAGTGATAAGGTTAGAGTAGATGTTAGGGTTAGGGTTAGGTTAGAGGGTTATTATTTGGGTTAGGATTAGGATTAGGATTAGGGTTAGGGTCAGGGGGAGGGTCCGGGGTACCAATTGCCCTCGTATAATCGTATAACCATTTTGTTAGACCATGAAAGTTTTTGAAATATTCATATTTTACTGCTGGTTAGCTGGATGGTAATTAGAGCCCAATATGTTAGAATGTATACCTATTTATATCTTCAAAGAATGCCAAGGACCTTGATCAAAATCAAACAGGGCACCCGTATCACATAATATGCCGATGACATGTTGATGACCATAAGACTTCATTCAAATATTCATAACGTTTGGTACCGACGTTTCGTGTTGGGAATAGTTGGATTTGGACGGTTCGTGTGAGTTCTTTCCTCCGACGTCTTCTTTTTTTTTTTTTTTTTGGTCTTTTTCTTCTTCTTCTTCTTCATTTTAAATGTCTACACTTGATGCCTCATTTGTCAAAAGAACGTAGGAAATCTCGATGAAGTGATCAAACACACACACACACACAAACATCTGCAATAATTAATTGTTAGGATTGACGAAGTTATAGATTACAATAAAGAAGAAGAAAAAGAGGTTAAAACAAGAAGAAAAAGAAAAAGAAAAAGAGGGGCCAAAAGAGTGTATGTTACGGATATACATCTAACTTTGACCTGTTATTTCGGCTGCTTTTTTAGCCAGCTTTAGGGAAGGTCTTTGTTTTCAAGAGGATGTATACTAAATTTATTCCATGGACAGACATCAGTGCGTGCAGCCACCAGCTGTCGCTGTTCCATTTCCCTTATTCAGCCTGGAGGAATTCTCTTTTTTTCTTTCTTTCTTTCTTTCCATTTTTTTTCATCTATTCTGTCAGGTCGTGTAATGTTGTTGTGTTTCTCCGGATTTGTTCCGTCCAGTCTTAAATTATATTTGTGATAAGTATTTGTAAATAAGTATTAAATTCATAGGACTTTTTGAGTGGTTCACAATATACAAGCTTGCTTTTTAGTGGACGTGTCAGGTTTTTTTTTTTCTCTAACCTGAAGCATAACTTTGTATTTTTGCTAATTTACATTCTTATGTTTATCCGTATCATTGTCTTTTATCCTTTGCAAAGTCGAATGTTTGTTTATAATATAATTCCTGATTTATTCTGTGTTATGTTTTGTTGTAAAGAAAAGAATGAAAATAAATGAATTGAAATTCAAATTGAAATTGAAACTGAAACTCAAATATTTAACTGACTATATGCCTGAAGATGTTACACGAATCCGCAACCAAAAATATTATATTATATTATAATGGATAAATAGTATGATATCCATAAATCGATGCTCAATTTCTACTTTCGATCTTTTAAAGTTCAGACGATTCAAACGCTTCTACGAATTCAGGCCACACTGAAATATTGTGAACACATTCTCCAAGTGTGTTCTAGCTATAAGTGTCAATCACAACCGACAACACAACATCACACCTATAGTGAATACGCTGCCTTCCAAAAACAGAAACTCATAAAAAACACACTATTCGAGACACAAAAAGCAGACACAAGTTGGTTTTGTAAAGAGTGGAAGTGAAGCGTATAGACAATAGAATACAGAAGGAAATTCATTATAATGCAGAAGCAATTGCTTGAAATAAAGTTACAAGTGCTTTTTTACTTGATGCTATTTATACAATGATATGAGGGAGAATCATGTATAGACTTAGAGTACATTGACACATGCAGACATGATACAGTATACCACCATAGATATCCATAAGAGTCGTTATCATAAATTTACAGCTGAGACTGCATAAACATGGATTTGTCCACGTGATAACGGACATTACACACAGTTATTTTGTGCATTCATTTGAACGTACACACAATTTATGAAGTGTATTTATGCATACCGTATATATGCTGCGATATGCATTCCATGTTAGATTATAATTACTATACACGTATATAATGCGGTTGCATAAACATATCATCTATAATGCTATACATAGTGTACATATGAAATGAATACGTACCTGTGCACAACTTTACTTTGAAATAAAATGAAATAAAAAAATCAAATCAGCACAAAAGTCACTGCATTGCGTAAGCAACGGCGAATGATATTTGTAGTTTATAATACATCACTATAATTATGAAAAAGCTAATGTAAACGCTGAATAACAAAACATATGAACAGTTCCATCTCAAAACGAGCTAACCTCCTTCTCGTAATTAAAGTTGAGGTATTTGTGATTACCGCTGCTAAAACAAAGAAAATGATAAGAAAATACAGGATTTTTATAGTCCAAACTACTACAATATTCAATACTACAATACTCAAGTGAGGTATAACTGATAGGTTTAATTTCGCTCTATCTGATGATGGACTTATTTTTAAATGTTTAAAAATGACGCTTAGCTCATTTTGAAAAAAAAATTAAAATCTTGTCATATTTACAGGCACTAATACAACGGCAGTTGTAATTATACGGCCATACTAAGTGATGGGATTGCCAGTTCTACGTTTATATTTTACGTGTTGCTTCTTCTCCTTACTCCCCCCCCCCCCCCCTTATCGAAGTCGGGGGCAGCGTATGATCAAATTCTTTTGTTAAACTTTTTTTTTAATATTATGAATAGAAGAGTGCAGCCAGTATGCATGCCATCACAAAAACTCGAAGAGGTGTCATTGTTCAGAATGGCCAAAAAAAAAAAAATGTACATTATAATATAGTATTTTATTTCAAATGACGAATTTGTTACCTGTTCATGGCTAGTGATGGACCCCGGATCAATATGAGATAAATTTCGTGTAGAACTAAAAGGTTTCTCCACGTGTTTTCATTTTTTCATACCTTAGAAATCCATACCTATCCATTAAAATATGCATAATTAACAGCAGTCAGTACGCAGTATTGTTCATCGCAAATACGAGCCCGACGTTGCCCCATCAGGCGTAAAGTAAACTCATAACTATATCAAAACTGATATTCGATGGTGGGAGCGAATTGAAATCACTTTCGGTCAGGATTTTGGGGGTCGTTAAAGGGTGTTCATTGTAACATTCAGTATTTCAGTGCCCCTAAATCTAATTAACGAAATTGAACATAGCTCGCAATATTTTATCAATTTGCTCTTATTGAGGCAACCGGTACACGAAGGACTCTCTGCACTGATCATTATTTCTTTTTTTTCCTCGAGATTTTCATGTGCGTTAGCACGCGCCTCGTTTACAAAGTTCCATTAGTGTTTTAACAATTGTGTTGTTTTTGTTGTTGTTTGATGATGTTATCAAAATGGTCGTTTCCAGAGGACGTTATTATGAAGAATATATGCCGCACTTATCAATTGAATGTGTTAAAATTTTTCCACTGCATATTCGGTGTTTTGATGCTCTACTCTTTCACTACTACTTTGAGTATTTTGCTAGTGTTTCTTTAGGTACAGACAATTCATAAATTTATCAGCTTAGCTATAACATTACGTGCCTATATACCATGCCTATGTGGTTTTGAAATGAATGAAATTAATAACGTCATTCAAACCTGAGTCACTATTACAAGTATGCATTCTAACATATTACACAAATAATTGTGCACTATATGTGATTACAAATCCAATTGTTTTTCTATACCAAAAAGACTGCTATCGAAATTCAAGCCAAAGGGACAATTTACTTTATCATGGGCCTACTACACTGTATATAAAAAAAATAAAAATAAAAATAAATGTACGTTGCCCGGGCAAGGAAAACATGACGAATTTTAGTGCAAATGGTTTTCCAAGAAGGTCATCATTAAATCTAGAAAATGGATTCCTGTGGTACTGCAATTACAAATCAGCAAAAGGTACATTCTACATACATAGTTTAAAATTATCAAATTGGTTTTGATTACTTCCTTTCTTTGTTAACGGATTTAATCTCGTATAATTGTCTTGAATTGATAAAGAAAGAGTGTATCTTCTTTTTTTTTCGATTCTTCTTGGATGCTGACGTCGTGGTACAAAATGTTACTTCCTTAAGATTAAAACATCAATTTCCTTTAAGTACTCTTGTAAGTATAAGGGAGTTCACGGTTGCGATTTGCGCATGTGCAAAATAAAGGTCAAATGAGAATGTTTATGTATTTGCCATTGACTTTCAAACGAAAAAAACTCCTCAGGCAAATGAGGATTTGGAATATTAAGTTGTGTGTTTCACCTTGTTAGAACGCATAGGTGAAAGTGATTCATCAATAATGTTTAACAAAAGCTACACACGCATTTCATTGACATTGATTACAAAGGTGGCATGCTTCAACAAAAAATGCTCTGTCACAGGTCCTTTCCATGTTATTTGAAAGTCTGTGGTGTAGGGGTCAAATGAGACATGCGCTAACCATGAACTCCCTTATTCTCATTTATTTTGATGAGACTGTGATCGATTTGTATGTGAATGCATTATTGTTGAAGTGTAGAGATAAAGTAAATTCAAACATATCATATTCCATCTTTAGCATTTACAAACTTTTTGATTTAAGACCTGTATGGTCAACTCCTATGATGCGTGTCATTTTTCATAACATTTCCTTGTCGCACGAGCTTTCCTAACACAGCAAGTCTTACTCAAAGCATTCTTTGATTAGTGTTGATATATCATTTAGTAGATCTTATGTTTTTGTCTTGATGACTATGCATATTAGTGTATTTTTTCTTTACACTTTTCCCTGCTCGAAAGAACAGTGTCCAACTATGTAAAAAACAATGTGAAGCACAGTGTTTACATACTGTGGGCAGCACAGTGTGAAATCTTTTAAATTCGTGCATTTTAACGGAATAAGAACATTGTGGATCATCAATTCACAGTGCGAAACAGAACATTACTATGTGAATAAAAAAAAAAGAATAACACATACCACAATATGAAATAATCTGCATACTGTCAAATTGGACTATTTTTACACTTTTGTGCTGACTACAATGCATGTGATTATATTGTGAACACAAAGCAAGACATTGTGCTTTTTTCCAGCAAAATTTTAGCTCAAACCTGCGTGAAACGTAATCTTTTCTTTACTGCATGTCCCGTGTAATTGTAAGTAAACTGTAAAGTGTACAGTTTCTCGGTCAAATGAATGAATGAATAAACAAATGAAAACAAAAATAAAGATAACAATAATGATAATGACGATGATGATGACAAAGACGATGATAATGATGATGACGATACCAATGATATCAATTACACTGGGTATTATGACCATGCCAATACCCCGTACATTGTGTGTGTTAGATGAATTAAACCCATCTCCTCTACGTCTACGTGATTGTGCAGAGCCAGCACCCCTCTCTCAATTAATACAGGACTCTTTATCACTCCATGCACATCTCAATATCATTAACCGAATTTCACTTCTTCGATTCTACTCATTTGAATGTGCTCTGACTCATGTTGAGTCTACTTCTTGCATTCTTGCCTAGTCATTTTCTTATGACGCTATGTCATGCTTAGCACTTAAATGCAGTGTAGTAATTTTACGTTGTTTTTTTTCTCAAACTATTGAACACCACTATAACTATTATTACCTGAGTTTATAATAACCTTACTGAGAACTGTTTTATGATATTGCAAAATGCTATTGGTTACACATTTGCTCCCATCATCCAAGATAACAATGAGGGGAGTAAAGTGTTGAAATTACCATACCAATTAATAATCAATAAAGATATCACATCGTAACATTATTGAAAGTAGCGACATCCCTCAGTTGGTTCAAAGTCATCAATATGCGCATCATCTTTTATGACGTCATTCAGTTCGCAGACACCGGTCTCAATGTTGTAGTTGAAGGACCGACAGTCCAAGCTGGAGCACATGAGGGCGCAGCGAAAAGCCGATCTCTCCAGGCTACGTTTGATCACGTGGTTTTTCAGACAGTAGTTCACGTATGGAGTTACGTCGTTGATTTCGTTCAGGGCCAAAACATGTGATGTGTATTTGGGTACCGGTAATGCCGGGCCTACGAACATAAGGAACAGGACTGAACATCAATAACAATCGCTCATGAAAATATAAACTAGACGTGTTCGGTCTTATCGTCATTTACCCTGTATAATCTGCAAAAATTTTCTTATCCGATCATCTCTGATAGCGATAGTATTAGATATATTATCAATTTTGTTACTGCACGGATTATATTAGGCTTATTTGTATATTTTTGCGTGCAAAAATATAAGTTTACATAAAGATAAATCATGTAATGTTTTATTCTTCTTTGCTTCCTTTAGTGTTCCATTCTAAGGATACTTGGTATGTAAAATTCTAAACGAAATTTAGCGTATAGAAGTGCAGCGCAAGATGCAATAAAGTAAGTGAGAAAATCGCCTAGTGTAGGACGAATAAGCGAGAAGACGGCAAATATTAATATTTTCAGTTTTTAGGAACCAGACGAAAAGGGGTGTTCTGCCGAGAAGTAAGAAAGTCTTTTGTTGCAACTTGCCAGGGGGCTGTCCACTGATCCCTACAGGAAATATCTGGATATGCTATTTGCCAGTCACTTTGAAGCAATCATGCCACCATCTTCTTTTTTCTTGTCCGGTATAGTCCATTTATGTTCACAGCTCCCGACATCACAATGATCTTGGTTAAGGTCTCTGCTTTAATAACCGCTGGAATATGCGGACGTATCCACACAAGGTGTGCGTGGTAAAATTCCAGCGCGGCGGCTTCGATAAGGCTTGAATGAGCAGAATATCCACATACTTCGAATAAAGATCCGTGCCATGTTCTGCTAAAAGGGCTAGGAAGAAGCCAGAAACAAGCAACAGACTGGGAAAATATGGTGGTCCTGTAGTACGCTCGACAACAGATCATGTGCGCCGTGAATTTTGCAACCAGGTCGCGAAATTCGCCATTTGGGACGCCAAGTTCGTGACTCGGGACGCGAATTTCAAGACCCTGAACACGAACTTGGCGACCGGGGACGCAAAATTCGCGTCCTGTGGTCGCAAACTTCGCGACTTTGGGTCGCGACGCAAATTTTGCATCCCCGGTCGCCAAGTTTGTGTCTCGGGTCACGAAATTCGCGTCCCTGGTCACGAACCTGGCGTCCCAAATCGCAAATTTCGCCACCTGGTCGCAAAATTCACGGCGCACATGACCTGTCGTCGAGCGTACTTCAGGGCCCCCATAGGAAAAAGCGATGCTGACAGTTGCAAGGAAACCACTCGCCGCGCACTCACCCTTGCAGAGCACGTGATGCTGATCCTGGTCACAAGAGTAATCCCTGAGAGATCGGCTTGCCGGCAAGTACGCCATGCAATTCTCTGGTCTGCCTTTCCCCTGCCCGTTGTCTGGTTGGTAGGAGTCCCACAGGGCTGGAGAGGAACGAATATTGTTCTTATGGCTTCTCTTTTTTTTTTTCATCTCAAGAGTGTTCATACATTGTGCTGATCTTAAGTGATGGGCCAGTGGCCCTGGGCCACCAAAACTGGTGTCGGGCTACCAAATTTGAAAACGATTATCTTGTGGTGACTCGATCGGGCAACGAAGATTCCAAATGGACCACGAATATTTTAGATTTAAAGATTCTAAAGGCCTGACGGCCCAAACTGGCCACCACAGATAAAAGTTAGGACATGTACATGTACATGTATAATGTGTGTGTGTGTGTGTGTGTGTGTGCAGTCAAACATGTCTATAGCGACCACCGTCTATGGCGACCACCTGCCGTATGCAACCACTGACCACAATTCCCTCAAGAGCAAGGCTATGTTAACGACCCTGTCTATAGCGACCGCCTGTCTACAACGGCCACTTTTTTCCGTCTTCCTTGGGGTGGTCGCTATAGACAGGTTTGCCTGTATATAATAGATGACAAACGAAGTCAGAGGATGTCACAGGAAGTTAAATTCGTTATCACTTACATTCACGTCAATATAAACCATACACATAGTATTATTTCTGAACATCGTGAAGTTGGTCATTCGCACACTTCATTATGATACAACCTTATCATATGGTTATGATCTGGAGGAGCGATAATGCCCTGTACAAAAAAGCAGTCTATATTTGTTTTATAATATGATTATCTAATTACTTGGTAGATTAAACCAAGCCAGTTCACACATCCGCACACTGTCTGTTAGACGTTCGCAATGCGATCCCATCTGTCAAGGGTTCACCTCTCGCGATATGAAAACCAGTGAATTCTGGGGGGGGGGGGGCATTTCACGAAGCATTTTGTCTGACAAAGTTGTCGGACAAATATGCTCTCAGCCAATTAGATGCAAGGATTTCAGTAGCATGTAACAGTTTGTCAGAAAAATATCCGGCCAAAATGCATCATGAAACGCCCCCAGTATGAAATCAGTAAACAGTATCGGAATACGTACACTGTACCTCTCTATAAATCAATGTTTTAGTACTATACGGGGGCTGAAGGCAATCGTTCAATTCATATCCCCTAATTTCAACCAATCAGAATTCATCAATTGAGGCATAAACAGCATGAATAAAATGTTTCTGCCTTTTATTCATTTAATTGAATTGATGCTTGTTATGATTAATGACGTAGTATCGTGCAATCAAAGAAATTAATTCGGAATTATTTTGGTGCCTCCGGTAATTCGTACAGGCGATATTCCTTAACCCAGTTATTACATTTTATATTATCCTTTGCTTGTTCAATTTAGATATGCATAGAATTAAGAACGTAGGCCTATTGTTAAATGGGAGACCGTCTTCAAAATTAGTAGAAATTAATATTTAGTTTCCCAGCCTTTGTAGACTACGAAATTAGGTTTTTCAATGTTTTTACGTACAGATAATTGTCGTGTTAATCAATTGGTTTTGATTTATATAATAATTGACATTATCCGTAGAATGAATTGGAAATGACCAATACCAAAGTCTGCATTGAGGACGACTCCATTACCGCAATCAAAGTCGTTCTCCTTCATTACGTCATCGTAACACCCGAACCAGAAAGAGTGGATGGCTTGCTCAGTCCCATTGCTGCCAATCACTGTATGGTCCTGCGCGAACTCTCCGACAGTAAATATTTCCGTAAGCGTCTTTGGTGCAAAGGGACCGAAACCCGGCCCGGGACAGCAGCTCTCTCGGTTCGGCATTAAAGGTCTTGGATAGGCACAGTTGAAGCCGTAGCACTTGTCTTGAAACTTTAACCAGCCATCTGGGCATACCTTGATGTTAGCTTAACGCAACACAAAGGGACAAACGTTAAAGGTCAATAAACATTCCGAACCAGTCTTAAGAAAGTAAGAGTCAAGTCCAATGTAAGCACAACTTATACATCTGGTGAGAGTCGGACAAAATATATAAGGAAAGTATGAATTCATTAAGTTTTACAGTTTTGTGCCGAACAGTCCTGGGACAGTTTATATTGATATGCAAATGAGCGCGCTAATGACGACAAGCTAGATACATCAAAAAGAAAATTCTGAAAATTTGTAAGCCCTTTTTGGATATTTCCTTTTATAATATTTCCTGTCATCCTTTGATTAGGAGTTCAATGAACTTCGGCAGCCTAGAAATTTCATGATGAGATCTCGGTATTGTGTTAAAGATCCGGGAGCGTGGGGGTTCATAAAACTGAATGGCTAGCCTGTTTCGGATATATTCGGGAATCTTCGTACGGAATTGTGTTCAGTTTGTCACTGATCTCTATACGTACGTACAATGACGTACACAACACAAGGAGCCGAAGAATCACGACTGGAGTAGACCATTAACCAACGAGTGTGTACTTAGATGCATATAAATTCGCTGTCCTGTGATTTTTCGTGGTTTTCGATACACCCCGGTACGTCAGCGAATGACTTGGGCCACCCACGGATCCCCACGCTACCTGGCCATTAAGACAGTGAACTGAAAATGAAATGGTCAGGTTCATGCGTCTTATACAGAAGTTTTCTCGCATCGTTAGTTGCTTGAAATTTACCATGCTCCTAATAAATGAAAATTTCCATTCCCAAGATGATGTATCTCAGAAAAGAAAGACTTAACCTAGAAGTTATCTTTAGCAAAATTATGTTTTACTCTAACATGTCATACCTTTGACATATCTTGCAAACAACGACATCAGTATAGACAGAAATATCCCATGCGGTGACGTCATGGCTGCACTACGGGAACTATTTTTGGCAAAAACTTGCTGCAACCGTATAAATGTGCGTGTAGTCTCGAAAGCTTGTGAGGAAAATCACCAAATTTCCAATTCAACAGCTTCTAAGTTCTCAATATATTTTTTTTAATAATAATGAATTGTGACGATGTGGAAGTATTATGCTGCGAGTTGTCGGCACAGGTGTTGCAGCTGCTTGCAAGTTCTACTGGAAGACGCTTATATAATTATGCGGGTAAAATTTTCCTTCACAGTGTACGCGATGAGGCAAGCCGAGGTCGTGTTGGTGGCTAACAGCCGGTCGCCAGAGAGAGACCAGGGAATCAGTTGGGAGCTCACATTACATTCCAACTCCAGAGAATTCTCCTGTCCAAGGCGTCTTGAGGCTGGCACATGGGTTGATGGGTATACCTAGAGGTTAAATAATAGGGAAAAAATAGAGTTCGTGAATCTATACATTAGATTGTGGCGTTATGAAATAAGATCCGTTATTCCGAAGGTTCGTTAATCGAAAATGCGAAAATAATACATGCTTAAACAAACCTTTGGAATTGCGAAACTTAGTTCTCTTTTGGATTAACGTATTTCAATAATCACAAACAGGATCGTTGAGTGGCACATTTTCTATATTCTCCACTGCTGGCGTTGCTTGGGTCTATTTCTTACCGGTCTCCAAATATTTCATTCCTCTGGCAGAACTCTTGGCGCCTTCGTGTAAACAATTTGGACAGCTTTATCACATTCGATTTGATATTTGCAGTGATACCATACAGGCACTTCGACACACTTGGACGCAAAGAGTGTAATATTAATTATCTAATATCATTTTGATCCATTGATGATATTGAGGATTTGTCAATACTCTTCACGGCAGAGTCGGCATTTGGTGATTGTGTATGTAATCAGTGAAGCATGTCGGTGCGCCCGTCAGCTCAGGCGTGCATGAGTATACCTGATTTGATTGAACTTCGCTTCTGCATTTGAAGAGTTTACTTACAAATGGGCCGAATTCAATTTTCCATTATTAAATAAACATTCACCATGCGTATCAAATTGACTGTAGTCCAATTCCCAAACACTTCAGGAGGTTTGTGACAAACTTAAGATAAACTTCATGGTACTTTTTTTTTTTCGAAAAGGACTTTTCTTCAAAAAGGGAATGACATTTCCTTAATATCAATCCAGTATCCTGATTGGCTAAAATCGAAGCCACCATCGCCTTTGCTGTCCAATCAGAAATCTTTTTTTTTTTAATCATGTTCCATATTCCACATTTCATACAATTTTTATATTCCATTTGATCTAAAAAGATATTCTTTTTTAACACAGTAGTCAATTTGAAACAAAATTACACAAAAATACAAGGACATATTATTAATGACCTGTGATATGAGGAACCAACTAGAAAGCAAAGCTTGTAGGATGTAGGTTCCAAAGATATAATATAGGCTTTTATTACAGTATGTCAATGTCAAGACATTGTCAAACATATCAAAACATGTCGAAAATAATTATAAAGTTTGTGGAATGTACATGTACATGGTTACACTTGAGGTATCAATGCTAAGTAAAGTAACAAATTGATCAAACAAATGAAGTAATCGGAACAAGGCATCATTTTGAGTATGCAGAAATATTTCAAGTAATCACGGCAAAATAATTAAACGTAGGATTTCAGCAAATTGGCTTTAAGATTTTGCTTGAAGGAACTTAGAGAATTCGATTGCAACCGAACAGAATCTAACTCAATTGTCTGAAAGGCTAAAACTGTACAAACGGGAGAAAAATGATAGGATTCAGTGTGTCTTGTAGGATAAGCATTTAAGTATGATATTCTATGTGCAAATGTGCTTTTTTATCGCTAAATTAACCATGTCAAAGGTGGTGATGAGGATGATGATGATTATAATAAACCATAAAGGGGGAGATAATTAACCCTATTAAGAAGCATGTACTTGTTCAACGCCTTGTAGATGGTAGACAATGTCCCTGTTGGGCATGGCTTCTTCCGGGTATTACAGACAGTAAGATGAATGTTGATAAGGTATTTAACTGGCAATAAACGACCTCACTGAGGCATGAAAGGCTCCTGAAGCTAAAATTTTGAAATGATTTGAAGTTGTAACATAATGAATAGCTTAAGCATATTGACTTGCGAATTAATTGTAGGTGATATTAAAGAGGAGCAGTTTTGTGGTCATAATAAACCTTTGTAAAACGTGTATAGCAATCGCCCTTCAAGACGTTTCCTCAAAAAATCACATTAAATAAACAAAATTTTATGTATAGAATTTTTATTAGATTCAAGAGAACTGGATTTTGTGATGGCCTTTTTTTTTTACATAAATACTCTTAAAGATATAATACATATACAGTCTATATACACATACATATATAACTTGTACATGTACATTTTACTATAAATTAAGCCCCTTTTGCAAGAAATCTAATTATTTCCCACTTGGAATTTTTCCATGGTTTTGTACAGAACCCTAACCAGTTGAGTGCAATCCTGTTTATTAGCCGAATGCAGCACAAGGAGTCATGTCGTACACAGAAAGCAATCATGCTTCGTTTTTTGAAAGAAAGAGGTATAATGGAACAAATTGAATTGACATATTCAAGGAAACAGAGTTAAGGGGTTGGTGGAGTTTTGGATGAGATGTGGCTTGGTGTTCACAATATTCTTTGATGGCCATTTTTTTGTTGTTGTTAAGATATTGAAAAATGTCCTACGACATGTAAAAGAGCAAAAATTCTAATTCTAAGAAGAAATCAACGTTTATTTGATAAGCATCAGTTTTGAACTGACTTAGCTATCCAAAACGAACCGATCCTAATAAAAAGTGGGACCTAATTTTTATTAGGGTCGCTTTGTTTCACTCTTTTACTTTTCTTTTGTTATTGTTGTTGTTGGGATGTTTCAGCTATGCCAAAACCGATTTTCATCAAATAATCTTTGAATGCGTACAGTGGTTTCTAAGTATCTCCCCAAAAGTTAAAAGCTGATTTTTCACCTAAACCGATACTGAACCATCCCTTTAAATTAGAATGAAGTTTGCAAAATGCAACTGATGATATCGTTATCACTTAGATCGTAATGTTGTCCACTGCTTGTATGTGTGTGTATGCGTGCGTGTGCGTGCGTGCGCAGCAAGCACACCCTTCCGATTATTGTTTTCTTTTGTATAACACAACCAGTCATGCGTGTTCGGTGATGGGTTTAAAAAGATAAGAATTCCGTTCCCTTAATTAAATAACATTATGGCTTTGGAGCTTTGTTTGCTGCAGGCATTTGTGAAATGCTGTCTTTTTTCATGAGTGTATTTTGTGTTATTAAGGAGGTATTGATGTGTTTGTTCAAGCTTAACAAGGTGGATTTTTGTATCATGCTGTTTATGTAGAATTTTGTTTCACTTTTGCACACAAGGTATGGATTTTTTCATGCAATTCCTGTGCATGTGAAAAAATTATGGGGACTCTATTTTACTTTGTATATAGGCTGTGACTTCGCAAAAAAAAATCTAAAGCTACTTTGCAACACGACACAGGGGGAGAGGAAAATGGTCAACGATACCGTCGTCTTCACGTCCGAGAGCTCTAGAGCTCTATAGAGCTCCCTAAAGTCCGATTGTCTGCTTTGGAGGCCGGAGGTCTATGTTCACAAAGGACTTTCTATACCTATTGTACATAATCGAGAGATCGCGAGAAAGATATGCATAAACTTACTCAAACCTGAACAAATCATTACATGAAACAGATACAGGAAACATTGCAAGTTAAATCGCCATATATATATATATATATATATATATATTATGACATCCATTATTTTGATCCTCCCTGTGTACTTGCGATCTTACTACTAATAAATCCAGACGATTCAAACGTTTCAACGAATTCACTACACATGGAAATAGAGTTGACGTATAAGTATGTCATAGCTAAGATTCAACAGTAACAAATATTACAATGTATCACTACTACTACACTATTAGTGAATACACTGCCTTCCCAAAATCCAAAGTCTGGACACACTACGCTTAAGGGACACTTGAAAAGCACGCGTGGTGGTGTTGTAATGAGTGTAAATTTGATGTAGACAACAAAGGATAGGAAATGTAATCAAAATCGAAATAAATGCATAGAATAAAGTTACAGAGACTGTCTTACTTGATGATAATTGAGCACGGAAACGAAATAATCTAGACAAACACAAAACACGTGCACGCAATGTTGTGCAGTAATGAATACTACAATTCATAATTTTATTTATTATAATAGATTTATATGACTAAGTTTGCAAAACCTGGATTTGTACACATAACATTAAATGAAAAAGTGCATACATTTGAATGTATACATATAAAGAGTTTGTTTGCAAAAACCGATAAGTCCATATTTGCTAAATGGAGATATTTGCGATTAAAGGTCAAGAAAAATAAAGAGGATAATAAGAAAATTTTTGCTTCTTTTGACAATAACTTCAAAAATATACCTTTATATGTAGTGACCAATATATCATTTAAAAGGTATTAATTTTGTACTTTATGACAGAGATCGTACTTCAAAAATGGACCGTTTTTGCAAACAAACCCTTCATATATATGAATCGACACGTTATTATGAAGTGTATACACGTTCACTAGCTGCGATATGCATTCGATAAGTATAGATATGTCAGTTGCATAAACACGAATATAATATTATGTATGCATAATATGTAAACAAGCCTGTGCATATCAACACGCAGATTTCTGTATTGCGTAATAATATGCAGAGATGGATATGACATGTGTAGATTATGACTACATCGTTACAACCATGAACGTGATGAATAAAGATGATAATTATGAACGCGGCTGAGAGTATCAAAACATAATTTCAGAAACTTGTACAAAGTCAACTGTGATTATACGACCATACCAAGTATTGGGATAACCAGTTCCACTCTTCTGTCTTTCTTCGTGCTTGTTTCCTCTCTTCGCTCCCCCTCCCCCCCCCCCCCCCCCCCGGGACCGGTTCAATTATAAATGAAAGACTCCATTCTACTTCTGCTACCAGAAAACGAGGAGAGGTGTCGTTGTTCAAATGCAACAAATATGCGCTAATCCTACTGTTTTTATCACAAAAAAATTATGGAACTCAGACCAAACGTAGATTATGACACGTGTTATAATTTCTGTTTATACCTCAGAAATCCATACCTTTCCTCACAAAATAATTATGCATAATTAATGGCAGTCAGCATGCAATCTTGTTTACCATGGCCGGCGGAACCGTGGGGGCCGTGGGGGTTTGGGCCCTCACATAATGTTTTTATACTGAGGACCCTTTTTTTTTTTTTTTGGCTTGTCAGCTGAAGAAACCCGGAAATGAAAGGGAATAGATGAGATGAGGACCTGTTCTTTTTCTTTTCTTTTTTGTTAGCTCATGAAACCCGAAAGTGCCCCCCCCCCCCACTTCTGAAAACGCTCCACCGGCCCTGTTTACCATACAGTGCATTACATATGGCCAAATTATTCAATTCAACTAATGCTTGCCATTTGAAAAAACTAGCCAAATTTGTCAGAATTATTATGTTTCAGTTCTCTTCAATACCAAAGAAGAAAGACAGTATTTTTGTAGAAAGTAAAGTAGATGTGAATGTTTGTACACGTAGTGGTAGAGTAGTTAAACGTCCTTTACGCCTTGTTTTGTAAACATTATAAACATTGTAAACAATATTTATTTATATCTGTTATTTTCACATGTACATGTACATTATCACTTATATTTTTGTATTCATATATTGTAAATATGTTTGTACTCTCATACCCCGAGAGGGGGTCGATAGAGTCAATAAAATCTTACAAATCAATCTTACAATACAGATACGATCCTGAATTTATCTCAACTGCATTAATGTGATTTCCTAACTATTGAGATTAAAAGCCGACGGTAGGAGGAAGCCGAGTCCATTATTCCGTCAGGATTTGGGGTTATCGTCCAGGGGTATTCACTGTAACATTCAGTATTTCCGTGCAACTGAATTTAATAACGAAATTGACTAGCCACTGATATTTTCTTACTTTGCTCTTATCGATGCAACCGGTGCACGAAGGACATTCTGCACCGATCCCTTTTGTCATCAATATTGGCATGTGAGTTGACACGTGCCGCGTTATCAGAGTTCTGTTAATGCCACCATTGTTGTTGTTTTTGCTGCTAAACTTTTGTTGATAATCTACAGTCGCAATACGGTCCTTCTTATTGGACATACATTATCTGCTGTAATTGCCGCGTTATCAATAGTATTGCATAACGTTATTCATCAATACTGCATTTTATGATAATTGCCTAATTCCTTTCATAATGTTTGTTAGTGTTTCTTTAGATACAGATAAAACACATTTCTGTTTTGTTTTTTTTTTTTTTTTGTTCTCATTTTGTCATTTTTGCCAGTGTGGTTTAAGATTTAAAATTATTAAGTTCATCTAAACCTAAATCACAAATTAGAAACGCATTTGGAAATACTGCTCTTCGTAGCTTAAGTGGTAGCCATATAGTTATGCATAACTATATGTGACCGTGCACCACAAAACAAACAAAAAGTCGCACCCGTTGTTTTAAGTGAGGAAAAAAAAGGTGAAATGGTTCAACCATTAGCAGTTTTTCTACAACCTTTTTTTTTTTTTTGGGGGGGGGGTGGGGGAGAGTAGAATGATCTGGTGTGACTTATAGGTCGCTTTTCATGTCTTGAAATCCTTTGCAAACTCTTCACTTTCAAGTCTAATAACTTTTGAAAGGATAACGCTACTGCTTTGAAAGTTAGCATTAATCATGGGCGGAATGTGCTAATAGAACATCCTTAATTTCAGCTTAATTTGACAATCCCTTCATTGTTGTTACTCCATTGGTGTACATCCTGTGGTTTGTCCCTTTCATGGCACAGCTAGCACAGCTTGGTAAAGATTAAGCGCTTGAATAGACCGTGTATACTTCAGAGCCTCTTTTCTCAGTTTACACTTTTCCGGAGTGTGTGCTTTCTTTCCAGTATTTAGATAGCTTCGGAGACTCCATTTGAATTAAGTAATACATCATTTTAAAACTTAGAGTCTGCTCTTTCAGAGTCTGCCCTTAACTCAAAATTCATATCTGGCGACTTTTTTTTTTTTTTTTTTTTTTGTGGTGCAGGGTCACATATATGGCCACAATTTGAATTGTTATGCTATACACCAAACATAATAATTCAAGCTACAGGGACAACAGTACTTACTCTCACATACTAACCCCTATGAGAAGACAACTTATGTTGTCCGGCACAGAAAATACACCATTTTATGGTAAATTTTAGTACCAAAACACATGACCACTATTTTTAATGTTTTCAAAGTTAGATCACCATTAATTAGAGAACAATAGAATATTTTCTGTGATGTTTCTGTTGTATAACAGCAGACGATTTTCCTTTTTTAGTGAAAAAAATAAGAAATTAATTGAATTTAATTGGCTTTCATTTCATTTATTTTAATTCAATTTGAATAAAAATCTCATTTCTAATGTCTTAAATCGATAAGGAATAGTTTGTTTCTTGGTGATTTTTATTCGTTTTTTCATTTGTACTCTTGATTTAAATGATATACTGACGTCGGGTTATAATGGTTTCTCCGGAAGGTTAAATGTATTTATATAACGCCTGACGAGATCCTTGTCATTTGATTGGTTGTTTGACATTGATCATTCAGCCCATTTCACTATGACGTCATCATCCGTGCAATTGTGGCTCCATTTACCGAGCAATTTTGGATCCATACTATTTGCTCCATTGCACACTCGCTATGAGAGCCTAGCACACTACGCGTTTACGCTTGCGTTTGCAGTGAGTGTATGCGACAGCGCGCTAGCGTAAAGCGCACAGTGAGCACTCTCGCGATCTCAGATTCTCTCTTGTTTCTAAATTACTAAAACATCAAGTGACAAGGATCTATTTTAGGCGTTATATAAAACAAATAATACATGTTTTCCATTCGTGCAATATGGACAGAATATTTCATTCGGTGAAAGATAAAATGTTTGATCCATTCAACTCGGCTGCGCCTCGTTGAATGGATCATTTCATCTTTCACCTCATGAAATATTCTGTCCATTGCACTCATAAACATTCATTATTTGTATACTATTTCTTTTAATTACCGAGTACACTTTCAGGTACTCTTATTCATATTTGGATGAGAACGCGGTTGATCTGTTACAACGATTGCATTTGTATCAAATGTAGAGATAACGCAAACTCAAACTTTCCTCTCTAGCATTTAAAAAACTTGGGATAGAAGATTATGCATAATCAACTCCAAATACTAGATGCCATTTTTCATTACATTTCCTCATCGCGCCAGCTTTTCTAAGGCAACATTTCTTGGGGCAAGCATTTTATCATTGACTTGTTTGTTACTCATGTAAATGTAATGCTGTATGGCTTTTAGACAGCTCAGACCAGCATGCTGCATTTTGTTTTCTTTATTGTCTACCCCCTGGAGCCCGTTACATAAAAGTTAATATTACGGTAACTTTGCCATCCAATGGTAACTTCCATGGAATTCTTGATGTTGATTGGCTGTTGAGTATTGTTGCCATGGTAGTTGCCAATGGATGGCAAAGTTACCATAATAGTAACTTTTATGCAACGGGCCACAGATAGTATGTGTTTTAAGTCAATTAAGCTCCCTTCTTCTCTATAAACTTACTTCTAACCTATCCAATATTCTTTGTCATTTTTTGTATTGTTTTTTGTAGGGATTTATTGTCTATCTATTGAAGTTTAATTATTTTTGAGGTGATTTTCCTCTTTAAGTAAAAAAAAAAAAAAAAAAAACTGGACGTGAGATATTTAGGTGTTTGCGTCTTCGAATATTTCTCATAAGTTAACTCTACATTAAATTTGCCATGCTTCGAATAACCGACAAAGAGAATTTCCCACACCCATAAGTTTGCTTTAAAGTTGACATGCTCTAAAAGTAATCGACAA
The DNA here is from genome assembly GCA_033980235.1 of Diadema setosum. NCBI lineage: Eukaryota > Metazoa > Echinodermata > Echinoidea > Diadematoida > Diadematidae > Diadema > Diadema setosum. The sequence continues at coordinate 5,695,073 of CM067065.1, read as the reverse complement.
AGTCTTTACTTCAACATGGTGCCATTCGGGAGAGAATGATGTATCCCTGAAGTTATTCAGTGGCAAAACGAAATTTTACTCTTACACGTTATACCAATGGCATCCCTTGAAGACAACGACAACAATATATCCAAAAATATTCCGTGCAATGACGTCTGAAACTGAATGATAACTACTGTTGACACAAACTTGCTGCAATCGTAGATGTGTATATCTATATAATAGCCTCAACAAGTTGGGAGAAGCATCCCTAATTCAATAAATCAACAATATCTATATTCTCATTAGAGTTTAATAAAATTGATTGTGATGATGCAGTATTATTGTGCTGAGCTGTTGTCGGCTCAGGTGTTGTAGCTAGCTGTTCTTCTCTTTTCCTGCAATTTCTATATGAAGACAGTCAATATGCCGGTAAAATTTCCTTCCGCAATATACGCGATCTGGAAAGTCAATATTGTGTTGATGCCTCCAGCCGGGCGCAAATGAAGGGGGAACCAGAGAATCAGTTTTTCGCACACATCCACGTCCAATTCCAAAGAATTCTCCTAGCCAGCATAATAACGTCTTTGCTGTTGGCTCACGGGGTGATGTTCGTTATTCCGAGGATTCGTTAATCCGAAAATGGATTAAGATTCGTTATTCTGATTTCCCGCTATTCCAAAAGACATTAATTCCCCATACCTAGAGGTTCATTGATCCGAAAACGAAAAAAGGTCCGTTAGTCCGAACATTTCAGTAGCGTTATTCAAAAGGTTCGTTAATCACAAAGTGAAAAGAAGATTCCTAATTACGAACCTTCGGAATAACAAAATGGGAGAGTTGAGTGGTACTGTCGCTCTACTAGAGGTTCTTTGGTCCGTTACCCACTTGTTTTGAAGTGTCAGATTAATATTTTTCAGAACTCTTGCTTCTTTCGCTTTAAACAGCTTGGACAGATTGATCACTTTCGGTTCGATGTTCGAATGGAGACGCCGCAGGCAGTTTGACACATTTCTGTACGACGTGAAGTGATGAGTTAATCTTCTGATTTTTTTTTTTTTTTTTTTTTGCGCGATGGGTATTATTGAGATTACTCCACACTGTTTATGACAGAGACAACACATATTGATGTAATCATTTAATTGATGGCGTCTCTTTTTGTGGCTGTCTACTCAAGCGTGCATGCGTGCATGCACTGATTGGATTTTATATCCTTGCTGCATTTATTTCCCGCAAAAAAAAAAAAAAAGCTTATGCATGGTGTGGTACTTGATTCGAAGCGGAACAGTGTATTACTCTCATTAGTCTAATGCAGAGCATGGAATGATGTCCACTAAAGAAAGCAGTTATGCCTTGGAGAGAAAAAGACTTAAAACAAAATGAAATTAATTTTTGACAACAAAACGTCAAATGAAATGAATTTTGCAAAATGCAATTGATCGTTATCAGAAAAAAAAATGATAATAATCATAATCGTTGTCGTTTTCATTACAGTCTTCAGGTAAAAAAATACAGTCTGCAAGAAAAAAAAAACAGACAGTAGAAAGAAAAGGTCCCATATTTACAACACAAAAAATATACACAATATACACATGAATATACACAAAACATAAATACTCAATGAGAATGCTTATATACATACAGTGAGAAAGTATAGAGCAATCTGAGATAGATAAATAAAATAAAAGAAAAGAAATGATTAAATAAACCAAAAAAAAAAGGGAAGGAAAAATAGGTCGCGACTGCTTTTGATAAATCATTGTGTTTGTTTTGTTTTGTTTTGATATATTTCTCTATCTAGACGATCAGAATGATGTTTGAAAAGATCTTAATGTTGATGCATGACGAATTTTATCGAGTAATCAGATAGTAATTGAATATATCACCAAAAGTGATAATAAATTACGAACACTTATGTGCTGGTATTTAACATGAATAGATACACATATCAGAAAGAAAGGCAGACAGAAAATATGTTGAGCGATATGAGAAAAGAGATAAAAAAGAACATTAAAAACCGCATTAGTTTGATATTGATCCTGTTCTGTAATACATGAGGGTGCGTGTACATGTCTCTCTCTCTCTCTCTCTCTCTCTCTCTCTCTCTCTCTCTCTCTCTCTCTATCTATCTATCTCTATCTCTCTGTCTCTTTCTCTCTGTATATGTGCATTTTGGTTTGTTTGTTCATTCACCGGGTTAAACACCCTGCTCTTTGCGATGAATGAATGAAGCCGGATCTTTTACGTGCATGAGTTGTGACTCTCTCATACACGGGCCCTCTACTTTATGTAATATCCATGGTTAGTCTAGTGAACAGTTTGATTTTCGAAACAAAACAGTTTTTGCCACAATATTGATTTAAGGTCTTAAGGATTATACAATTATAAACTCAAACAGCCTTTCAATTTGGCCGTAATATTTCGATCCATACCAGTGACTAGATACTAGTGAACGGCGCCCTCTTTCGTCCAAATGAAACTCTACAGAACTGATACTACAATGAGGTATTATCAATGCATTTTCCTTCGGAGAAAAATGACGGCGATAGCGACAATTAATGGTCAAAGATTCAGTAATGTTGACTGTATCGAAATCCTTTTAGCCCAACAAGTCTCTCAAGGACAGTTAAACGAAGTCTTCTTTTCCAATTCATTCTGTTATTTCGTGGGGGGAAAAGATTTAGATCTACTAACATGGGGAGGGCTGACATGGGGAGGGGGGCTGAGATTGGGACGTAACAACAGGGAAGGTTTCTGGAGTTTTTAACATCATGCCTCGGTTTTTATGCCACGTTTTTATACGATTGTTCTTTTCAGTTTAACTTTTGCATATATTATGTCCAGTTATTTATCTATCTGTCGAGTACTATTCCGTGTTGTTCTTTCTCTATGTATATACTGTATTTGTTATGCATTGTCATTTATATGTGAAAATCCCGCGATGAGTTTCCTGTAATGTTTTTTATTGGACGAATAAAAATGAATTGAATTGAATTGAATTGAATTGAATTGAACGTGGTGCATTGTGTCAGTGGGCACTCTAAGTAATGTCAATATGAAGAGCTTGCAACCAAAAGGCGCTAAATCCATTGAAAAAAAAAATGATGGATTTAGCGCCTTTTGGAAGCACGCTCTTCATATAATGTTTTAGAAGTTGCATAATTCAACGTTTCTAAATTCGGATATCAAGTTTTGCCATCCTGGTTTGAAAAACTTCATGAGTGACGCATCATGTATTGAACATTCACTTGAAACTCTTTACGCACTTTGAGTGGCCGATCAGCTCAGAAATATAGTATTGAACACAATTAGCATCAAACGAGTTACTGAGTTCAGGGGGGAAATGACTCAATTTGGAAGGAGTATACGACTTGACAAGTTAGTGCAGCCAATAAGATCACTATGTTCTGTGGAGCCGATTTGTTTAAGCGCAAAAAGTCGGGTGTTATGAAACACGTAACTGATGTTAAATTTCCGGTGTTCATTTGTGGTGTGTATTAACACCGTCGGGTTTTACTTGAAAAAAAAATAATAACTATTTAGTTTCTGTTCTTCTTCTTTATTTTGAACTTCAACAAAACGAACAAGAACTGCAAGATAAAGTACTTGATTAAAACAATGTAAACACATTTCCACCAATTAGTGTGGTCTCTTGTTCACAAGAGGCGGATGACATACCATTGAAATGACCACTAGTAATGTCACGTCAGCATCATGGAAGGCGATTGTTGAATTACCACCAGGACAATGTCAAAAATATCACCATTTTGTTGCCAGGTGAACACTTTCTAGAACATACTTTCTTCACCTGTCGGTGTGATCCTCTATTGAGACTGGTTTGTGTTAGATTTAACATCCGTGGTGTCAAGACTAACACCGAACTTTTTGCAGTGTTGTATCTTTCATGAAATATCGCCCCTGAAAACAGTAATGAGAAAAGAAAAATAACAATCAAAATACAATGTTAAATTTAATAAGATTAGACTAATAACAGAACATATGACTAAAGTTAGAAAGGCTTGAATTAGGGGGAAAACACAATGGAATACAAAATGTAATATTGTACATCTATATATCTATCTCTCTCTTTATAATTAAAAAAATATATATATTAATTTGATTCATTATCTCTGCTACCAGAGATCTTTCATCGATACTAAATGCCACCGGTCAAAATCATGTTTTCCCCCCTCAGGTAATGAGGGAGCCCTGGAAGAGGGAGAGGCAGAGAGAGAGAGAGAGAGAGAGAGAAAGGGAAGGGGAGGAAGAGGGATGCTTGGAATGAGATCTAATTTTTAATTATTGGATTGTACGAACACAGGACTGGTTAACTCTCCGCGTAACTGGTGGCTGAAGCGTTTTCTAAAGCACTCGATTTGCCTGCTTTTGTCTAATCGGCATCTCGATGTTCTGATCCACTGCCTAAGGGAAAAATGCTGGGCTCGGAATACATAGTGTAGAGAGATTTCAGACTATAAAATCTCGTCATAATGGACTGATGTACCCCTCATTTCTTCATTCCAACCGACAACGTCATATTTCATCAAATACAGCAGCCACGACAAATGATCATTTGCCCTCGCTGCTTTGGACACCCGTTATAATTTCACGGAGAAGCCAAGAATTAGGAGACAGCAGTAGCAGCAGCTCCATTTTTTTTTTTTACATGAAGACAAGATCACATCGTTCTCAAATACCACTAACTGACACTGGATCGTCCCTTTCGACAGTAATCATGGAATACAGCACGCCTCCTCATTACTCCTACATGTTTATCTTCACACTGATTGGTCTTTTCGGTAGTGCATTCTCGACAGAACAAGGTATGGAAAGTTAGCGATTGCAGAATCCGTTCCTAAGGTGATACTATAGCTACCCGGGAACCGACAAACATACGGTTTAAATAAAATACATTATCATATACCAAAAGCGACGAGCATGTAATCATTTTTTTTTTGTTTGTTTACAATATAGGCCTATAGATAATTAGACCTCAAAACGTGCATTTTTCCTTTGAATTACCATAAGAGACATGTAAGTTATACTTATTTATTACAAATAGAAAGACGCGTGTATCATTCTATTTTGAAGAGTTGTAATGTGGATTTCAGTTCTTGTAAAAGTATAAGGCCATAATCAAAAAGAAAGATATATTTGTAATAGTTCTAGACTCGTTACATAAAGAGAAGTAATTATAAAGATATCAAGATTATCACGTGAATTTCAATTACTTCTTTATTACTTCATCAGCTTTCAAATTGATAAAAACTGATATTTGATTTCTTTTCTCAATTTCTTTATGTCTTACCTTTAAGAGACGCATAGGTAGAAAATGTATTTTGGTTATGTATATAATGTCATAAACTGTTCAGTGCGGCAATTACCCGCCAGCAAATTCTCTTCTCTCCTCGAAAACTTGTTGTCTTGACGTAACAATGGTGAAAATATCAATTAAGGCTTTGGGAGTCTGTGTAAAAACTACTTTTTTCTTTCAGTTTTGTCCAAAGGATTCAACTATTTCATTCTTTCAGTGAATTCTTTTTACCTTATTCTCTATTATCAAAGAAAGTTAAATACATATGCTTTTGTCGAAAAATGAAGTAAACTTTAAAATTGAAATTGAAATTGAATCTTTCCAAATTTTTTCATTACAAACTATCTCGATGCTTTCTTGCGTAGATTCACCGTACCGCTTTGTTAGTCTGTTTTTTATGCTTATTATTACTCATGCAGATGACTTGTTAGTTTGTCGCGAACATTATGCTTTGTGGAGTTTGGAAATCATCAAGTCTAACCACAAATATCATTACCAATACCATTATTATTATTTATTCTAATTAGCGTGAATCACAAATCAATCAATTTACAACTCAGTTTCTGTAGGTGGGAACAAACAAACGGCAATTTTAGAGTAACGTTATTGTAAAAAGGGACAACGATTTTGCAATAGGTTGTAATAATAGAAGAGTTTGTTTGCAAAAACCGATAAGTCCATATTTGTCAAATGGAGATATTTGCGATTAAAGGTCAAGAAAAATAAAGAGAGTAATAAAAAAACTTTTTGCTCCTTTTGACCATAACTTCAAAAATATACGTTTATATGTAGTGACCAATATATCATTTAAAAGGTATTATTTTGTACTTTATGACAGCGACCGTGCTTCATAATCTTCAAAAATGGACTTCGGTTTTTGCAAACAAACTCTTCAATTATATATATATATATCAATACATACATCATTCAAGATCAAAATATCGCAAAATGAAATGTGGCGTGGTATGTGGCAAGATATGTAGACAATAGTTGCCATGACTACATGGTTTATACTATACAATCGACTGTCCACATAACTTTTGTATAAATTATCGTACGTCAGTGCCATGGAAAATTGGCCGTAACGGAATCTCAATAAATTGTTCACGCATTGTGCACTATTCCAAGGTTTCTTCTCCACGTTGGCTGGAAACTGCAAAAGCAATTTCGGTATGGATTTTCAGGGTTAACGTGTCGTGTTACTGCCAATTATTAAGATAATTTCTGGCAACGATATACTTTTAGACGCAAACGACGTAATCTCGGGGATCTGAGCTCAGGTAAAAGTGGTATACAGGGGCAGTGTGGCATAGTGGATAAGACTGTTAATCTTGAAATGGTGGTCCCGAATTCGAATTCAGTCAAGAGCCAACGTCCATGGAGAAAATATATTTACCCACCATGTAACCTTCTCGACGCAGGTGCAATGTCTAGATTGGCATCGCTTTGGTCTGATAACAACCTAACAACATTTCTTGCATATATATATATATATATATATATATATATATATATATATATGTCTTTCTCTTTGCTTTTTCGCAAACGCACACACACAAACATGCAACCCTCAGCAACTCCATGTAGCTTCCAATACCGACATGACCACGATGACTGAAAGAATCACGTATATGTGATAAACCTCCTTTAGTATTACACACTGGTATCACTCATAATCATTCCATGTTTTATCCCAATCTCTTTTTCTCTTCAAGCATAATCATGTATAATACGTAGTAAATATATCATATTTACATTCAGTATGTGTTTCCCTTTTTTGCCTGATCTCTTTTTCTCTAGATATACGTTCTTTCCAATCTGCAAGTGCTTTATTTGTCGTACATAGAGTGTCAAAAAGTTAGACCTTCCTAATTCGCTTTGGTACTAGGTTAGTTTAGTAATAGTCAGTGAATTGTGGGAGAAAAGTTTACTGAGAAATGGAAAGCGTTGAAAACCTTACCTGAATGTCTAAGAAGCATTCCATACTGTATTTTTTTTTCATCTACATTCTGTGTTCGAGCTGTTGATATTGTCCACAGATTTTTTTTTTTCAAAAGCAACAACAGAAGTAATGAAGGAAAATGAGTATACCGTATTTGATGTGATTTTTATATCATGATTCGATTTGTTTTGTGTGGTCGCTGAGAAGAAAGCTAACAAATGCATGCTTGAATTGTGAACAAGCAACAAAGGGACTGACAGAGTAATTCACATCAGATCAGAGAAATATAGGCCAAAAGGATAAAGATAAGTGTCTTTGTCGCTGGCGCAACCGCTGCAGTTTAAGGGAGCTCCCGAACTAGAAGCCTTGTGTTTGAAAGAGCGCTTTTCATGGTGGTTGAAAAAAAAAAAATCTTGATAATAATTATACAGTTTTCAGGGTCCTCCAGAGTCGTTTCAGTTCTCATGGAAATATCAACAAATGCCTGTATTTCAAGCCCTAATACGCAATCTGCAATTCACCTTGCATATATATATATATATATATATATATATATATATATATATAATTACATTAATAATAATTACATGATATTGTATCGAAAGAAAGACAGCCTCCAAAATAAACCATTTATTTTTACGTAAGCTTATTTCACCAAACATTTTCTATATGTACATTACGCACTTAACTTGATTAAAGTCGGCATTGATTATATCCGGGAGAATCATCCATTCTCCTTGTAAACGTACGACAATAGCGATAAAGTATAAGACTCGCTCAGAATCCGAACACTGATATCAAGTCAAATGATGATGATTCTGACTGGGAACGCATTAGAGCCGTGTGAGCCCATTTATTGGATTAATGTTAGTTTTCATGGTTACATGTCCTTCAGTGTCCATCGTCTGTTCTTTAATCACACAACAGCCATGACAGCTGTCCTGAGAGGGAAAAGTAACACACACACACACACACACACACACACACACACAAACACACACAAACACAACAAATATAAAAACAAATAAAAACACAAACAAACAAGCCATGTTCGTTGCACCACCTCACCGCTCCATCGCCCATCCGGTCAAAAAAAAAAAAAAAAAAAAAAAATGATCCTGCATTATATGATGCATTGAGTGTACGGTAGGTGAGAGTCGCGTGCAGAGTTATTTGGGATTAAACTATCATTATTGGGCTTTTAAAGCACTTTGGCGTACCTGCTTAGCCCATATCGGGCCATCTACGGGATATTCCGTAGTTCGTCCAAACGCCGCAGGGGCCACATACGGAATATCCCGTAGTGGATAAAATGACACATGAATGACGTCATTCAATTCCGCTGAGTACTACGACTGTACCATGCATTGAATAACAACATGTTATTACACCATATTAACGAGATTTTTTCCTCTTTCAAATGATATATAACTTGTCTATGTTTTTTTCGTTGCTTGCTAATGAAGAGCGATTGTTTGGATAGTTGTCTGTTTGTCGGCGTGTGTGCGCGAGCGGTGCTGGGCCACTTGGGTGTTTGTGTACACAGGTGCGTTGGCCCGATATGGGTTAAAAAGGTGATACATGCAGCAAAATTCTCTGTAGAAGCACTTAATCATTCTTTGTTCATTTTTTAATCTATTATGTTTATTTCTTTCTGGGTCTTTGCACGTGCGGATGCACCTGCAGTAAACTGTGCTCCTCTGATCCAAATGGGATTCATTCCTTCTCTGTTGTTCATTATTCATGCTATGTCTGGCAAATCATGGTTCGCTATAACGTCATGCCCTGAAAGGGCACGTAGAATTGTATGCTTCGTATAGATGATTGTTTTTGTCTTCTTCTCCTTCTCTCTCTCTCTCTCTCTCTCTCTCTCTCTCTCTCTCTCTCTCATTCATTGTAACTTTTACATGACAAAAGCAACACTTATTATGTGAATACATCACTTAAATTATAGGTATAAATACGTGCATGTAATGACATGTGTCTAGGTATATAAGTATGTTCTGGCGAGACAAGTACCGGGAGGTTTTTTACCATTTCCTCCCCCTTTCATTCTTCTCTCGCTCTCTCTCTCTCTCTCTCTCTCTCTCTCTCTCTCTCTCACACCCTTATTCCACGAGCATCATGTTGGACCCTCTTGTTTTTCTTCATTGTAATGTTATTCGTTATCGGTTGCTAAGCAGTCAAGCTTTGTGCTTATTCTCAGCAATCGTTCTGTATGCTAATTAAGATGTAACTCACTTAATATTACAGATGTATTGTATTATTGACACTGATTGATGAAAATGATGATGATTATTGAAAGTATGCTACCGTTACTTTGTACTGTGTTAATGAAATTGCAGAAAGTTGATGTATTTGAAAAAAGATGGCATACAGAGAATAAATCAAATCAAATCAAATCAAATCAAATCAAATCAAATCAAATCAAATCAAATCAAATCAAATCAAATATCATTGCTGTCTTTACAATTTTATTCAAAAGTTGCTATTGCTAGTTTCGCCGCGAGTACCATTACTGTTTGATATGCATTTTCTCTCTACCGTCCCATCTCGCAGTGAATATAATTTTAATTTGTATAATTAAACAAACCCATGTCGGTATAGCGAACAGCCTACGGAAGTGCCTGAGATTAAAGTAGTTGATTTCCCGAAGACCAAGAAAACAACTGGCTAACACTAATTTCGAATTAGCCTCAAATTTAGATCACGTGCCTGTTGATCCATTGAATGAACTGATACCAATTAATTTTCCTGAAAATGAAAGAGAAAGGACAAAATCTTCATAGGCTGGTACGGTGAGATGAGGCATTTCTCATATCAATAACGAATTGAAGCTAATGCATTTGCTCAACTGTTATATCTGTATAATGAAAGTCGTTACGTGTTAAAGGGGACCTCCAGATGATTTTGAGACGTTTACATATGAACAACGATAAATTGGTTATACTGCGTACAGTTTAAGATTATATTAGAGACTGGGATGAGGAAAAAAGAAAGTTTATAACAAATCACAATGGACAAGGATGATGACATGGCAGCCTCGTCATAAGAATTCATGAGTTGGGGCTCAAGGAAGCAGAAAAAAAAAAGGAGAAAGCATGCAGAAATTCTACACTGGTGAACTTGTTAAGCAAGTGGTATTGTAATGGTATTACATGGCTACATTTATGAAATATGTGAGGCTCCTATGTCATCATCCCTGTTCAGTGAGTAATTTGTTTTTGGTTTTTCAGAGTATTGATTTCTCTGCTCAAGGACCACAATAAATTCCAAATCTATACATGGAGCTGTTGATTTATGTAGGCCTACTCCATGATGTCAAAATTATGAAAATCGTCTGGAATGCCCCTTTAACGCCGAGACAAAGCCTAGTAGCAAATTATTTGACCTTGCGCGTTGCCGTGTAAAGTTACCAATCCAACTCGTCAAACGATATTTCCTACTCCGCTCTTTTCCTGGTTCAGTGATTATCTATTTCCTAAAGTGCTCATAAGCATAACGCAGTCAAAAGCAGTATATTTCATACATGATTTGCAATGACTGGATATCCAGAACATAACAACCACTTTCTTTTCATTTCTTCAATTTCACTGCTCCGTACTGCACCTTAGTCCCTTATTTTGTCATGTCTTCAAATAAATAACTACCGTGTTTCACTAAAGACCTCATGCTAAATAGAGTGGATATTTCAATCTCCGCATGCTGCACAGAATTTAGTGTGGATTGTTAAAATGATCCCGATTTTATTGTTATTGATACGCCTTTTCTAATATCAAAGAGCTGATGGGTAGTTACCACTATACTGCAGCTTTACAGGGATCTGTTATGTTGTGGATAATTATGTTCGAAGATACAATCTAAAACAGGAGTTATAAGGTCGATAATATGCATGCTTTACTCACTCTCTACTGTTGCTGATTATAGGCAAACACAAAGGGTCTCTAACCTTTAATAACTCTTTAACCTTTTGACTTTGGACAGTATATAAGACGCTCAAGTCTTGATGGATTGATTAAGGTCAATGTAGGCCATTTATTCGGGACAATAGATTACAAAAGCATATCATATGGACGTTTACAATGAGAACCAGGCAGCCTTGAAAGCATCAAGAGCTTTTACGCACTAGGATGCCTATACATGAAAATACTATAAACAGTACAATTGCAGCATATTATATGACAGGTAATTCTGTGTGAAGTCAAGTAGATAAACTAGAAACCACAAACACATATATATTACATACAGCCATACACGCAACACACACACAAATAAACACTCACACACACACACACACACACACATGCAGCACATATTTAAAAGAATGGACGAAGGAATAGAAAAAAAAATGTCTCCTCAATCATAGCTAACTTTTCAAAACAAAACAAAAAAGAAATAAAAGCATTTGAATCCACAAACAGTCGTCCTGCAATTACGTACTGAATTCCATTCATTTACACCAATTAATTAACATAACAGAGTGAGATCGTACATTCTAACGAGTAAAGGGATTCCGTAACATAACTCTATAAAGAGGAATAACAAGCAGGACTTTTACCATGAAAAGTCCATGGTATGCTCCAAGACATGAGGTTCAGATGGAAGATGGAAAAATACTTTAGAAGCTGTCAAAACCAGAAAATGAACATTATTCCCTTAAAAATGCATATCGTATTAACACCTAGGAGGAAATGAAACTTTTTTTTCGCCTTTCGGTCTTATGATGCAAGGTCGCTTAATGTCCTCGTTACGTTCGCTGGCATTCTAAACGGTACATCATTTACCCATATACCTTTAGTAGTATTCAGTTCTGCGCCTTCCAATTTGAGATAAATAACAATATACATTACGCGGTCTGGATGCATGATTGCATTTCAATTTTTTTTTTCTCGACCCTGGGCTAGGGTGAAATAAGTCCGCACTTGATCTAATTGGTGATTAGGACGGTATGGGCAGCTGTAGATGACAGTATCAATTCTATTTCGTGGGCTCCATGGAAGTTTATTAACGCCCGGGCCCCACAATCATGCGCGAAGACTGGTGGCCACCTCCCAGCAACCAAACGTCGGGATGCTACAGAATTTTGATCGGCGACTAGTCGATGATCGCTACATGTCGATTGTCGACTGTTTGCAACTATTAATCTACTGTTTGCCAAGTGTCTTGCATAACGATCAGCAAAATCCCTAATTTCAAAATGTTCGAGAGAAAAGAGGAAGCCATAATATATCACAACTGTTCTCTCAGGGAAACAAAATGAGCCTCGTCCTACAAGCTGTTTAATTCACTTAAAAATATAGATCACCCTTTGTTTCATTATATTCACTTTTGTCATCATTGCAAGGTATGCATTTTATTCTCATTGGGCATATCTATGATATTCATTCGTACACATATATTTTGTATTATACTTTATGACTTGTATTTCTTATAAGTAAGAAGCGGGAAGAGCTCCCACCTCCCTAGTATCGTATATCACTTTTTGTTGAGAGGGTGGAAAGAAAGCATAATTGAATAAAAAAAAAGAAACAGTAGAAGGAGGCAGTCGTAGAGAAAACAGGGTGACGTCATCGGTAATGGATCACAAAGAAGGTGCTGTTAGAGATTCATGAATCCCATCGTATTTTCATGATCGGACATCCGTGAATTTAGCTGCGGCTGGAATGCAAGAAAATCCAAGAACAGAAGATTTTTTTTTGGACGAAATTATATACTGTTCTTTCATTATTGGCCTTGAAATTTCCATGAAAATGTCAGATATGGTCTATTGTATTTCTGATAGCCACAAGAAATGTTATTGATAAATTATGTAAAAGAATGGTAGGTAGAACATTCTGAAATTCAGACGCTGTGTCGTCTGCACCATCACGTAGATTCGTAAAGTGCGTATATTACGCTTGGACAATCACAGCATTTCACACCGATTCACACTCCAGCTACGCACATTGTACTGTCAGCATAGCTGCACAGGCGGGATGTTTGTTTTCACTCCAGCTATACCGGAAATGATATAATGATACCAAACTAATAAAAACAGCTGAATATAACGAGGGGAGACGTTGATGCTTTCCCAAGAATGGAAGCGACCATCTTCCATCAGCTGCTGCAAAGGAAGTATTTCACTGTAGTATTCAGAATGTTTTATTTCATATGAGAGCAGTTATGATTTGCGCCGATCATTTTTTTTTGGGGGGGGGGGTAAATGATATTATGAAGTGGTCCATAATCAACAGGTATTATTTTGTTCAGATAATGTTATCGAGATTACGCAGGTCGTTTCTGGTTCGTCGTAATCAACAGGGTTTAGTGAGGCTTATAAAAGAGTGGGAAATTGTAAAAACGTTTACTGCGGAAGGATGGTGCACGGAACCCAACGCATGACTGGCGACGCATGGACGACGGAAGTATCAAAGCAAAACGATCGTAATACTTCACCTGAACTCTTGGCTACGGACACAAACAAGCCTGTATCTACGTGACCTAGTTACTCTGCCGCGGATGACTGGGAGTTAATGGGAATTGAGAGTTATTTGAAAGTGCAAAATGTATAATTTGTGTCAAAGCGATCATATCACACGTGTTCTGAATAAACCATTCTGATTATATAAAAGCCAGGTGATTTTGCTAAATTGCCGTCATTTGAGAAATTAATATTTGTAAATCGCTTTGTCCTGAATGATGTGGAAAGCAAAATTTGATCACATAAGACACATTTACGTCTGAGAACAGGGACCTAAAGCACCAAAACATACACGTAAACACACATACACACACACACACCCACACACACTCATACTCCACATCGCGTATAAGAAAAACAAAATACAGGCCAGACACACAGGGAGAATAGAAGAGCGCATACGTTTCGACGGTTTATTTGCTGTATATTAATGATCAGTAATCGTCAAACATTTGTCTCACTTCTTAACAATGAATACATATTTCCCAAAGGTAGGGTGAAAGCATATTTCAAGCTGAAATTTTCCTCGATGTTTACTAGAAGAACCCAGTTTTCCATATTAACTAAGATGTGCAGACGATTTTATGTGTATAATGTGTATCTCATACTTAAAGGGGATGGCTAGCAACTGATCAGTGGGAAATAGTGGGAATGCTGGGGGATGATTGTTCCAATCCTTGTGGGATTCATTTAAGAGTACATTTTATCTATTGTTGTGTGAAAATTATTTGCTTCAGAATGGTCTCATATTCAAAAAATATGCAGTTTAATGTTTCCAGGTTAGCATGCCTGTATAGTGACGGGACGGGGTGTGGTCTTCTTGTTGGAAAGAACTCGAACACAGTATGAAATCTCTTCACATTGTTAAATTCTCGCATTTTAACATTATGAACATTTCACAGTGTGAAACCATGTAAGGCCTACACACTGTGGGACATTATGTTCTTTTCAGCAGGGCTGCTCTGCACAGAGAGGATACACTAGGTGTATTGACCGATTCGGGTTCGTTGAGGGCAGCAGACATTTTATGGCACTGGGCGCAGCCATGAGCTCAAATTGCGGTGTCTCAGCCGACCCCCCCTGCTCTCCCCCACCCCACGGGCAACGTGTTTATCGCGCACTTGTAACAAAGGTTCGCGCACTAAGCAAGCATTCGCGCACTCAGTACGAGACGCCCATTGGCTAAAGCAACCATGCATCAGTTTTTCATTCTGCGCGCGTGAGAGGGGTGGGGAGAGAGGAGGGGGGGGGGTCGGATGATACACCGCAGTAATGGCGCTGCCCATGCCAAAAATACACATAGCGCGTCACAGAATCGGTCAATAGCCCCTGTAAATGATCAGATGAGAGCTTCTACATGTTAGATGTATTTTGTCGAGGAATCATCCCACAACTATCACAATAACAAAAAAAAAAAAAAAAGCCAAATTGCACACAACTCGTAGGAGGTATCTGCATGATTTGATGACTAATTTCTTCTTCTTATCAGCGGTATGGAAAACCCTAAAACGGGAAGGAAAATTTCCATTATGTTCAAAGGTGTGAGACGCGTGAGACGTGTGATAACGCGACGACTTTATCAAACACAAACTCACCTAAACGCTACGGCAACCTTTTCAGTTCCGGCAGATGCCATTCTGAACAAAAAAAAAAAAAAAAACGGAATTCATTCATTTGTAGGATGTGTACTTTGTTCTACCCTGACTTATGATACCAAAACCTCCTTAGGTAATTGTTCTCTCTTTTTAATTTTTCAAACTCTGCATTCTTCACTCGGCTTTATTTTTGTCTCTTCAGCTCTCTGATTCAGTGAAAGTTACCGACCATTATGACGTAATTTCTTGCTTTTTGATACAACGTAGGTCGTGTGCTAATGAAATACCAACCTGTTTGTATAACTGTATGTCTAGAAATGATCATTCGGGATAATGCGTAATACTTTTTCTTTATTCTGTTGCAGTTCTTTGTCGGAGAGGATCTGCCGGAACACAATTTTTCTTCGCGTTTCCCCAGCAACCCTCCAGTGACTCCCTCTGTACGATACATCTATCCAGCCTCTCTGGACGTGACGTAGTAGCTGACGTGGAATCGCCCGTCGAGGCATACCGTGAAACAGTCGTTGTCGACGGTAGTCAGGGCGCCTCTATCAATCTTCCGTCAAGCTTGTGCCCGACGGGTTCTACCCCGAGGGAAAACTTAGCGACGATGATTATCAACGCAGTAGACTGTGTCACCGTACATGCTGAAGTTGGACATAAAAGTGAAACCATTACTGTGGGTGATATATTCACGGTATTCCCGTTACATAGTCTAGGTACAGAGTACATGGTGATAGCGTACCAACCCACGTGCAACGATACGTCGTTTTTTACCATGACTAGTGCCTGCGAAGAAGCCACTGTGGAAATACGCGTTTCAGCGGATACGGTATTCAATGGAGAAACCCACAGAGCTGGATCTGTTTTCACTGTGACGATGAATAGGAACCACACTCTTCAGTTTCAGAGTAAAGATGACCTGACCGGAACACGCATCACGTCTGACAAACCTATCGCTGTTCTGTCAGGTAACACCTGTGCTGGTGCTGGTGATGCGAACGGCTACTCATGCTTCTCGGCGGAGCAGCTACCATTCATTGATGTCTGGGGCTCAGCTTTCGTCATTCCCCCGAGAGTGACCAACCACTCACTCGTTAACACGTATCGAATTGTGGCTGCCACTGATGACACCCTCATAGAGATCAGTGATGGAGGGATGGATGAGGTATTAAACCAGGGGCAGATACTCGAGGGAAGATCAAGCGCAAGGGCCTCGACAGTAATAACCTCCTCGAAACCGGTTCTTGTTGCTCAGTTCGTCTTCCTGCCTGGGGAAAACTGTTCAGCCTTTTCCATGAACATCATAAATGCAAATAATCAGTTTCTCGTAGACAAGGTTGTCTTTCCGGGATTTTTGCATGGATATCTTTACGCCACCATTGTACTTACTGTTGGTCTGCTTTCATCGATAACCGTAGACGGCTATGCGATGGCAAATGATTATCCCGTGACTTCCGATGAAATAATTCTCCTGCTTAAGCTTCAGGGTTCAGCTGCGCACGTCATAGAGTCATCGGATAGAAAAGCTTCATTCGCCGTATACTTGTCTGTGACAGACTCCTTCCTAGATTACGTATCCTCGTCAGCTATTTGCTTCGACTGCACAAGGGAAGGTATGACATTCATATTTTCTTACTGTAACTCTACTTTTAGCAAAATGTCCTCTAGAAGTGACTTACCAAAGAAAGCCTAAGTCAAGGTCTACTTAAGAAAGGTGCTTTTGCTCCTGCGAAAATGCTCTTACGAAATACCTGCACACTAAGCCAAACATAAACTGTATCCACAAACATAGCCCTAACTCGAGTGCCAATCCTCACATCAAACTAAAGCTAAAACCCTATCACAACCATAACCCTAACTTTAAGTCCATGGGGAAAATAAGACAGGAACAATTGTCGCAGGAGCAAATTTTGTGTCACTCCATTTAATGTTCAAAATCATTTCAAGAGATTATGTTCATACGGTGTATTCGTTAAGGTCTTAAGCTGTATTTTTATTTCTTTTGAAATAATGCAGGCCCTACGCTAAAAATGCTAAACAATATATATATTCTTTAATATCAGAGAGATAAGCAGGTGACATCAAAATAAACCAGTCCAGACGTGAAGGAAACAGTATGCCCACCGTAGTCAATAACGTGATATTTTCTTACCCAAACAACCCATCCTGAAACATCAAGTGCTGAGCCTTCTCCTCATCTTTGCAGTCACTTCATCAATATTTCTGGCTCAAATTATTCAGTTAATATGTCTGAATAGTTCCCTGCCCCATTGCCGAAAGAACCCCCCAAAAATGGAATGCAGACAAAATATAAATTTTATAATCCAGAGAAATGACACACCAGTGGATAAGGAAGAATAAAATTCATCGCGTTTATTTCCAAATAATAAGGTGTTTTTTTTTAATAACATCAATGCATTTTCCTTTCAGTCCATTGTCAAGGGGGATCGTCCGGACTGCATTTTGTCTTCACCTTTCCACAGCAGTACTCACGGAATTCGTCCTGTGCCGTCTACTTGACCGGTCTCGAGGGAATAGACATCTTAGTTACCATCACTGCCTCTTCTAGCTTCGACAATACATTGATCGTCAATGGAGTAAACGGTACCTCCGTCGTATTGCCCACGGAAGTGTGCCCCAAGGGTCCGGACCCTGTGCAAAGACCCCCGACTGTAGCCGTCAAAGCTGACGATTGCATCATGGTACATGCTGAGGGCGCTTCACTCTCGGGCGACGGCGATTCGGCCGATATGTTTCTGGTACTCCCTGAACGAATCCTCGGGACGAAGTACATCGTTGTTTGCCACCCCCCAATAGATCAGGTCGGTGTTTCGCAATTCACAGTTACGAGTCTTAGTCCTGATACAGTTGTGACAATCACATTCTCCAATAGAACTGTCTTCGATGGTGCAGAATATGGATCAGGCTCCTCGTTGGTTTTGAACATGATGCAGTACGAGAGCGTTCAGTTTCGCAGTCCGTCAGACCTTACGGGTACTCGTGTTACTTCGGATGTCCCGATAACCGTGATATCGGGCAACTCGTGTGAGGGCAGTTTGAGGACGGACATCCACTGCTACACTGCTGAACAACTGCCGGGAATCGAAGATTGGGGAACGCAGTTTATTCTTGCGCCATTTGCAAGCCAGTCCGTCGGATATCAATACAGAGTGGTTGCGGCCCATGACGAAACGTCAATTCACGTCAGGGAAGGTGCGCAAGGAATCCTACTCCACAGTGGAGAAACGTTCGATGGGGAAACGGAAGGCCTTGGTCTCACCGTAATCAGGACATCGAAACCCGCGCTGGTTGTTCAGTTCTGGGTCCAGGTTTCATGGTGGAAAGCCAACCACACTACGATTACCGCAATGACTCTGGTTAACGCCCAGCGTCAGTACCAAAACGAGAAACTCGTATTCTTATCGCCAACCTATGGGCGTCTCTTTGTGACTGTTATCTTACTGTTCGGACAATTGTCGTCAATAAGAGTAGACGGTTCGCGAATTGCCAGTGATATGGACATATCGAATGAAGTAAATCCTTCCGTTGTTCATGTTGAACTATTGAACTTGGGAAAACACGTCATATCATCGTCACTGGCGACAGCATTGTTTTCTGTCTATGTGTACTCAGTCGGCGACTTTCAAAGTTATATTTTTCCGGCCTCTTTGTGTTTCACCTGCATGCCGAACGGTAAGGAATACACTTCATCAAAAGTTTTGATCATTGTAATCACTCGGCCTTCTGTAGGTGTCGGTACATTGATAATCCAGATGTATGTCTTGTATTTATTTTATCATTCATAGCTGGTATTGTTGCCAAACTATGATGCTGTGATGTTTTGGTAATAATTTTGAAATCAACAGCAGAAAATCACATTGCACCGTAATTTTGTCAACAATTTATTTATTACAAACAACATGGAAGAAACATAATTTGGACTATTTCATGTGGGCGTCACTGCGGCATGATGAATCCCATCAAATGCTTACTTCCTTTGGAAAAGATGAGTTTACCTACCAGGTTCCCTTTAATTCTTGTATACAAATGGGTTCCTGGCAACGCTACGGTAATGATAATGCCAAGGCCGTCTAATAGAACTTTTTCCATAATTGTTGAAGAGGCTACCCTGGATGATAAACGAGATCAGAATGAAATTTTATGGAAATGAAAATATATGACCGGCGACAACGGTTTCAGGCAAAAGTTAAAATTCTGATCGCATGTTGCACGATTTTTTGTGCCGATTTGCGACTCTAATTCGTTAAAACCATGTTCCCTATTGTATCTGGTTTCACGTTGGAAGTTAGTGCTGCCTGGTGTTGCTGTTCACTTTTTGTTTCACTTCCTTTGTCGAACATTGCGGTAGAAAAGCTCGGATAGAAAGCCAAACAAAGCCACACACCACAAAGCGAGCGTACTGGTATCTTCTGTGGCAACAACAATGGAGCATGCACGCGTGAACAAAACATTTTCGACACGGTGCGAGACCTATCTCCGAAAGCCGAACTATGTAGGAAGGAAGATCGAAAATGACGAGTGCGATCCAACATAAGGTGTTTAAAATTCCATTTTCGAGAAGAAAAACTTAGTCTTATGCTATGAAATTTAGTGTATATGTAGAAAACACATTACAGATTCCATTTTTGCAAAAACCCCAAATCGACAAAAATAACGGTCGAAATATTTGTACTCCGCCTAGGAGGGGATCTGCTGTTGCGACTTTTGCCTGAAACCGTTGTCTCGGGTCACACACTTTTTTTTTTCTAGATTGCTGATTCATTGACAATACAGAGTAATGTAACGAATATACCCCCCCCCCCAAAAAAAAAAAAAAAACAACAACAACAACAACAACAACACACACACTCACATGACCCAAGACTTGATGAATATTTGTAGTAATTTGTTGTTTTGGAGAATATTCGCTGTTCACATGGTGTATTTTCTTACTAGGAGAACAACTATTTACACACATTAAGTGCTGAGATTACGCACATGGATTGTCTGCTATGTATTCTTTTTATTCTGTTTCGCTTTTAGTTCTTTGTAATGGAAGGGGAAGTGCTGGATCTCTGTTCTACTTCACGTTTCCACAGCAGTATGATAGCGTCTCCCGCTGCGGTCTCCATTTCTCCAGCTTCAACGCGATCGACGTAACGGCCACCATCAAGGCACCCCGCGTCAACTACAGGGCGAAAGTCGTCGTCAACGGGCTAGCAGGCACGTCGATCTATCTCCCGGATCACGTCTGCGCCAGAGGTCCTGATGCCATCTGGGACCCGGTAACGCTGGTCGTTACCTCCACTGGGTGTATCACACTTCATGCCGAAGGGGTCAGTGATGAACATGAAAACTCAGCGCACATGTTTCTTGTTTTACCTAAATCACTGCTTGGAAAGACCTACATGGTGGCAGGACCCAGAGTGCGTGGCCCTCTACAAGCTTCGGTATTTACAATTACGAGTTTGCACGAAAATACCTTGGTAGACATTCAGTTCCTTGTCAACGCAACATATAATGAGATTGAATATGGTGCTGGGAATGCGTCAACCTTGTTGATGTCTCAGTATGACAGTGTCCAGTTCCACAGCTGGGAGGATCTAACGGGTACGAGGATTACTGCTAACGAATCCATTGCAGTCGTATCCGGCAACACCTGCGTAGGTGTCAAAGTGATAGGAACTACTCACTGTTACCTGGTCGAACAGCTACCCCCGATTCGTCAATGGGGATCGCAGTTCGTGATGGCGCCCTTGTACCCCAATTCGACCGGCTACTCGTATAGGATTGTCGCTGCAGAAGACGGCACGTCGGTAGCTATTGACGAAGGTGCACCCATATTTCTCAACGCCGGACAGGTCCATGATGAAGTCGTATCGGAGTTGAACGTTCGTCTTATTACGGGATCAAAGCGAATACTTGTCCTACAGGTCATGTTGGCACCTGCTTTGAGCAACAGTACGGGTGAAATGACATCAACCATGACTCTTGTCAATGCAGACAACCAGTATGTAGTTCAAAAGGTTGTCTGCTCCTCCCCGTCGCACGAACGTCTTTTTGCAACTATAGTCCTATTCGAAGGGGACTTGTTTTCACTGACAGTGGATCACACCAGACTGGTCACAGAGTCCCATCTTGCTTCCCCAGACTATCCACTCGTTGCCCACGTCAAGATGTTCAGTTCTCATCAGCGTCACGTGATAACTTCCCCGGATGTAACTGCAAAGTTTGCAGTATACCTGTACGCCACTGGTTCGCATATTAACTATGCGTACCCAGGAGGTTTCTGTTTCAACTGTGAAGGTATGGTGTCTTCTAGACTGTTTATTCTCACTTCATTGATTTCCTTTTTTTTTCAATTATCATTTTACTTCTCAGCCATGATATTCAAATTGGACATTATGGAAGAACAAGTATAAGCCTATGTGACCCGCTGCAACAAAAGGATCCGAATGTCGGGGGCGGTCCATTTTCTGAAAATGACATGCCATTATTCCCTTACTCTTCTGCTTCAATTTCATATATAACATGACTCATAAAAGCAGGCCCGTAGCCAGGATTTTTCAAGGGGGGGGGGGGGGTGTGCGGTCACTAAAAAAACGGACCTTCGGTACCAATACCAATGATGACACACACACACACACACTATTATATATATATATATTCTTTGAACGACCGAACTACAAAAGTTGTATAAGAATTTGCGCGCGAAGCGCGCCGCAAATTGTGAATTTTGACTGTTTTAATGACGTTTTAAAGTCTCGAGGAAATTTGTATTTTCGTCTGTAGCATGCAATCGCGTTACGGTATTTCATCTAGGAAATAGTAAAAACTCATTTTGCCAGGAAGTTGCAAAGTTTAATTGTGTTCGAGACTCTGCGCGCGTAGCGCGCCGCAAAATTGAGAATAGTGATTTTCCTGGTGTTGTTTTAACTTTTATTTTTTCTATTGTATACCCGCGTTAGCAGGCCTGAAGCCTGGTATGCGAGTTTGTCAAAAACATAAATAAATAGGAAAATTTTTAAAACAAAATGAATTGTAAATGTGAACCATTTATATTTTGCCTCCTTGTGGTAGGATATTTCTAGCATTTCCGAACTTTCAAATAATCATTTTAGATTAATAATATTAAAGGTAGTAGATCCGATTCGCAAACATCTCAAATATCAGTCAAATGTCATATCAACCATAATCATCATGCTAAGAAGGTTTTCTTTGTGAAATCTGGAGGTCAGTGAAATTCAAAAATTAAACATCCGTTAGCCATTGGAAGAAGTTGAGTGCAAATTCAGACCTCAGGCTTAGTGCTCAGATGCTTTCCTATTTGATTTGATCTGTCTTACTGTGCACACTAAGATACATACTGGAATGGTTATTTCTTATCTATTAAATTATAGTAGGTTATTTGGTTACTAGCTGTCTCTGGGCATTTTCGAATTATGGGCTGCAAACAGTGGCGTATCTAGGGAAAACGGCGCCCGGGGCAAGCACGAAAATTGCGCCCCTAATTTCTGAAAAAAGGTGTTCAACCCCTACCCCATCCCGGTAGGGACTTTAAACAAAGTCCGCATGATGCTTTTTCAAGCACTTAAAAGGGATCTTTTTGAGGGTGATTTAAATGTAATGAATTTTGATAGATTTTGGCGAGCGAGCGCAGCGAGCGAGCCGAAAATTTTTGTATTTCAGCTTACAAAACATGGAATTTTTGTCATTTTTTGCTTACCAAATCTTACAATTCTAATCAAGATATAGTGACAGCCTTATAGATATCGATTTATACCAAAAGAACTGAGGACTTAAAAAAATACTCTAAAGTAGTGCGCGCGAGTGTGCTGAAATTTGTAAATGTCCTCGTCATCATCACGTATTTTTCTTATATTTTTTTATATAAATTTTGGCGAGCGAGCGCAGCGAGCGAGCCGAAAATTGTTGTATTTCAGCTTACAAAACATGGCATTCTTGTCATTTTTTGCTTATTAAATCTCACAATTATAGTGACGACCTTATAGATAACGATTTATACCAACAAACTGAGGACTTGAAAAATTACTCTAAATTAGTACGAGCGAGTGAGCCGAAATTTGTATATTTCTGCGTCATCATTACGTTTTTTTCTTATCTTTTTTGATTTTTTTTCTTGCGCCCCCCTTCCCCGTATGTTCGAAACCGTTGGCGTCCTCTTTTGATCCAATCGGCGATCGCTTCAGAAGGAATGAAATTGCAGTCGCTGCTCCGTGTAACATTTTTCCTGCTAAATATAAAATGACATGAGTGAACACAATAGACATTATCATTTTGTCCGCGTCATCGTCACGTTTTGTTCTTATCTTCTTCTCTTTTTTTATACAAATTTTGGCGAGCGAGCGCAGCGAGCGAGCAGAAAATTTTTGTATTTCAGCTTACAAATCATGAAACTCTTGTCTCATTTTTTGCTTATTAAATCTTACAATTCTAATCAAAATATAGTGACGGCCTTATAGATAACGATTTATACCAACAAACTGAGGACTTGAAAAAATACTCTAAATTAGTACGAGCGAGTGAGCCGAAATTTGTATATTTCCGCGTCATCATCACGTTTTGTTCTTATCTAGTTTGATTTGTTATTGTTTTTTGCGCCCCCCCCCCCCGTATGTTCGAAACCGTTGACGCCCTCTTTTGATCCAATGGGCGATCGCTTCAGAAGGAATGAAATTGCAGCCGCTGCTCCATGAAACATTTTGCCTGCTAAATATAAAATGACATGTGTGAACACAATAGACACTGCCATTTTGTCATCATCACGTTTTGTTCTTACCGTCTTTTTTATACAAATTTTGGCGAGCGAGCGCAGCGAGCGGGCCGAAAATTTTTGTATTTCAGCTCACAGAACATAGAATGTTTGTGTGAATACAATAAACATTGTCGTTTTGTCCGCGTCATCATGTCTTGTTTTTATCTTGCTTGATTTGGTTTTCTGCCTCCCCCCCCCCCCCCCCTTACCATTCTCCCTCCCCCCTTCCGGGCGAGTTTTTTTTTCTTCTTCTTCGTTTTTTTTTTTTCTTCTTCTTCTTCGTTTTTTTTTTCCGTTTTTTTTGCGCCCCCAAGGAGTGGCGCCCGGGGCACGTGCCCCCCTTGCCCCCCCCCCCCCCCCCCTAGATACGCCACTGGCTGCAAAGAGATCCACTACCTTTAAGTTAGAAGAGAGATAAGTAAATAATGATAAAATAAACAAACAAAAAAGAATGAGTTTCTTTTGTAATACTACCTGACAATCTTTTTACTTTACCATTTTACTTCATAGCTCAGCACTTTCCATTCTCTCTCATACCCTCTTACCCATTACATTTAAATGAAATACAACTAAAATGAGTTTGCGTGCCTGCATAATACTCTTTGGAAATTATAAGTGAAATTTTTTTTTTAGGTTTTGGCTCACTTTAAAATGAGAACCAATAGAACTGTCACAACATGAGAAAATGTATAAGTAATAATCAACACTACATTTCCGAATTTGGCCTGCAAAGAAATCCGCTACCTGTAAGTTAGAAAAGAGATTAGTAAATAATGATAAAATAAAAAAGAAAGAAAAGAATGAGTTTCTACCGCTGTATCCAGAACAGAGCCTGAAACGGTGCAGGCTCAAGAAATCGTTTGTACTATAATACGTCTTGAAGTACTGTGTGATACTGTTGACTCAGACTTCTACAAAGCTGTAAGTGAGAATTGTAATCCAATCCGACTCATTTTGTCTCTCCTGATCGTTCGTAAGAAATGCTAATTCATGACCACCTTTTCACAATTTGATTGGAGCATGCATTCATAATGGAAAATAGTTGACATAATAATCTATCCCCAGGCATTATCATGCCAACATGTACTTATATACATGTACTATATCTTTGTGAGACGTGGATATAAAATGTCTCAGGTTTTCGATTATAGTTATAATTTCGAGGAAATTTCTTTAATTTTTATCATAATAAAAACATTATACGTAAACTTGAGGCTATTAGATTTTCATCCACTTACCTCTGTTCCTGTGAAAAAAATGCAAGTGTCAACCTCAATGTCATCCACGAATCGCACGTACTCGGGCGGCCAGTGGAAAAAAAAAAAAACACCGGTCACACGCGCCAAGGGCCATGGCATGCAGTGCCAATATAATAATAGCTCGCACAAATTGATACATAACATTTGTGTTTGTGTGCATGGGGACGATCCGATGGTTCATACAACAAAAGGGTTTCGTACAATTATTTTTAACATTGTTAAACGTACTCTTCCACATTTACGTAGCATAATAATGTGTCTTTATATTTATTTGGATTGTTATCTTGAGAATTGCTAAAAACCGTTATTATGAAAAAGTGGACCTTTCAGAATTTGGGGGGTGCGTACGCACCCGACGCACCCCCCCCCCCCCCCCCCCCTGGCTACGGGCCTGTAAAAGTCCTCTGTTGTGGAGATATTGATGATTCATGAGATTATCTTGAGTGGTCTAGGAAACCGCCTTCAAAGTTTTCCTTCCGACGCAATCGTGCTCGAGAGGCGGTAACAGAGTTTTCACCTCCTAAAGCCCCCGTCACACTACAGCGTATAAATCAGCGAATGCCTAGCGGATGGGCAAAATTTGGCAAAGTCCAGATACGCTCGAATCCGCTCGAATCCGCAAGCAAAACGTCGTTTTCGAACGTTCGCCTAACGAATGATGAGCATATGCTAACCGTGTTACGAGCGGATTAAGTAGCGAATGAAAGCGAATGCGTACAGTCCGTCCAGCGGATGCTGAGCGGACAAAGCGAATGAGGAGCGAATGCCCAACATATGCAGAGCGATACTGCGGCAGTCACGTGACGGATCTCGACTGACGCACATTTTCCCAAATCATTTTGAGTAGTGACAGTGTCGAGTAACGTTGTGATTGTGAGAATGGCCCCCAAAAGAAGGAAGGAGAAGTCACCACCAAGTGCTGCTGATGTCATTACCCTCGACAGTCCTCAAGATTCCTGTGTTCCTTCTGATGATCACGTTGACGATGATGTGGGGAGTCCAACATCCTCCATTACGTCTGGTGCCTCCAACTGTTCCTAGCCTGGACCTTCAGCGAAAAAAAAAAGCCAGAGGCAAACGCCGGGACTTTAATATTCCGGAAGTTCGATGAGAAGCTGATTATACAACCTGAACTGCCCTCGTCTTTGGATCCAGGCCCTGGTCCACATCGTTCTTCGATGTTTTCCTCTCCTCCATTTTCTCTTGTCTTTGATGTATTTGGCGATTGCCAGCTGGTTTAGGTCATACTCATGTTGATGAACAGCTAGAAGATATTGCATCTGAAATCTCTGAGCGTCCTCCATTTCTGATGACCAACTGATAAATGCTACCTGTGCTATCCAGATTTGCTGTGCGAGTTTGGACGAACGGCGAACGAATGAGAAGCGAACGCAGAGCGACCACAACTTTCGATCAGCGGGCGCTAAGCGACCACAAAGCGTATTGTCATTCCGTTCGTCATCCGCTCAAGATTTTGGACATGTCCAAAATCAAAATTTGTCTCCGGCGGATCTCTGCGAATCTCTGCGAACAGCTAGCGGATACAGCGAACGCCAAGCGGGTCACGAACGATGAGCAACGGATGTGAGCGTATCTCCAAATTTTCGGATCCGCTGGGCATTCGTTGGCTAGATACGCTCTAGTGTGACGGGGGCTTAACAATAGACGGTACGTTGTTAGCAACCTCCGCAATGTTCATTCAAGCTTAGCGCCAGAGGTCTACGCGCGAACAGTCAGTAACCAGGATGCCACGCACTGACCAATAAGATCACTCCCTCGTTGCTAGGGGCGAAGTCTATCCGTGGCGCTAAAGCCAAATCATCGGACACGTTTCTGTTCTGTTGAAAGTCAGAAAATCAGGGCCCAGAAAAACGCTAATTTCTTGCCTTTTCTTTGATCATTTAGCTTCAAAATTTCGGCAGATGATAGACAAAACACTCGACTCTAAAGATTATGCCAAAAACATAAATTCGACGGTTTTGACCGATTTTGAAGATCTGACTTCAAACTCGATTTTCTCCGTTCAGGCGTTCGCGACTTTCAGATCCTTTTGACGTGGCAGGTGACCTATGGTCAGTACTGCTTCGAGGGAACCGTCTTCCATCTTCCATTTCTAGCCAGAATTTGTTTTCCTTTAGGTATAGGAAAATGAAATTTAATTTTAGAACGTTATGTTCATTAAATGTTATATAAAGCAATCCCGTGTCAATTCGCTCAATTAGGATTAGTTTCGGCTCTCTGTTTAACAGTGGCGTTATAAAAAGTTTCGTTTCAAGATAAACAGAGACCTGAAGACAATTCTACTCAAGTGCATTGCTCTCACTAAGAAAGAATGAACACTATTTTTCCAAACATTGTCACATCAGTTAGTGAAGTAGAGATAGACATGAGGAAATCGGATCAAAGTGACGCTAACAATCCCTTTATAATCACCGTCTGTTATGTTTCGATTTCAGAGTATGTCTCATACACTGGAGGAGGAGGTGGAGGAGGAGGAGGAGGTGGAGGAGGAGGAGGAGGTGGAGGAGGAGGCGGAGGTGGAGGGGATATAGTAGCAAGTGGAGGCGAAAGTGAAGGGGGAAGTGTGGCAGGTGGGGGAAGTGTTGGATCCGCAGGAGGAAGTGGGCAACAGTTAGTATCATCGAATCTTATTATGACGTCGAATGGAGATATGGCCTCCTCTGGAAACCCCGCTGGTCAGAGCCAGCAGAGGAGGAGTCACTTCACAGGAGCTACGTTTAACATGGCGCTTGATCGTCAAAGAATGCCGATCAAAGAGTACTGTCTCAAGAATGGCGTGATGCGGCGAATCCAGGTCCGATCGGGCATCGCCTGCTTCTTGGCCTGTATGGAGGACGAAACGTGTGTGTCATTAAACTTTTCTAAGGGCCTATGTGAGCTGAACAATCGAACTAGAAATGATGTCAGTACGACTCTCTTCGCGCCA
The DNA here is from genome assembly GCA_033980235.1 of Diadema setosum. Taxonomy (NCBI): domain Eukaryota; kingdom Metazoa; phylum Echinodermata; class Echinoidea; order Diadematoida; family Diadematidae; genus Diadema; species Diadema setosum. The sequence goes on along the minus strand of CM067065.1, from coordinate 5,666,798 downwards.
CAAGAGCGCTGCATTTACTTCGAGCGAGGATAGAAGGATATCCGAGGATAGAAGGATATCCGAGGATAAAACAACGGTCCCATATCGTACAAGCTTTGCTTTTTAGTGGGACCTTCTATTTTCATTCCTATCCTAATTAAATTTGTACTATGCATATGCATATATCAAGAAAAAATATAATATCTTTTTTTTTCCATTTTGTTACACATTATGACATACATGTTGATAATTAAAGGTTTTTGCAATTATCACATTATAATGTTCCTTTTATACATTGTGTATGATTTTTATTTAGATTTTCAAAATTGTATTTATAATGTTTAGTTGATGGAAATAAAAAATGGATTTGAATTGAATTAACCTGAACGAGGATAGAACGATACTCATCGCTACAGCTTATTGACTCAATGTGCAAAAATATTGTATACACATTATACTTGCTTGTATACTTGTTTACTTGCATACCTTGCAGTACCATCTGTCGTCTGAGGGCAGCATTTTTTCCATGTTGCCATCTATGTTTATATCTGTGTAGGTCTACATTTAGAGAGAGAAAGAGAGAGAGAGAGAGAGAATGAAGATATAAAATATCTATATCAACAACAAAGGAGATAGTCACAAAACTAATCTTTGCAAAATTTTACAAAGTCTTTCAAAGTAATCAGTCATGCAAGTTTTGATGTGTACACAAATGTGTATACTGAATACCCAGAAAGTATGCGAGATTAGTGAATGTAGAGACTCCCAAGTGTTCTTTGATGAAAACGAGGAGAGTATTTTCATTGAATGAAGGAAAGTATTTTTGAGGGATTGATTAGGGGAAGATATTCCTTATGACTTCATCATGAAATTAATGAGAAAGAAATCTATCATTTTCGCGCTGTCGGTCAAAACGTAACAGTACAATGTGCGAGAAGTGAGTGTAGAAGTTCACTATATTGGGTAACTGATTCTTGTTTATGATATGACTTAATTTACAATTTCAGCACGAATTTAGTTTTATTGATACATGTCACCTATTTCTGTTGTTTGTTATTGGTTGGTGATTTCTCCTCTTCCTCTTTCTCATTCTCTTCTCCTTGTTGCGCGCGTGTGTGTGTGTGTGTGTGTGTGTGTGTGTGAGTGAGTGTACGCACGCTTGTCCGGGTGCAATTGCGTGCGTTTAATATGTGTGTGTGTGTGTGTGTGTGTGTGTGTGAGTGTACGCACGCTTGTCCGGGTGCAATTGTGTGCGTTTAATATGTGTGTGTGTGTGTGTGTGTGTGTGTGTGTGAGTGTACCCACGCTTGTCCGGGTGCAATTGTGTGCGTGTAATATGTGTGTGTGTGTGCATGTGTGTGTGCATGTTTGTGCGTGTGTGTGAGTGTAACAGTCTGCGTTGATTTTCGTTCGGGGTACTACTCCTACAAGTACCTGCTTCTATGTAGGTTCCCTCCACACACAAATTTATCTATCCGTCATGAATGTACCCTTTAGAGTAATTTCAGTTGATTTTGTGCTATGTAAATTGTAATTATACGGAACTTATAACTTATAATTTTTGTGTCACTTTATATTGTCGTTGATGGATGTTGTAAACACAACACTGTATGATTTGTGTGGAAACCTAATAAATGAAATGAAATTGTTTCGATAGTCTATACCAAGTGGAAGTATCACTCGTATCTTCACTCACACGATCCCAAATATAACGAGAGGTTATCAAGGTATCAAGAAAGGGTGGGGCTACAACGTCACAAGCGAAATCCCCCTCCCCCGGTTTCCCATCTCCTGCATCACTACTGTTGATATACAGTCATTGGGGGTATGTGAAACGGTTTTAGATACCACACCAACGAAGTACCGTTTTTATATCAATATGCAATAGCTTTCGATAATAGTTCTTTTTCCTTTTTTTTTTTTATTTACTCATTGCCTACCCAACACATTTCCCGGAGCTTGTATGTTTTCCCCTTTCATTTGTAGGTAATCAGATGATTGCAATAGTTACCTTTATCATAATTGTGTTGTTTTACGTTGTATGACTATGCGTTGTTTAATAGATTCTGAGTTTTAAAATATACTCTGTTTTACAACACAGGGCCCAATTTGAATATGAGAGAATAAATGAAAATTAATTTAAAAAGAAAAAGAAAATTGCTCTGGTAGATGAGAACTTATTGTCAGAAAAATGTTCCATTGCGGTTGTGCATGCCGTTGCAATGCTTTTTTTTTTATTCATTTTTTTTTTCTGGGGAAATGTGTCTTTGCACTGTTCGTTGCGTATGAATACCTCCATGTAGCTAATGCAGGCCTATGATTAAGATTCAACGCCAGACCCTTTGATGTAGTTTCTATACTTCATGGTGTTTTGATTGACTTCTTCTTAGATTTGAGCGTCATTTTCGTCTTGATGGATGTCAAAGCATATTAAAATTAAAGTGAGCGTTTAACGGCAGTGGAATATCTCTCGTTCACCCGTTTCACAAAGTCAACCTGCATCGTATATTTGAGTGTTGTTTACGTGGTTGTAAATTTGAACAGTGCAACTTCCTTGTTGAGTTGGTGAAAGTGAATATCAGTGGCGAAATAGCTATTTGCACTATGTACACAGGTTCTGGTGAAATATGATCTTTGGTGCTCTGTGTGTGTGTGTGTGTGTGTGTGTGTGTGTGTGTGTGTGTGTGACTGTTACCATTTACTTCTTCCCTTTCCTATACTATAGTTTGCTTTAGGCAGGATGCCAAGTATGTCCTCCGATCAGACTTGAGCGTTTGAGATGTGGGGAAAACCCGCTTCTAGGAGGGGTCAGGAAAAAAAAAAGGTCAGATCTGCGCCGCCATTTTGTGAGTGCTGCATGACTGTGTAATACGTACATTTCTCCGTCGGAAAAAAAAAAACCCACAAATTTTTCTGATTCTATTTTGTTTGGAGTTTAAAGAGTTGGACCACATTCAATTTAATACGTGTGAGTAACTTCCTACAGTTTATAAGACAACAGAACGTGATCGCGTATCTATACATGTACTTCGGAGCCAGATAAAAATCAGCAACATTCAACAGCATACTAGGTAAGCATACAATACGCTTTCCACTACAGTGTTGCTAAATAGCTTCTAGGCCTACTAAAATGAATATCGTGGGCGTAGTTTAACAAATAAACCATGATCACTGAATATGCTCAAAATTGAGCCCCCTTTGTTTGGCTGGTATATGATTTTACTGATTTTGTTAACGTGTTTAACCCCATTAAGCCCAAGCTGTTTTAACCCTTCCCATCAGACCCAAGGGAAGTTGTGCATTATATTGTGCCCCCTGTGTAACATTTTTGTTATTATTTGATGTATCAGCGTCATATTTGGCACTTGTGTAGAGAAAGTCATACTCTAAATGACCTTTTTATTCGAACTTTCTTAGGGTCACCCATGGAGGGCGCTATTTACCAAAATATAAAGAAATACATAGGAAATATGCTAGAAACGTGATTTTTCTATATAATTTTTTTCTTACTCAATATACGTGTTATTATGCACCAATCATTCTCATATTTGCCACAAAAGATAAGCAAATGGAATCTCAATAAATATTTTGCTCTGTTTGAAAGTTCTCAACGTCACCACATGGGAGCGCTATTCATAACAACATAAAGTATCACATTATGAGACCTATGACGAAATGTCTGGGATAGGTGCATGTATAGTTTGCAGATTTATAATTTGATAAACTGATGATATTACAGGCAAAACTTCGGTGAAAATAATCAAAACGACACAAAACAGGAGGGCAATCTTTGGAAACTACTATTATTTGTTTTCAATGATCTCTATTATATCTATTGTTTTATAAAAACAAATATATGTGACCGTGCACCTCAAAACGAACATAAAGTCGCACACACTGATTTTGCATGAGGACTGAAAATAAGTGAAATGGGTCAACCTAGCCGAACTTGACGTGTTCATATTTTCTTGAAGAGCGGGTATTCTTTTACATTATGCTAAAATTTGGTATCACAAACGGGCAAGAAAGTGTTTTTTAGCAGTTTATCTCGAACATGTTTGGTAGAATAGTGTGATTAGGTGTGTCTTTAGAATCCTTTTTTCATTTCTGAAAAACCTTGTCCATAACACACTCTTCACTTTCAACTCTTATAACTTTTGAAAGGATAGTGCTACTGCTATGAAAGTTGGCATTAATTATGGACAGAATGTGTTAATGAGGCATGCTTAATCTCAGTTTAATCTAATAATCCCTTCATTGTTGTTACTCTGGTGGTTTACTTCTTGTTTTTTTTTTTTGTCCCACTCATCGCACAGCCAGCACGGTTTGGTAAAGCGCTTGAATAGCCACTGGACTTAAAGGACAAGTTCACCTTCATAAACATAAGGATTGAGAGAATGCAACAATAATAGTAGAACACATCAGTGAAAGTTTGAGGAAAATTTGACAATCGATGCAAAAGTTATGAATTTTTAAAATTTTTGTATTGGAACCGCTGGATGAGGAGACTACTACAGCTTGTGAGTCATATGCGTACAACAGTGTAAAGAAAATGTAAAAGAAAATTCAACATATTTTCACCTTTTTTCGCATAATAAAAGAGCACTTGACTTGCCTCTTTCTAAAGGCGGCGGAAATAAAATTACCCATAACATTTGTCGGTAACGAGTCAGGGGAATGTGTACTTTTTTCAAAAGATGGAATTTTGTGAAATTCTCTTTATATTTTCCTTATATTGTTGTACGCATGTGACATCTAAGCTATACATACACTGCAGTAGTCTTCTCATCCAGCGGTTACTGCACAAAAACTTCAAAAATTCACAACTTTTGAACGGATTGTCTGATTTTCCTCAAACTTTCACTGATGTGTTCTACTAATATTGCTACATTCTCTCAATCCTTATGTTTATGAAGGTGAACTTGTCCTTTAAGAGCCTCTTTTCTCAGTTCACACTTTTCCTGAGTTTGTGCTTTCTTTCCAATATTTAGATAGGTTAGGAGAGTCCATTTGATTTGAGTTATACATCATTTTAAAGCTTAAAGTCTGCTCTTTCAGAATATGGTCTTAACAAAAAATTCTGGCGACTTTTTGTTTGTTTTGAGGTGCAGGGTCACATATATTGTCCTATCAATGTATCCATTGTTTTGTTTAAAAAAAAGAAATAAAAGAAGCCAGTCTTGGAAGTCTTGGAAGTTTCCTGTCTCTGTCTTTCTTCTTGACTTTGACAGTTTTTTCTTCCTGAGTGTTGCCATGTTGTATTCACTCACAAGAAGTGTGTACAATGTATCTCCTCTTTTGCAGTAAGTAGTACAGTACTCTCCGCATAATCGGGTAGGCTCGGGCAGAGCGTTTCTTACCCGGCGGAGTACCCGATTAACAGAAGAACACGTTTCATTCACAATTGACACACAATGTTTATGTACATATGCATTGTACACTGCACCGAACACCTACACTGTGCACACTACATACCTTACACTGTTCCTCAGTCACGAACAATAATTCACACTCTACTACTCTTTATAAGGACAAGTATGTCTTCAGAAAACTTTGTCGTTTGACTATAGACTCCTCGCTAACACGCAGGCGTTTTCCAAAGTGAACAAGTCTCTTTGCGTGCACTAGTCACGTTGAACGTCGGGTTACTTTTCGAGAAGTGACTGGGGAAAAGCAAAATTATGGAGCTAGGGCATGGCCTGATTTTCGTTGCATACTTCTCGTATTGTAAATGTTGTTGCGGAGCAAGGGAGGAGCGCAAGTGTGTTCAACTCCGGTCTGTCTATGCAGTTGTGAGTGCCAGGTACATGTGTAATGTTCGTTTACGTGTGGCAAGTACTGGTACATGTGTTTTCATGTTTAATCACTCCCCAAATGATCGGTCTTCTCTGCAAATTAAGCAGAGAATGCGATTAGCCGTGGAAAATTGGCATTCCTGATTTGTTAAAGTGTTATATCTGCGATAAAGTGTGGGTAGAAATTAGATAAGAAGACAATTATTTGCCCGTTTATGCGGAGAGGCAACCCGATTATCATGTAATCTTAAAGTGCATTGGAACTGATTTTGACAATACTACCCAATTAAACGGAGTACCCGACTACGCGGAGAGTATTGTATTTTGAATGCCTGAAAGCAAATGATAAAATACATTGCAATACACAAGGATTGTACAGCATGTGGTAACACGAAGAATAAATGTACAAGGAGAAGCCCATTGACTACATTATAAAATCTTCTTCGGACGGAAAGTATAGGCCTAATCATTACATTTTAAAGCTGAATAACAATAACTGATTGGGGAGTACAATGTTCATCACAAATGGTGTTGTTGCTTTTATTCCTTCTAAAAAGAAAGGATTTTAGAACAAATTTCAAAGGGTAGTGGATGCTCTGTATCAAAGAAGCATGGAAAGCAAAACAGTGTAAGTGTCTCTGTGGTGAAAAGATCTAAGAAACAAATGAAAGAAGGTCATAGTCATACACATAACATTAAAGATAAAGGACTCGAGGATGAAGACAGGACATGTTCAGTAAACGGTCAGACTATCGACTTAGTCTTAATAAAGTCTTTAGCATACAGACAGATCAAAGGTGTCACAGTCAGTGGGCATCCTGTGTCAAATAATTACTTCTATCATTGTGTACTATGATGACCCTTCTCTTAAATACTTGATCTCTCCTCAGAAAAATTGTACTGTTCTGTTTTCTCTGTTAGTAGCACTGCTCCATTTTCCTTTTAACGAAATCCTATGTCCTTTCTCTTCTTTCTAACCTTTGTTTAATTTATGCTGTATCACACCCATTCAATAGTGCCTCAGCACTATTCTTAGATTTTGTATTAAAACATGTATATTTTTAACAAGAAAATAAACATTGATATCTTAGAATTCAGTATGATTTTAATATTTGAGAATGAGTATCTTTAGAAAACCTAAATAATGATCAGTTAGCACAGTCTTCCTGTAGTTCTTGTACATGAGAAAAGGTGGAGGTAGGGAGGAGAATTCAAGCATAAGTAGTCTTGTCAAGCATGTACCCTTAGGTCAACACTTACTCTCTAAAAAAATTGAGTGAAAATGTTCACTCTTGAAAGAGTGAATACAAAAAAGAGTGAATTTAGAGTGAAATTGGAGTGAATTTTGAGTGAAAATGTTCATTTTCACTCATTTTGGAGTGACCTCAGGGATCACTCGAAAATGTTGGAGTGATCCCCGGCTGAGGTCACTCGAAAACGAGTGAAAATGAACATTTTCACTCAAAATTCACTCCAATTTCATTCTAAATCCACTCTTTTCTGTTATTCACTCCTTCAAGAGTGAACATTTTCACTCGATCTTTTTTAGAGAGTACTGTCAGAGGCATCCAGCTATATTTAGTCATGTCAGTGTATCATACGTACATATATTTCAACTTTCACTCCTTTACTGCCAATCACTAACGCCATTAAGCTCAAGGATAATGTCTTGAAGCTATATAAACACTTCAGATTCATACGCTGTATTGGCATGAAAGCAGGTTATGTCATTCTTTTCCGTATTAGATGTGCGTGTAATGCCGTTACCATGTAATTCTGTTACCACAATAACACCAGAACTAAAGAAGATGTTTCACAAAATGTTTTCTGAGTTTCCAGGGAGTCACATGTAGAGAAAACACATAAGCGGAGATAAAAAAAAAAAGCGATTACTTTGTTCAGGAGAGAACTTTTTTTTTTTTCAATTTCATAGTAACAAAATTGCGTCAAATGTTAGTAGATTATCCCCCCCCCAAAAAAAAAAAAATCATAAGGGTGACTGAATGCTTCATAAAACGTGATTGTGGAAGCATTACAAGAAAAATGTGGGAATTATGGATAAAGCAGGGAGATGTTTAAGTAGTTTCATTCTAAATTTTCATTTGATATTCTTAAATTTTAGATAAACACAATAAATAGTCTTCCAACTTTAAAAGTGTGTAGAACAAAAAGGGGAAAGTTATTGGAAAAGGTTTGTTTTGGGGTGTTTTTTTCCATAAACACTACATCCGTCTTTGTGGGAGACTTAACTTTTTCAGCATTTACTTTACCACTGTTTACTTTGAATTTTGCTGTTTTTTGCCCTTGTCATTTAGAATTACCCGAATGACACCATAAATACACCAACTATGTATAATCTCGAAAAGTTGTTAAAGACAAGGCTTTTTATTGCTATATTTGTTTTAGACATGTATTGAAGTAAAGTAAGCTTGGTTACCACTCTGACAAGCTAGTGCAATTATTTCTCTTAGCCTAATTAGCTTATTCAGCTAATAAGTACAAAATGTAATATGCTGTTAATTTCAATGCAGGAAACGTAAAAACAAAACAATACAGCTTTTCAATGGTTGTCGATGGTGAGGAACTCATTTGAACACCGGTTTTCACATATTTGTGAATGGTACAAAGATGTTTATTGACATGAAGTTATTTGACTATTTCAAATAGTCCATTTTACGATACTAGATACCATTTGATGTGACCAAGGAGTTGTTAGATACAATAATATACATATTTTAGTCACACAACAATAAACTAAAATATCTCGTTTTATATAGGAGATGTCCTTGCCCACCCACTCCAGTCACCTCCACCCTTTCCATAAAAACTGGTTTCACAAATGGATTTCTGTTCACATAGAAAATGTGCAATTCTTCTTTTCAAGCTTTCTTAAGCCTAAACAACACATTCTACTGTATATCGAGCTTATCAGATCTTTATGCTAATTAGGCTACTAAATTGCAATTGCCTGAGGTTGCCAAAGTGGCAACGAAGCCTTATCTACCCTTGAATACAAATCTCAAACCTCGAAAAGTCATATCATATGAGATTTCAGTCTTCCTGGATTAACATGCATATTGCATATTCTAATTAGCTAACATTATACTACTTAGGCTAATCAAAGATAATTGCCCAATGTTGATGGCAACCGAGCTTAGTTTAGTAGCCTATTGCACTGTATAAGTACCCATTTTTCATCCAAACCACCAATCTACAAAAACTTAGATATACTAACTTTTCCCGTTCATATAATAGTACATGATATAATGGTATCATCTACTGGACTATCACTGCTATGTAAAATGCAAATTATCTCATTATTCTTATTATAGTTTAGATACTATATTATTATACTGTGTTGTAAATGAATTCCGTAATAAAAAAAAACACCCTTGAAAAAAACCTGTTATACCCGTGTTTTCACACATTCTGAGATGAAACAACTTATTACATATTGCGCTAATCATCTTTTTTAGTTAAGGGCAGATTATAAAAGAGCAGACTCTAAGCATTAAAATGATGTATAGCTCAACTGAAATGGACTCTCCTAATCTATATAAATATTGGAAAGAAATCACACACTCAGGAAAGTGTGAACCGAGAAAAGAGGCTCTGAAGTACATTGTCTATTCAAGTGCCGGTGCTAGTTGTGCCATGAATGGGAAAAAAACAGGGTGTAAACCACCTAAGCAAGAACAATGAAGAGATTATTAGATCAGCCTGTTAATTAAAAATGCACTATTAACATATTCTGTTCATGATTAATGACCACTTTCAAAGCAGTAGCATTATCCCTTCAAAAATTGCACATCTCCAAAGTGAAGAGTGTGCAAAAGGTTATCATGACATGAAAAGGGGTCTCTAAGACAAACCTGATCTCACTACTCTAGAAAAAAAGGTTTGCAGAGAAACTGCTGAAAATGCACTTTCCCATTCAGTTTATGATCCCAAACTTAAGAATAATGTAGAAGAAGGGTAGCTCTTTTAGAAAATATAAAAAATCTTATATCGACTTTGTTGACCCGCTTCATTTTTTTTTTTTTTTGAATCTTCACGTAAGATCAAGGGGTGCAACTTTTTGTTCGTTTTTTGATGCCCGGTTGCAAATACAAATAAATTGTGTATTATAACGTAGTCGTATACATGAGTGTAAATTAGTATACATATGTAATGATGTATAACATTACATGACAGATATTCAAATTTCTATGGATCGAATAAAACCTTGTTAAATGTCATATAAAAATAGTCAAAAGGACACACAAATCTGATGAAGAATTGCAATTCGCCCATATGTTCTTTCATATTCTCTTTTTATATGAGAACTTTTGTGAACGACATCATTTTAAGATATTCCTCCATTAGCTGCTCTAATCTTAATGCCTCAATATATTTGGATGAGTGTATAGTCAGTGGGGTAACTAATCCGCTAGTAAAAAAAAACCCCAATAATAACAACATGGTAATTTGGTAATGCAAGGGTTAGTAAACTGCTTTTGAAATCGCCATGAAAGGTTGAACAAGAAATGATATATTTTTCTAAGATTTCTTTTAACCATTATTAAAGAGGTATATAGTGTGAAACATTGTTCAAAAGATTGCGATTCAACGTGATGCCTGGTTTGCATTTTGAATATAAGCATGTGCAGGATTTCCGCAGTGTACTCAGAACATCGGAACGGCAAAAAGAGTCGCAATGTTGAGCAATGTAATGTAGAATGTACACCTTTGTACCTTGACCGTACTCTTCGTTATATCAAAGCTAGATCATTGATTTTGCAGTGTTGCTTTACATACCAGTCTACATCAAAATGCCTTGCATTGCCAATAATAAGACTTGACCTGGCTATTTCCTAACTTTTCCATGTATATCAAACACACACACACACACACTCACACACACACACACACACACACACACACACACACACACAGACAAACACACACAATAAGGGATGCTCTAAAGTGCAGATTTTGGACATCCTTCCCACGCTTGTCAGTTCGACGCCCCCTCGCTGGTCACCCTTGACTACCTCTTGACCCCCCCCCCCCTTTATTTCAAAAACGAAAAAATGTAGCTACAAACGGCAGTTTTTGGACTGTAAAATGTCAATATTTTCAAGCTCGCTCGCATTTAGTCGTTAACATGCTATTTTCCTGATGTTGCATCTAGTGATTACAAGCAGTTGAACCCGGTGCGCCCCCCCCCCTCTTAATAATTTCCAAAGTGAAAGAAATATAGCTACTAACGGCAATTTTTGGACTTTGAAATGTCAAAAGTTTCAAGCTCGCAAGCTTCGCTTGCTCGCATTTAATCGTTATGCCATTCTCCTAATGTTACTGCTAGTAATTGCCAGCAGTTGCATCCGGTGCCACCCTCCCTAAATTCCAAAGCGAAAAATATAGCTACAAACGGCATTTTGGGGACTTAAAAATGTCAACATTTAAAGCTTGCTCGCTTCGCTCGCTCGCATTTAGTTGTTATGCAATTTTCCTGATGGTGCTGCCAGTATTTTTTTTTTTCCACCGACTTACCATAATCCATGTAAGAAAAACTTACAATGTGACTGCGCTGTGGAATGTATCACATTTCGTTATGTATTGTAGTCCCTATCAAGTTTGCAGCCTGAAAGCTCACGCATGCACGAACGCCAGCATACACACCCTCAAAATTACTTTTCCACGAGGTGCCCCCCCCCCCAATGTCTCTACCCACGGTACCCCACTGTACATAGTCATGCAACTCTTTTATTCTATGAATACTCCTTTAGAGTGTATACCAAGTTATATCTGATTACTATTATGTCGCCCATCTTATGACAGGCTCATTCAACACATTGTATGTGATATCTTCCACTCGAATAAATCACCATAAATCAGATTTATTCACACCAGAAAAATGCATCCTTACAATGTCTTAGAAAACAAGACAACTACTATTCACAGACAATGAGTTAAATTATGTTTCGTTATAGGCCCGAAACCACTATTTCGGCACAATTGGACAATCACAAAACGGGAAAATTAAAGTTGTTAGAATAGGTTTCATTTTTATACCAATCCACGAGGCAAATATTCAAGTTTGTAGCTGAAAAATATGAACACATAGTTTTGCTTTATTTCAAAGGTGTGATAATTTCTTTCATGGGGTGTAAATTTCATCATGTAACATACGTTACCATGTCATTCTATTTCAAATGCATTAATATTGGTGACTACATTCTATGATTGAGATAATTATGCGTCAGATGTGAAGTATACCATCGGCTGCCATGTTTGTAAATGCTGCCTGCAGATGGGAAGGATGGCAAATGACCTTTATGCTATACTGAACACAGCATGTCCTATTGTGTTAAACCTTAGACAGGTAATGTTGATTTGTTTTCTCGATAATTTGACGCCAGACTTTCTTCAGAAAATATTTTCAACATTTATCAGTCCCAAATTGCCAGCTAATTCTTGAGTATCATCGATGAAACATGTGAAACTATGTGCGCAAAAATATAGTCGTTAGATTCCAAGTAACGTATGTTTCACGTCAATGTAACGTAAGTTACAAAGACAATACTACTACATGTGCAGCAAATTTGGGAACATTTTCTTTTTGGTTTTTGTATATATTCTTACACTAATTTCTCTTCAACTCTAAGTGAACGAATATTATAACACGATGTCGCAATATTATGGCGATACAATTCTCAAAAATAACAATTAAAATAGTTGTAAAACTGCAAGACTTTATAACACGTCCTCGTATAAACTCTTCAGTAGAACAGTAATTCGTAACTGTTGATATTTTGAAGACAATTGGCTTCATACTTATGAATTTATGGCATTGAAATGATAAGAGTTGGGAACATGCTGTTTCGTGCCTTAACGGATGAAAATATTGTCATGATGTACGTGTAATATAAAACGAGTGGTGGGTAACGTAGGTTTCACTTTAATTTTATCATAATGAAAGTTTTCGTATGCTTGATGTCTTGTGACTTGTTATCTTCATATTGATGTCTTGTAACTTGTTATCTTCATGCTGTTGAAAGATATATTTCGAATCCATAAATTTGCAGACTCATCAGCTGTCGCAACAGTTACTCTATGCAGGAACAGTTTGAAAATAGCAGTTGCAATAAAATAGTATTCACAAAATTTTTAACACTTGTATGAAACAAGAAACGGCAGAAACGAGATGATTACTCTGTTAAAGTGCTTAATAATGAACAATAACGCCGTATTGCTTGTATTTAAAATGTCTGAACTCGGTAAACAAGAAATAGGGAAAGAAGGAACCGAGAAATGTTCTTTGTTAACTAAATAAATGACCACTTTACTAAGTTGACTATGGCAAAATGAGGTCCATGAAATAACGTCAAATTACACAGTTTCATTAGCACAATACTGGGTAGGATGAATGAAATTGTCATTAGTAAAGTGATGTACTCGATTTTCCTTGTTATGTATGCATAAAACAGTATAATCCACAAGGATAACAAGAATAACAAGTCTTGCATTAATAATTCTTGCCGTACCTTAAAATTGTCTCCAGGAAAAATGTTTTGAATCTTTAAAAAGAAAAGTGAAAGGACAAGTTGCTATACATGCACAACAAAGGTACTGATAATGATTATAGGCATGCAGGCCCGTAAGTAGGATTTTTATGGGATGGGGGATGGGGTCAGGAGTTAGAAAAAGTCGAACACTTCCAGTTTTAATCTCCTGATTGGCAGAAAAATAAAAAGCTCCAGTGCCATTTTTTTTTTTTTTTTTTCATTTCTTTTGCCGGGTTTCATCGACTGACAAGCAAGAAAAAAAAAGCAAGAAAAGAAAATTGAAGAAAAATGAAAAAAGGCTTTAGCTCAATTCGATGCTGCCAATACAAGCCCAATTTCATGTTTGTTTGTTTTATTTCAAACGGGGGAGGATGAGTCCGCGATTCATTTTTTTCTTTTCATTTCCTTTTGTTTATATTTTGACTGCTGGTAATGGGGCGGGGGACCCTTAACCCCCTCCCCTATAATTACCCTGATGTGGTATGGTAAAAAAAAAAAAAATGTGTGAATTTGCTTCTTTTCTTTTTTAACTATGAGACGGGCATAAGTTTTTTTTTTCTTGAATCTTAGCTTAGAGATATTATGCTTTTCGCCATTCTGATTACAGCTAACACGTTCCATATATATGGGGTTTTAATCCTAGCACTGCTCTTCCCCATTGCAACTGTATTAGCTTCAACGAGAAGGAAGAACAAAAAATGTTAATGTCTTAAACATATAGCTTACTGAAACATTAATTACTGTAATTACTATTATCATTATCATTATTGTTATCATGTAGGCCTGATCTATGATGGTAACAGTAATAGTTGAAATTACATTTCTCTAATGCACTGTATTTTTGTTGCCTTTTCTTCATTCAAAATGTGTTTTTCTTCACTTTGAGATCATCAACGACATTACGACAGAAATTTGAGTTTTTTTACTCCGTTAAAAAATAGTCAGGGAGTAAGTCACCATATTGGTTTATGATAACCAACGATCAATATAATTGAAAAGACGTATTTTCCTACAGAATTCCTTCAACAATAGTTCTAAAACAATTAAATGTTATTTTTATCCACGCACATTCTCTAAAATATCCTTTTTCAATGACATGAATTGATGAAACTTACGTTACCAAAACTAGAAACTTACGTTACTACATTAATGCAGGGACCTGGTCCACTAGTTTTGAAGTAGAAATCTGTGTAATCTCTAATTTTATTAGCTATTCATTGAATTTTCTTAAAACAATGTTAAATTCATTGCTTATACCTGAAATATGAAATCATTAAAGCCAAGTTGAACATCAACGCCCACCAAACGGTTTTTTTTTTAAAGATTCTATGATTATGTCCCCTTTTACTGCATCCTCCAAACAAACAAGAACATACAGCTGTAAATGAATTTGATATGTTTTGACGTAGAAATTCATCAACATTATAACTGCAACAATTAAATTGTCTCAGATTAAATGGGCTTTCCCGTAGATTGTCTGTTATTAACATGACAACATCTTGAAACTTACGTTACCAAAATTTTAAACATACGTTACTTGGTAAATTGAGTGATTTATTTCAAAAGAATAAACCTGTACAGCAAAGTAATTACTGGGTTTTTACGGTGGAATATACTGACTTTAAACACACAATAAACAGAAGTAAAGCATGATTCTATGAAAAACAGCAACACATTTCCAACAATCAAATACTTACTCAGTTTTTCAACACATCATGTAAAGGTATTTTGCGCGCTGCCAATGCTCAAGATGCCAGTAAAAGAGGTTGCTGAGCTATCCCATGACCTCAAATCGACGGCACAGATTCGAGAAATATACATTTAGGTGGTAATTAATGGTGTAATTAAGCTTTCTGTCATTTGGTGGTAACGTAAGTTACATCACGTATGTTACACTTGTGGATTAAATCGTATAAGTTAGCAACATAATAATGAATCTTTTGCCAGCCATTGGTATGAGGACAATCTACTCCATAAGTCTCAACTCTAGAACAATCATTCAGAGCCATGCACCTTCATACTTTTTAACAAAGATGGTAACGTATGTTACTTCTCTTAAATCTACCTTTTTAAAATCTATATTTGCGAGATTAGCAGTCGCATGTCTTTTGAAGCTGAGTGATGAAATATTTTTTACCATAAACTTAGACCCCTTTTGGTCAGAAAAGCAATACAATTGTGTAGTATACACTGTAATAGCATTACCAAGTTTGCAGTACAAAGATGGTAACGTATGTTTCAGCAGATCTGGCGACACATTTCCATCAGGTATTTTGTTGTTAAAAAATGATAAGCTTATAAAGTTGTGTTAGGTGTTCGGCTACTTTTCTGAAACTGTGAGTAAGCTTCTTCTTTATGCTCATATTTTCCCACAAAGTTGAGAAAACTTAAAAAATCATCGTTGGCGACATGCACTTTTGAGCCTGTTGGCCGAACTTAACCCTCCACCAATGGCTTAGTGGTACAATCTCGCCTTCGAAATGATTTCAGTTTTTGTCTATATGTCCCTTGGCATCACATAAAATCACAGGAGCACTTTGAAAGAGCTTTTTATCTCTCCTAGGTGAGAAGGAACATAAGCGACACGATTTTTGACTAATTGCGCCGAAATAGTGGTTTTGGGCCTATAACGCTCGATTTTAAGAACGCGTAAATTCTAACATCATGCATCACATCATCACCGACTTTCTCTTTTCTGTAAACGCTAATCAATGCTTTTTGCTAAAGTATTTGTAGATTTATTTACCACTATGTATCTTTTGGTTTTAAACAAACAGACACCATGGCAATGGTTCATCAGAACAGCAGCCAGAATCTGGAGTGCCCTATCTGTCTGACACTTTTGGAACAACCTAAATCACTGACATGTTCTCACACGTTCTGCAAAGACTGTCTTCAACGTGTCTTTCAAACGCAGCCCGACCAACCAACTATTACATGTCCAATATGCAGGGAAGGAACCCCCCTTCCCTGTGGAGATGTGGAAAAGTTGCAAACAGACGCATCCTTCAATTCTCTCGTGGACGAAGTGAAAACCAAGAATCCAACATGCATGGTTTGTGAGATGGACGACAAGTCACCAGCTGTGTCCTACTGTCAGGACTGCGGGAAATATATGTGTAAATCGTGTGAGAACGGCCACTCTCTCTGGAAACCGGTCTCAAACCACGAGGTGGTGCCCATTAGCGAGGTGCTCTCGGGAAAAGTTCCGCTTAAGAGGCGAAGGAAATGTAAGAAACATCCTTATGATGATGAAGAGTGTTTTTGTACAGATTGTCAAGAATACGTCTGCCTAAGATGTGGGATGTTAACACACTTACAAGCAGGACATCAGATAAAAGAGGCAGCTGTTCATGAGGAGAAATTGATGGAAAGTATCAAGGAGTTGAAACACAAAGTACTCTCAAAGAGAACGTCCATCGACAATCACATCAAATTCATAGAGACACAACGCAATGAAATAACAAATATAATGACAAGACTCAATAATGAAATCGACAAGACGTACGAGGAATACATGCAACTATTGTCAGACAATAGAGAAGCCCTGAAAAGTCAAGTGAAACAATGGTGTGAGAAATTCGAGAAGGAATTAAAAGTAATGGAGGAGGAGAGTCACCAAACAATAAGTCACATGAACGCTATGGAAGAGATGGTTACTGACGGTATGAAGGTACCACTGGAGAAAGAGTCTCTGTTT
The DNA here is from genome assembly GCA_033980235.1 of Diadema setosum. Lineage (NCBI taxonomy): Eukaryota > Metazoa > Echinodermata > Echinoidea > Diadematoida > Diadematidae > Diadema > Diadema setosum. Next base: position 5,649,774 of record CM067065.1, on the reverse strand, counting down.
GCACACGACACGCTGCGCAAAGACTTGAAGAGTTTTCTTGCACGAGATGAGCCTGATGACCAATCACCAAAAGGTGTGGCAGAACGAGCTCAGAAAATATCATTCCGTAGATACGTGAAGGTCAATGAACTTTGTCTTGGAGGGCTGGAGAGTTGGGATATCAAGACAGACGTAGGGTTCTCTATTAAGAAAGATGTGGTCTGCATGAATTGTGCACCAGACAATAAGATGGCGTTGAGAGGATCGTATTCTGGAATCGATCTCTTCACCCCTTATGGCGAGTTACAGCAGAGCGTGCAGCTGAGTGTTTCCCATTTCGTTAACATTGGATTCCTGTCTGATGGCCGAAGTGTAGTACGCGATATGAATAACAAGATGTCACTCTACACTCCACAATGGAAGAAGCTTGACGTCACGTTCGAGACGACGGGATCCTATCAACATCAGGCAGGATATGTAGCTGGTCTCACTGTGGATAGAGAGGATAATATATATGTGGGTTGTATGCAACCCCAAAAGATTGAGGTATTTACCCCACAGGGTGGTAAAGCTGTAAGAAGCATGATGTGTGGTGGATATGCACCTCAACAAATATTCGCCTTTCACAACACGGGAAATCTGATACTATGTGACTCGGCTGTCGTATGCCTTGATGTTAAGGGGAATAAGGAAAATGTCTTGAAGAAGGAGGGTGTGTATCCCTACCCAGCTGTTTGTCGAGATGATTCGGTCATTGTAGCCTGGGTGAAGCACAAGGAGGGTCTCGTCAGCATTGATCGATACACAAGTGAACTGAAGCACGTGCAAAGCCTTATCAGTGATTTCCAAATACAAAAAACAAAAGATCTTCGGTACTACCTACAAGAGTTTGAGAGTGGTGAGATAGCTTTCTGCACTGAAAGTAGACTTTACATATTTAATGCCATTTAACGTGTCATAGATTTTGTCATAGACGATATTTCTTACGCAAAAGCGTGTCAGATTAAAAAAAAAAGAGAGAGAGATTCCTCGGTGTAATAATCTAAGCGTATAGAATACCCCCTTTGAATGAATTAATATAACTATATGCTTCATTCACATGTCATGTCTACTTACATGAATATTCATAACCTATAAGGACCTTAATCATGTCAAAAAGTAATTAAAGTAGGTTATTCTTTTAATTTGACCATTCCAAAAGTAAAGCAAGGTCAATTTCAACATTTCTTTTTGGATAGTGCTGTAAAAAATACAACATCATCTTCAGATAAAATCCCCAGAAAGAGATGGTGGTGGTGGGGGGGGGGGGGGGGGAGGGTGGGGTGTCCTCGTGCTCACCAGAGAACTGCAAATTCGCCTTCCAGGTATTCTTGCTGCCTGATACCTAAAAACGTAGGAAATATGGGCATGGGACAGCTTTCAGGGGGAATGGTATCCATTTAAATATTCATCTGTATCTTCCTTTAGAAAATTGAGAGTGCATATTCAAAAATGATATGAAATCTATAAACTAGCCACCAATTCGTTCCCGGACCCTATGGGTTCATTCCCGAATCTATACTATAACTTTGGCAGTACTTCTGCTAACCTGTTTCCTCACAGAAATTCCTCTGATTTTGAAGAAGATTTCTTTTTTTTCTGTCGGTTAGATTCTAAGTATATTTGGGAGTTTGGGAGTCCCCAGGGACTCTCGATTCGAGTGGTTGCATGGCAACCATCAATTTGTATAAATATATCTGCTGTAACCCTAGTGATAATGTCTTCAAAATTGTGTGCCAAAGTTGACCATGTCTTTCTGAGAAGAAGATGAAAATGTGAAAATTATATAGAGACAAAATTGCCCCCTCCCTCAGCTGCGCTCATCACCGAATCTACCATGAAGTAACTTGAAACTGCAGTCACCATACTTTTTTTTTGGACTAACTTCACCTATAACTTCTGATTTTAGAGCAAAAGAATTGTGAAGACTCCTTAACTTCGGAGCTATCTTTCCCCCATGCCCCCCCCCCTTCCGATCCCTCTACACCGAATCCTTGGGCCGTGTGCCCCTCTGGACTCCTAACTGTGGAAAGGTATCCATTTGAATACATGTGATATTCTTATACACTCTACCTACCAAATTTTGGCCTCATCCTCTCAAACCCCTTCTCACCTCTCAGATCTGCCATAAACACAGTTTGATAAATACATTTGAAACTGGAGTCCCGAATCTACTCATTCGTAGCTTCAAGGTTTGAGAATGTTCATATTCCTTTATTATGGGTGTTTTGTCTTTCGCCACCCCCTCCAGCGTAAAGACTTACATATATCACGAATAGGTATTTCCGTTACAGCTTTTCCGTTTTATATAAAATCGTTTGAATATATATATATATATATATATATATATATACATATATATGTAACAAAACTCCATTGTAATATACATAATAATTATATAATATTATATACATACATTTTACAATTGAGTTATGAGGTATATCATGGATCAAAATAGTATAACTGTGTATAATGGTGACACAACATGACTTCGAGTACTGTACACAGTTCACCAGATTAATTATGATATTTCGGGCAAGTATAATGCGATCACTTTAACAATCTCAAATGGGCCTGTTGCCCTCCAATTCCTTAAAATGCTAGATTCTTGTTTACATTACATTGACCCGGTTTGACTGAATAGGAGAAAAGCTGCGTGGACAGTTCGCTTTGTTGTTGAAGCAAATTTCTTCCATTCGCATGCAAGTGCTAGTGTGCTAAATGATATATTAAGTGATATTATAGTCGAGGTATCATTTTCTATGATCGCTAATGTCTCCCCGTTCTTGAACCCAGAAATTCACATCCCATAGAATTAAGTTATGAGAATGAACAGTAACATTATCCTTCAGTATTATACAGAGAGTAATTCCTAATGTATCGAACAGCTAACCCATGTGTGTGGTAACACGCAGCCCTGTGATCGGCCAGTGAACAGAGGTCATAATAATCCTCCATTTTAAAACACAGATGCTGTTCTTGTAAGTATAGGAAGTGATAAAATACAATTGATGTTGTGCACGGAATACAAAAAAAAAAATGCTTTGGTGAACTTGAAGGTGTACTAGATTTTCCACGAAATTGTCACCTAGAATGTTATTCTTGGCAAAACATTCCAAATGATCCATGTTTGCTTAATGTCATTATAAATTTTGGTGTTTTGTTGTTGTTGTTTTTTGATAACCGTGTACGTTTGGTAGGATTGTACGACTAACTTCACGCTTGTAATCAGTACGTATAGTCATAGCTATAAAAAATAGAAAAAATATAAACTAAAATAATATATAACTGGCTTCAAAATAATTATTGTATATCTTTGAAAATGTTTTGGTGATATTGTAAAACTATGATGACTTACAATATATATTGTAGTATTATTGTGTTATTTACAGAAAGATACTTAGCGTTTGTGGTTCGTTGTTCATTCATATTCATTTCATTGATATCCTGTACTACAGTCCTGCATAACACAAGGCTTATGACGAGAAGCAGCAGCTAGAGCTCGACATTATCGGTGGCCAGAGGTGGCCCGCTGAAAATTGATGTCGGACCACCAAATTTCCACCAAAAAAGAAAGAAAAAAAAAAAGGTTATCCTTTGATGGCCCGTTCGGGTGACGGAAAAAAAATTATAACGGATAGTTATCTTAAATTTAATTTTGGGCCATTATCTCTTTTGGATCAGAATTTCAGATTTACAGATTTTAGTGGCCGGAACTGGTCACAAGACAAGCAGGTTCATGTCCAGTCCTATGATACAATCATTGTAATTAATCAGGACAAAACGATTGTTATTGTGTAAAGTGATTTATATTTGCATGAGATTTGAATTTAAGTGTATTTACAATTCTGGTATAACTGAAATTTCAATATTTCGTTATAATTAATCCGCGCTCGTTGTAACATTAAGAAATCTGATTATTCACTCACTGCGTTACGTCCAATTACTTTCAGTCTTCTTTGCCCCATCTTTCTCCCTCTCTCTCCCTCTCTTTCTCTATAAGAACTGAAACAGTTTGAGGTTCAGCGAGATTACACTCGTATGTCTGTAATCAAATAACCGTATTTGCCTATATAACTCATAATTTGGTTTGTTCAAACTTTTCTCTCGTTCTTCTGCATTTACAATTTGTATATTTGCTGTTGTTGTTTTAACATGCTTGCAAACACTTGATGCTCTACTTCACTGTGGTTGCTTTTATTTATGGTGGCAAAAGTTTATTAATTGAACAAAATATTTTGATAACTTTGTCATGAAACCTCGTTTATAGCAGTGGCTGTTTACTGGTACCACCGGACAGAACACTTAATTCCTTGTGTGCCATGTTCGAACGCCCGGGGTGCCAAGTTCGCATATTTAGCTCAAACACGCAACCCCACCCAAACTAATCGACAATTTCCCAAATGTCGCCTTACGATGAAAGCTTCATTAGCGATTATGTTCCTCTCACAGGTAGCTCCAATGTGTTATGATTGAATATTGACCGTGGTTCTCTTTTGGAATTTTCTGTAAATCATAAATTATACACATGTTGTTGCTGTTTTTTAACTTTTGTTTTCAAACAGTTAGTTTGCTGGGATAGAAGTGGAATACTTGTTATTGACTGGGGTTCTCAAACAGTTTGTAAGTTTAGTTAGAAGTGTGATATTTGTTTTTTCATTCATATGTCAATGATTGCCCTAATTCATTTGTAATGATAGTATATGAAGAAATGTTTGTTGTTATCATGAGGTGATATACAGTACGTAAAGGTGTGTACAGTTGTACAGACTTGGTTTTAAAGGTTTACAGCAATGTGTATGTCAAAATCTCAATTATGTGAGGAGATTCATACAAATGTCATTCTATATGCATTGCTATAATTGCATACAATTGACAGAGTTAATAACTCTGTTTACATTACCTAAACAGGTGTTTTACATTTATTACCTAGTAGAAGGTTACCAGATTTAGATTCTTAAGAATGATGAAGTATACTTCGTCCGAATACATGGTAAAATTAATTATTGTTTTTGTGTGATTTTTATATACACAAATCGCTGTACATCTGTGCGACGATTTCATTCTTACTAGTAACTAGCCAATTCTATTACATAGCACTTCGTACAAGCTTTCAGAGGGTTAGCATATTCCTGCGTGCTTTGGCAGAGAGATTACCTCTTCATCTTGTATTTCATTGTTATTAATAGAATTCTAATTATACTTCATAATATTATTCGCATAATTTAGGAAATATACGCAAGGCTATTCATATGCCAGTGACAATGCTTACGTAACATTTATATATTATGTCGTAGCATTTATAGTAGAATTGACGTATATTATGTACTCCTTTCCCACAGCTATGTTACCTACTTCATCATACATTCGCACCAGCATAACCAATTCAGCACACACGCGTTTACAATCACGAAACACCTACGCTTCCAATGTAGTGAATCTTCACTTTTATTATCATTACTCTTAGCAGTAGTAGTAGAAATAGTAATATTATTATCAATATTAGTAGCAGTAGTATTAGTAGTTGTAATAGTAGTAGTAATATTGTTGTTGTTATTATAAGCTCGGTGGTCTACACAGTGAACATCGTGTTCTTTCCAGCAGGGGCAATAGTTCATTTCTCTGCTGTAAATTGGAGTGAAACAGTGACGTATATCAAACCCTGTGACGTCACTTATTGAAGCGGATAAGTTTTGAAGAAACGCATCTCTCAATGGCATGTGATATACCAAATAGGGTGATATATATATACCAAATAGAAAGTGTACCAGAAGCTGTGTGATATACCAAATAGAAGCTGTATGTGTTTATGAACAAGATTAAGTATAGAATATGTTCATAATTTCTCGTATAACCTGACGAGTACGGTATAATGCACGACTAAAAAAAAAAGAAAAATGGCTTCAAACTTATTATCATGAATACTGTATCTTAAGATGTGTTTTCATGCTAACTATCATTACACACATAATATCGTAATATTTTGTCATGATATACAAAATATTGCGAAGTGTTAGTAGTAGTACTGTGTTTTGTCTTGTTTATTCATACAATGTGTTATGATTTTTCGTGTATCCCATACAACAGTACTCGGTGGGCCAGTCAAAATTGATGTCGGACCACCAAAAAAGGAAAAAAAAGGTAATCCTTTGTTGGCACGATCGGGCAACAAAAATTCAAAATGGATTCTTATGTTCGTCTTGCATTTTGGGCCAGTACATATCTCTTTCTTGCCACCAAAATTTCAGATTAAAGGATTTTAGAGGCCCTAACGGGTCACCAGACAAACAGGTAAGTGTCGAGACCTTGTGAAAAAAAATATTCTCATTAATCGAGATAAACGAGAACTTCTGTACACTTGTAAATCTGTTAGAAGTCAATGACAAAATGGTAATATTCACAGTGTAATTGCATTATAATACGTGTATTGTTTGTGTTTTGCATTTCTGCAGTTTCAGTGTTTCGTATACTCAAGCAGTCATTCCCCTCTCATTGTAACATTGACAAATCCGATCATTATCCACCACGTTACATACCATGACCTGAAGTCTTTGCCCCTTCTCTCTATCTCTTTCTCTCTTTCTCTCTCTCTCTCTGTGTGTCTTCATTATCCAATTTATCCACATTTTAATTTGATAAAATTCTTTAATTGTTGATGTCTGTAAATAGCTCATTTCTCATTTCTAAATTTGGAGTGGAACAGTGTCGAATTTCAAGCTACTGAAGTCACGCTTGTTGAAACCGAGGTGTTTCGAAGTTCGCATCTCTTAAAATGTGGTAAACCAAAAAGAGTGAGTGGAAGTTGTATATAAAACTCTTTGGAGTATAGTAAAGTTACCTAAATGTTTGATGTCGTTATTATAGATATCATGTTTGATTAATGTCACTATTATTCATCGGATCAAGTATAACCTGATCAGCCTTGAAGGACTGTACAATTAACGTCAACCATACTTGTCATAGCTAAGTAAGAAAGTAAGAATGTTACTTGAGCTTCAAATTTAACTTTCATAATGTTTTGCTAATGGTGATGATTGTTATCAAACTATTATGACACACAATACACTCTCTACAATATTATTCTGTAGTTTAGAGAAAGATGCGTAGTGTTGGAGCGTGCACTTTCTTCATTCATATCAATTTTATTGATATCCTATAGTACCGTTTTGAACAACACACACTTTGCATAATGAGAATCAGATAGGCTTCGCCAGTATCGGTGGCACGAAGTGACCACCTGAAAACTGATGTCGGACCACCAAATTTCCGTAATAGTTATTCTTTGAATGCCCGATCGGTGTAATGTAGGACAATTTTGTCAATCCGTTAATTGCAATACAAGCATCATTCTCAACACACGCATTCCAATAATTTTAATAAACACGCAGTGCATAGCACCTGCTGTCGATCGGAAGCTCGGTGGTCTAGTGAGACACTGTGTTTCCAGCAGAGGAAATACGTGTAGCTCATTTCTCTTTTGAAAATTTGGAGTGAAACGATGCAGGGGCGTCACCAGCTTTTTTTTCAAGGGGGGTGCGTTTTGACCCTAATGTAACGAGATTTTTTTTTTTTTTTTTTTTGGACAGACATTTGGAATATAGGAAGCTCTCAATCCCTAGACTTTTACTGTTGTTGCGGGAAACCAAACGGGGAAAGGGCACCGGTGTAGCTAGGATTTCATCTTTTACAGTAAAAAGAAGTACCATTTGGAGCTACATGTATATTTTTTTCGCATTGGAAATAAAGGGGGTGGGGGTGGAGCGCATGCCACCGGGCGCAACTGCTGGCAATTACTGGCAGTAACATCAGGTGAATTGCATGACGATTCAATGCGAGCGAGCGAAGAGAGCGAGCTTGAAAATTTTGACATTTTACAGTAGACAAACTGCCGTTTGTACTATGTGTTTCAAAAAACATTTCCCACTTTTGATTCTTAATAATTCATAAACTATATATCAGATAACCCTGTCATTGATATGAGTAATAGCTGAATAGTGTACAATTTGGTTGAAGGTGGTTTGAATATGAAAACATTAATCAGTTTCATGAAATCCATGATTAATTTCACAGTTAGGTTCCAGATTTTGCTCTATTTTCAACCCTCTGTACAAAATTTCACTTTGCACAGGGGTTCATGGGTGTGTATGGGAGTGGTTGGTTAACACCATGACAATGGTCCTAAACAGTGGTTAGGGTTTGAATGCTTCATTATTTATTCATGAGAAATTCCACTATCACAACTAGTCTTTTTCAGCCTCTGGCAGTATCTGTGTAAAGTCAAACGCCTGCCGATACTGTCGTTGGGTCTCGACAGTGCTCTCCCAACTTCTGAAATATGTATAATCAAATCAGTCAACACTGTATAGAATACACTTGTACTAGTATATAATTATGTATAAAATCAGTGCTGCCAGAACCAGGGGTGCGAATTACTTTTGCCCACGATTTTTTCTTTTTTTGTGTGTTTTTGTTCCCGATGCAAAATTTCAAAAAAAAAATAGATAGAAAATAATAATCATTTAGTGTCCGGCGTTGAGGTCGCTCGCAGACTGAAGATTTTTTCTTCTTTTTTTTTTAAGGGTCTGAAGGGGGGTGCGTTCGCACCCAACACCCCCCCCCCCCCCCCCGGTGACGCCCATGCAATGACGTATATCAAGCCACTGATTTCACTTCGTTGAAACGAAGGAGTTTTGAAGTGCCGCTCTCTCTCTCTCTCTCTAAAAATAAAAAAGGAAACAATAAGGCTTCAGTGTAAATTCACCCGATGCATCTTTAATGAAATAAATATGTTTCCCTTTTCAACTCGCATTTGGTCAGTTCGTGTACTATTCCTTGCTTCTTCTGCCTTTACAATTTGTATGTTTGTTGTTATTAGTGTTGTTGTATGCCTGCAATCACTTGATACTTCACACTTTTACTTCCCTGTGATTAGCATTATTTGTGGTGGCAAAAGTCCATTGAGAAATATATTTTGAGAACTTGGTCACGGAACCTTATCTATAGCACCAACTGTTGCTCCACTGGACAAAGAGCTTTAAGTTCATCATGGCCAATCCTGACTACTCAAACTACTTAAAGCACGTTATTCTTCTTGTTGTCGTCGGTTTATAACAAGAACGTTCTTTTTTTTTTTTTCTGAGGCCACACAAAGCTTGCCTTAATTCAAATTATCTAAAATGTCAAGTACAAAATGTATACCTGCAATGAACTAATTGAATTAATTCTACAATGTTTCCATGGGAGTAAGCTATTGAGCATGTATCTATAAGCTACTGACTTTTGGAGCGTAAGGATATTCAGGGATGAAATGAAATGAAACGAAATTTATTCATATTCCACATGGTGGACATAATCTGATAGAATATACAGGGTATAACACATAGTGGACATTATATCAAAACTATACAGAATATGTTACATGTATATACAAAATACAGTGATATTCTGAGATAAAATAACACCATATACAAATGTGGAGGGGACTACTTAGAAGCACTGCTTGTTAAATGTAGTCCCCCTACAGATTATAGACAAAATGATATCAAAGATAAGGCTGAGTGAAATATAACAAAAACACCATAATTATATACACTATTTACAAGGGCACGTGAACTGTACTATGGATATACAAACAAGTCATGTATATGTTACAAAGCACAAGTTTATGTATAAAGTGTTTACAGTGTACATTATATACAGTGTACCATTAGAATAATGAATGAAACAGAAGATAACCTTCCGAGTATAATTAATGAAGTACTTCTAGAAATCATTGATTTAAATAAACATACGTTTAATTACCATAAAACTGTTTATTAATACTTATCAAGAAACACATTTTTGAGCTTATACTTAAAGCTATTCAAGCTCCGAGCTTGTTTGAGTGAACAATCAAAGGAATTCCAAAGCTTAGGACCAGTAAACATAAAATTTCTGTTAGCAAAACTGTTTCTATTTTTAGGAAGATGATAATCATTCGCATACCTTGTTGAGTAATTATGTATAACATTATTTTTCGAAACATTTCCTTAAATACAGTAGGAGTAGCGTTAATTTCTACATTGTACATAAAACAACCCAGCTGAAGACGATATAAATCAGTAATCTTAAGAATACGGTTTTCTTTCAAAACATCAGTGTGTGATCTATAAGCGGTATTGCATATCAAACGCATCGCTCTTTTCTGCAAGAGGAGCACCCTGTCCATTTTAGTTTGTATTGCATTTCCCCATGCCATTACGCCATAATTAAGGTAAGGAAGAATACGAGTTGAATATAACATAAGAAGCACTGACTTTGGGAGAATCCATTTAACGTGATTAATGATGCCAATATTTCTTGAAACTATCTTACAAATATTATCAATATGACAATTCCAAGTTAGCTTATTGTCAATTGTAATACCGAGAAATTTTGTAGTCTTGACTTCTTTAATATAAGAATTATCAAATATCACTTGGTCAGGAAGTTGTTTAACAGAGTTACTGAATAACATGTAATTGGTTTTTTGTTTATTTAAAGATAATTTATTTGCTTTTATCCAATTTGTTACATGTGCAAGTTCTACATTTAAAACTTCTACTAACTTATTAGGATCACTGTGAGTATAGAATACGTTTGAATCATCAGCAAAAAGGATAAAAGAGAGAACACTCGAAGAACATCGAATGTCATTTACATAAATAGAGAATAGCAGTGGACCAAGAAGGCTTCCTTGGGGAACTCCACACGTGATTGGTACTGTAGACGAATTATATCCATCAATGGTAACAAATTGCTTTCTTCCAGAAAGATAACTTTCGAACCATTCCAGAGCCTTACCTCTAATACCATAGTGCGCAAGTTTGTATAACAGAATGTCGTGATTTATAGTATCGAATGCTTTAGAAAGATCTAAGAACAAACCGATAGTATGACAGGATTTTTCGATTGAAGCTGATATGGTATTTATTAAACTTAAAATGGCATGAGTTGTGTTATGTTCTTCTCTAAAGCCAAATTGGGAGTCAGATATGATGTTGTGAGATTCAAGGAAGGTAGTTGTCCTTGAATGAACAATTTTCTCTAGATTTTTGATAACGAAGTTAACAAAGATATTGGGCGATAGTTGCTGATACATAATTTGTCTCCTTTCTTAAATATTGGAGTCACCTTTGCGAATTTCATTTTAGATGGTACTTGACCAGATTGTAGTGAAAGGTTATATAAAAACAATAAAGGATCTGCTATACAATGTATAATGTCTTTGATAAGGACATTGCCAATGTCATCATAGCCAGGGGCTTTGTTTGCTTTGAGCTGAAGTACAATTTTGATTAATTCTTGCCTGTCAATTGGCTTGAAAAAAAATTGAGTGGTCGTTTGGTGAGGAACGAAATGCGTAAAATGATTTATCACTTGGAGTAATAGTTTGTGCTAAGTTTGAACCTATCTTTGAAAAGTGTGAGTTAAAAATCTCGGCAATTTCAGACTTGTCCTCAATCATAGTATTATCAACTTGAACTTTAGAAATGGGATTTACAGCCTTCCCTCTATTCAAAACGGTATTTATTACTTTCCAAGTGTGCTTGATATTACATTTGAATTGACTCAATTGGTCCGCAAAATATTGTTTTTTAGCTAATCTGAGTGTATTGGTAAGAATATTTTTGTACGAAATATATTTCATTCGAGAGGTTTCGTCACGGTTTTTGATAAAATTAACATATAAAGTACTCTTGCGATTTATTGAGCGTAAGAGTGTTTTGGAAACCCATGGTTGCTTGGGGATTCGTTTGTAATCCTGAGTACGACATTTCCTTAAGGGAATGCATGCATCTAGGCAATTATTCAAAAGATAAAGAAAGTTATCATATGCTTGGTCAATATTTTCATTTGCGTCATACACAATTGACCAGTCCACAGATTGAAGTTTTTCTTGAACGAGAGCAATATTTTCAGGGGTGAATTTACGACGAAATACATGCCTTCGAATTGTACTATGACTCCTTGGTCCAATATCAAGGTGACAAAATATCATAAAATGGTCTGATATATCGCTCACCACTATATTTAAAAAGGTTTTAGGTTCGCAAAAATGTTATCAATAAGAGTAGCAGAATGACCAGTAATTCTTGTTGGTTTAGAAATAAGAGGCAGAAATGAGGCTTGTAAAATGTTATCAAGGAAGTTACCACAGGCAGTATCACCCATGATGATGCAATCCTTGTGGAATGCACCGTTTCGACAAATATCGTTCATAATATTCATAAAATCATCATAATTAGATTGAGGAGGTCTGTATATAACTCCAAGCAGAATGTTTTTGCCCTTGCAGACAGAAATTTCAATAAATAATGATTCTATTACATCATTCATATATTTCAGTTCTTCCTTTATAGCGTAATCACATATTCGGGGAACATATATAGATACTCCACCACCTGGTCTATTTGATCTGTTGTTGATGACAATATCATAACTTAGCAAGAACATTAATTGGACCTGACGATGGAGTTTCAGCAGGCCACGTTTCAGAGAGGCCTATGATAGGCAACATGGGCAAATCAATATTATCAAGAAATAAGCGAAGCTTTTCAAAGTTTCGATTAGCACTTCTTATATTCAAATGGAAACAAAGTAATTCAGCTCGTTCTAGCGTTCGTAAATATTCTCTTAGGGTAGCTTCTGTAAAGTATGGTGATTGAGCAAGTTGACACGCTTCATCGTGGCTGTTAAACTCAATGTTAAGTTCATCTAGATTGTCGGCTAAGATTCTAGTTGCAGTCCTATCAAACTTGGTGTTTCTAGCAGGTACATTTTGGTCTTTTTGAAATAAAGTAACAAAGTCATCATCTGTTAAGAGATTAAAAGGAAAAATATTGTTATCCAGCATTTAGAGGCAGGATCATAGTGGTAGACAACAAACAAAGGTAATACGTATATTTACTGTAGCTTTGACAAGTCCTCTTTCCTGTTGATGACACTGATGGCGCCTCCGTCGTTTTTCTTCACGTAGATTCGCCCGTTGTGGGTCCACAGGTATTTGTATCCGGCCAGCCTCCTTGCTCTGTTTGTTTCCTTCAGCAGCTCCCTGGTGGACGCAACAAGGTTTTCGTTGACATAGATCCTTCCGTTGCCCTTAGAGTTGCTGCGGAGCCCGAGATCTTTCGTGGTGAAGTGCTGTAGCTTTCTTCGGCCGTCGTAGATCATGTGTCGCGAGCGTCGGATGGTGAATCTCACGATTATCGGCCGTGGCCCCCGCTGATCATCCTTTTTTCTTATTCGATGAGCAATGTCGATGTCGCCAGCGCTCACATCTTCGGTGATCTTTTGAGCAATCTTTAAGACGATCTTTTCAGGGTTTTCACCCTTTTCTTCTGGCACGCCGGCAATTTCAAGGTTGACCCGACGGTGGTGCTGGTCGAGGTCTTTAATTTGGTGTGTCAGATCGTCCACTCTTCTCTCCAGCTGCTGATTTTTTTGTTTGAGCTCGTGATTTTCTCCCTCCAGTCGCTCGGTGATCTTTTTCATCTCCTCGAACTTGGCATCGAGAAAAGTGATAGAGTTCAAAATGCCCTGCTGGCCCTCCTTCACCTCCGAGACCGCTTTCTCCAGTTGAGAAAATTTGCCGTTAAGAATACACGTGTGAGAGATTTGCTACTTCATCCCTCAACGCGCTGAGATCCACTTCCTCAGCAGATTTCTTCTTCGGAAGCATCTTTTGATGATGTCACAAAAGCTCCTTACACTAAGCGCGAAATAAAGGGATGGTTGCTATGCGCGATGAGGTAGTGATGGAAGAGTACGCAGGAAGGATGCGTGGCATACGCACCAGGTAAGTTTTGTTTGAAAAGTCTCAAGCAAAATATTGTAACGAGCCAACCTCGTTACGGTCTTTATTAGTAGCTTTCCCGTATAAAAATGTCTTTTCTTGCATTTCTTTCATCAATTACGAAGCAGTGCCTTATTCTATCTCTTCACCTGTTCTCTCACTCTATATCCTCCCGCCTGTTGCTATGTCTACTTTCTTTTCTTCACTCTCCACCTCTTCTCTTCTCTCACTGCTTCAAAATGTAAGATGAATTGTAAAGTCGCTAGAAGTTTATGCTTTGGCTGTGACTTGTCATAGAAGTCATTAGAGTTGATTTAGTCACGACAAACATATAACTCATAGCATAACTGATTCAAGAATAGAAATCTGAAATTTAGTTATTAGTCGGTATTCAATATCGAAGTTTACGGCATTCATGACCTACAGTTGACCTATCCTTAGCTGAATTTGTTTTGCTTGGATACGTGTTATAAGTATAGAAACGGTTAATGCACATTGCATTCAGCAACTTCATACATTCATCAAGGCATTGAAGAATAATGTAGGGAATACCCGTTTGTTATGAACTTACGGCCAGGAATATATTGGTAATTGGAGGATTTAGTATGTGTAGCGAATATTTGAGTGGTAACTTACCCCATGTTGGCAGAAATATGAAGGAATATGGAGTTTGAAGATGATGTTAAGTCCTTTACGAAGGATCCAAAACATTGCCGATAGATGCGCGTAGGCCTACCGCGTAGTGTTCATTCAGGGTTGTAGACCTTCCCTCGTACGTTATCATCGATACTTTGGCCATTCATTTTAATTCATATCCAAAATTCCCTAAATTCACCATATCTGAGAAAAATAAGTTGCAATTACTGATATATGAACTAGCTTTTGGTGATAGAAGTGAATTTTATTATTCTTCGGAAGCTAACTCGCAAATTGATGCAAGATTGAATGCGAGCTTTGGCTTCACATCGCTGTGGTGACGTAGCCACGTCAGCGTGTGATTTGGATCCTCCGTGTGTAATAATTACAGCTATTTTGTCGATTCTGGTCAATATTAGAGAAATTTGGTTTATTTTTTGTATCTGGTCATGTGGTAAATAACTCACAGTTTACTGTAACTTGGATCCTATATTATGGAAAGTGATATTTGTCAAGATAAGATATTTGCGACGTCAAACTAGCACAAAATCTACGGTGTGACCAAGTTCAGCGCTTAGCGCATACCGTAGCTACCTCCGCGTAGTGTTTCCCGCGACGTCCGCATTAAGAGTATATAAGCAGGAGAAATCTTTAGAACGGGAGGAGACTCCCGGAGTCCTGCTCCAGGTAACGAGCTACTCTCTGCTCACTCCTCAACACACTACTTTCTTTCTCTCTCCCCCCTCCCCTTATGTAGAGGAGACTTGGAGTTCTACTCCAAGTATCGAGCATCTGCTCACTCCTCTTCATCTCAACTACACCCCCCCCCCCTTATGTCCCCATGTACAATTTCAACTTAGGGATCTTTCGGCAAATTCAAAAAGAGTTAGAGACATGCATTGTATTAGTTTCATGAGATGTCATGTTAGGGATTCTGGCGAGTCAGAAGCTCAGGGGAAATAGAAGAACTTATTCACACGTACAATCAAACGAAGTGTATGCATGGTTCGGTATTAGAATGTACGAATTGGCTTAGGCATGCATTAATAAATGAGTATGTAACAGTGGCGATTTTGAAATGTTGTAAATGAAAGATTAAACTTTGATTTTTGTTTTTGTTGAACTTGAAATCTGAGTACCACAACCTTGTGTCTCTCTTTGTTTCTGTGTACGACTCACTTGAATTGGTTTCTATTTTCACACACCACACAACCCATGCACACCTACTACTACTACTACTACTACTACTACTACACATCTACTACATACACACACACATACACACACACACACACACTACACATTAATTCCTCTCCTTGAATATTCCATCTTCCCTCCTCGGTCATATACTTTGACCAAAGAACTCATCCCCACCGAGACTATTAGTTTCCGAAGGGTCGATTTACTCTGTATATGTTTTTACCGCTCGGACATTTGGGCTTAACATCTCGCCCACGGAGTTGATCAATCTTTCTGGAAAACACACAACATCTACACTAGTAACTCTCGGTCATTATATTCTGTGGTAGTGGCGACAGTGCGCCCTCGACGACGATCAAACAACAAACAACTTAAAAGGGCGATACACACAAAACAACGACCTTTAAAAAGCCATCATAAGCCCGCCACAATATCTTCCCAAAACAGCGAAAATGAGTGAAATAACCGTACGATACGCGAAGTAGAAGCACTTAATGCAGATGTCAATCAGATAACTAGATTCTCAGTCAAAAACGCCATCATTTGAAGTAAAAAACTCACAACAGGCAAAACTGAATCCGCATATACCGAGTGTCACTTGGGAGCTCCTCAAAAACACGTCTTCCTATGTTGACCACCTATATTTCGGATAATCTATACCACACCAATTGGCACTCACGTCCTCACTGACACGGTACATTTACGATTCGATAATTCTTCTGTTTTTACATTTTCATTTTCTACGACAATAATTTCTAGGAAATTACATCCCCTTTTCATCAGTACAGCTTTACGTAATCAGATGACTGCAAAAATCAACGTCATGAGTATGTTGTTTAATGCTTTATGTCTCTGATATGATTGATAGATTTAAAGGTTTAAAATAATCTGTATTTTACAACACAGGCCCTGTGTGAGATTAAGCGTTTGAACGCGCTACCATGTTATGAATAATAATTTGAGAAAATGAATAAAAATAAATAAAAGATATATATATGCGACTTTCAAGTCAAATATTAAAGATGTTCCATAAGAAGCGGTTTTGCATGTCACTGCAATTCCATAGATTGTTTGTTTGTTTGTTTGTTTTTCTTTTTGTATTGTTTCTACGTATATATCCAGTGCACAACATTATTCAGGTTTACGCCAGTAATTTGTATGCTTCGTAGTGTTTTGATTGACTTTAATTCTCAATGTTTTGTTTTTGTCTTGCTGGATGTCAGTGCGTGACAGGAAATTAGATTAAGCTTACTACGCAATCATAACCCAACTCGTTCACTGTTTGACGAAGTACAGTGTGTATTTGCGTGTTGTCTGTGTGGTTGTTATGTATCATCATGTATGTCAAGCAACGGAAACTCTTTGTTAACATGTTGACAGTGACTCTTGCTAATAAGAGGCTTGTTTCATCGATGTCAAAGGTTTATGGTGAAATTAAGTCATGGCTAAAGTTATGAGGCTAATATGTGTGTGGTTGTGCGAGAATGTGTGTGTGTGTGTGTGTGTGTGTGCGTGTGTGTGTGTGTGTGTGTGTGTGTATGTCATCGCATGTAACCCCTTCCCTCTTCCCTTTTCTTTTTTGAACCAGTTCGTTTCATTTTCACAATGTCAAGTATGTCCTCCCATCGGCAAATGATAATCGATGGAAACTAAAACAGAAGAAATGATAAAAAGATAAATTGATAAAACAATAGATCAGATTCCATGCTTATAGTTGGAAAACAGCATCGATTTAGCATAATTTTAACACATCCTCACCAGATTGTCTCATGAACCAACCCGACTGAAAGGGAATTGTTAATCGAAAGAAATAAGAAATTCGTATGATTTACAGGTCAATAACACTGAAGATTTGGGCATGGTTGTATATGCACATAACACCTACTGCTGCTACAATAACTTTATTGATGTCTTTTGCAGGCGGTGGCCTGTATTGATGTCTCATACGAAATCTAATGTTCGAATTTTCTCAATTTAATGCTAAGCCAGCACCGATTCACATCAAAAGTCTAAGATCTTAATAGGCCCCTTCACAATCTGAACTTATGCAGAATCTCATAGAAGGTGGCGGCAACTTACATTCAACAACTAGTCAGCTCTACTTTTCCACAAACATGATAAAAAAGACTGTAGGTTATAATAGTCTGAATGGGATGGTGATACGCTTAAAGTATTACCCTTGGATAGTTCACTGAAAGAGAGTCAGACATTTTCTAAAGGAAAGTTACGTAATTCTAACTGCTGATGTGATTGGTTAATAATGAACACTTTTGACCATCCTTTGACTTTAAACCACAGACAATGCATAACATAACGCAGGCTCAACGTTTATGATATTTTATCTGATTGTAATGAGAAGAGTATACTGATGTGATGAAATCAAGTCATTTCCTTTATGTAGGCCTAACTGTTCTCTTTATAAGAACTAACTGTTGGCGATGGACTCGGTCCATTTTACTGCAATTTTTATTTCGGCAATTCATTCAAGAAATGACAATTTCTAATGACAATGTCTGATTACATTCAGATAAGAAAGACGAGCAAAAAGCTTACGATGCATAGCTGTGGCCGTCTCTACACAGATGTTCGACTTAAAAAAAGAAAAGAAAAGAAAAGTCTCACAATAAGTCCTTCAGGAGATTCATAAAAAGGAAACAAACATGAATGGTGTTCTGTTCTTTCATTTCTATGCTGTTTTGCCTTAATTGTGTTGAACGTTGGAGTACATCAAATTAACGACAAAGCCAGTGTTAGGTTTACAACACAGACACAGTGAGTCATCGGTGTGAAGAAGACGACACAAACATGATCGACCTGCATGTATATGTAGGCCTATTCATCATACAGAGATGATTATAATGATAATGATAATGATGATGATGATTATGATTATTGTTATTATTATTATGAGCACAGTAGGAGGAGTACTACTAGTACCATTATTAGTAGCAGTAGTATAGTAGAAGTAGTAGTAGTAGTAGTAGTAGCAGTAGTAGTAGTAGAAGTAGTAGTAGTAGTAGTAGCAGTAGTAGTAGTAGAAGTAGTAGTAGTAGTAGTAGTAGAAGTAGTATAGTAGAAGTAGTAGTAGTAGTAGTAGTAGAAGTAGTAGTAGTAGTAGTAGTAGTAGAAGTAGTAGTAGTAGTAGTAGTATTTAGGTATTAATTACTTAAGTAATAGTGCCTTCTTTTTTTTTATATACCGGGGTAGCCTTTTCGGTGGTGCCACTGCTCTAACAGAGGGCCCTGTCATTATTATTACCATAGCATTGGCAACTTCCCATTTAATATACACCTTGGTCGAGAGGGATATTTTGGATGAAAATCTTGTCCAAGAATGGCCTGAAGATTGGTCACTTGAAGGTGATAAGTTTAAGAAATAAGATGGGTGGTATTAGATATCACTTTTTTATCACACAACCTGATTGTTAAACGTACCTACCATTTCGGAAAGTTGGTAACACGATGATGAGCAAGTTATTGAGATAGTACGAATGTGTAAAGGAAGTTTGTTCCAGAGAGAGGATCCTGTGTGAACAAAAGACCTGTCATCCAATGACAAGTTTATTTTGTGTTTGTTTGTTTGTTTGTTTGTTTGTTTGTTTGTTTGTTTGGATTTTTTGAGGAGGAGGACTTCAGGAGGTCAGTATTACTAGAACGGAATGATCTTGAGGAGTAACTGAAGTTGTTGTTGTTGATTTAAAAAAAGAAAAAAAGAGAGAGAAAAAAATGACTGAAGTTTACAGGATTAATATGAGTGTATGATAATTCTTGCTGCAGAATATCAGAGTTGTGACAGCTGACGGTGAGGCTTCGATGGCCCGTTAATGTCATGCGAACTTCAGTCAAATACTGTATGGCGTAAAAATGTCAATCGGCTCCTTGTATAGTTTGAAAAGTCTCTGGAAGTTTAAAAAAACGAATCAGACATATGAATAAATTACATTACTCTCTAAAGTAGTATGTCTCATTTTACTCAGATAATGTGATTTTTAAACAAAGCTATTTTTCATATTTTTCTCTATCATGTCTTTAAAGAAGTTTCTCATCGTAGCTTAAAAGAACAATTAGAGGCCTATTTGTTTTAACTTACGTGTGGGTTCAGATTTCATTTTTTTTCGTCAAGTATTAAGTAAATATCACTTTTATAAAATATCAAAGTGAATACAATGTGAGAAGAAATCCTCAAAACCGATTTTCATCAATAATGTTTGGACTCCTCTTCGAAGTTTATAAGCTTTTTTTAATATTTAGTACAAATGGTTTAGAATTATATCCGAGCAAGTTGAAACCTGTATCCCAATCTCAACCAAAACTATACTGTTTCTTCAGTGTCATACGAGAGGCTACTGTGTAATAGGAACATTCATTGTGCGCTGTGATTTCAGGTAGACGGTACAGAGTGTTTGAGATGTGGGGAAAACCCGCTTTCATCAGGGGTTAGGGGTGAGCGAAAACGTCACAAAGAAAACAAACTTTCCTCTGAAAGTTGCCCGGCCATTTTTGTGAGTGCTGTGTAATTACTTTCTGTGACGGAAAGTCAACTCTTCACGAGTTAATTCCTTGTGCGTGGATCTTGAAATTAAGACCACATTCAGTCTAATATGTGTTCGCAATTTCCTATAGGGAGATTAGACAACAGATTGCAAGTTTATGTCTGTATTTGATTCGGAACGAGACGTAAATCAGCAATATTGAACCCGGAAGTACAGCATAACTTGGTAAGCATTTACATACGAAATGATATCCACAATCGTGCCCCCTACCTCCGTGTGTTCCTAAATATTGTGCCTGACACGTAGTTTTACAAATAATGCATGACCACGGAATATGCTCAAAGTTGTATACCCTTGTTTCTTTGGTGAATAGTTTTCTATCATGATTTTGGTGATTTTGTGAGCATGTTAAGTCCCACCCCACACCTCTTTTTTTATATTCGTAATGCAATTGAAAGTTAGGGAAACAGAAAAATTGACATATCAATCAGCATGTTACAATAATGTTGTAGAATAAAGGTACTAATCATTGTCTCCGCTGGAAATAGATTAACGTCTGACAATGTTATCAAACATTTTGTGCTAACAGATATCACGTAAGTATAATCATTATTCGAGAAGTAAATAAACTTGGCAAAGGTCAGACCTCTTCGAGACTGTCATCCAGAACTAAGGTTGATGCATTCTAATCACCGATAAAATGATGCTACTCTAAATAATGAAAGCATCTCATCGAAGTCCTCCAAGATAACTTTAAGCGTTCAAATAAAGATAGGGTTGATGCAGGATTATATGGTTGGAAAGGTATACAGACAGCCAATAGTGGCAGTCAAATCTGTCTCATTGTCTGCAAGAGCGTTTGTCTCTCGCCATGTATACATAAAACTCAGACGAAAGAACATCGAATAAAAGGTGACTGTAGACCTGTCATACAGGGCCAGGCCTTAAAGGCCCTTTTATCAGTACTCATTTCCTTTAATTCACTCCTTTCTAGCACCATTTTGACACCGGCATATTCCAAAAACAAAATTGATATTTTCTATGTGCATAACTCAGTTCCTGACATATGAGGTACAGGTATATAAGTAAAAGTTCTTGCGGCCTTCCGCGTCCACCAAGACTAAGGAAACCAGTATCTCCATGCAATAAAAAGTAAACTATTCATAATATCTCTCCTGGATAGAGATACTTTGTATAGATTGAAAGACACCCTGTTCCGTTTAATAGGCCCATCTACGAACAGGCAAATATTATACATTGCTGGACACACGATTCTATAATCACTCATTTCGCTCACATATTCATTGATTTTTTTTAATTTTTTTACATGACAACTTTTGCAAACAACATCACTGGATGATGTTATCGCTCATATAAATATACAGGATCACTATTCAAAGAGTCATCCCTCCGTAAGCTACTCTAATCAAATAACCTAATATATTTTGATGAGTGTATCGCAATACAAGTTATTATTTTTTCAAGAATATTTCTTTCTGAGTATCAACGAGTAACATCTAATTTCATTTAATATCATCGTAGGACGGCCCCACTCAATACGTTAATATGATCTCCTCCACTCAAATGAACCATCCTAAATAGGGAAATTTCTTTGCACCCAAAAATAAAGCATCCTCAGTAAATGTTATATAAAAAAAGAAAACATTGACGCTGGTGTCTTAGATTGTGCTTCATTATTTCGTTCGGATTTAAGAATGCATACATTCTAACATCATGCTTCGAACGAACTTTCGCCTCTTCTACCAGGTAATTGCTGAACTCAGTTTTTTGATGATATTTATCGATGTTTTTACCACTTTCTGTTTCTTTTGCTATTAGAGAAATAGAGACCATGGCAACGTTTCACCAGATCATCAGCCAGAATCTGGAATGCCCTATCTGTCTGAATCTTTTCAACCAACCTAAGTCACTAACATGTTCTCACACGTTCTGCAAAAAATGTCTTCATCGGATATCTCAAACTCAGTCCGACAAGGACACTATAAATTGCCCTATATGCAGGAAAGGAACGCTCCTGCCCAGTGGAGACGTGGATAAGTTACAAACAAACATACCCCTGAGTTCTCTCGTGGACGAAGTGAAAACCAAGAATCCAACATGCACAGTTTGTGCGACGGACGAAAAGTCGCCAGCTGTGTCCTACTGTCAGGACTGTGGGAAATATATGTGTAAATCGTGTGAAGTCGGCCACTCTATCTGGAAACTGTTCTCCACCCACGAAGTGGTGCCCGTGAGCGAGGTGTTCTCAGGAAAAGTTCTGTTTAAGAGGCGACGGAAATGCAAGAAACATCCTAGCGAGGATGAAGAGTGTTTTTGTACCGCATGTCGGGAGTACACTTGCTGTAAGTGCGGGATGTTAAGACACTCACAAGCTGGGCATCAGATCGAAGAGGCAGCTATCCACGAGGAGAAAGTGATCAAAATTATCAGTGAGTTGAAAAAAGGAGTAAAATCAAAGAAAGCGACCGCTGAAAATCATATCGAGTTCATAGAGACACAACGCAATGAAATAACAAGTATGTTTAGAAAGCTCAATGATGACATCGACAAGACGTATGAGGAATACATGCAGCTATTGTCAGACAGAAGAGATGCCCTGAAAAGTCAAGTGAAACATTGGTCTCAAAAATTCGATAACAAATTACAAGTCATGGAGGAAGAGAGTCGGCAAAGAATCAGTCACATGAACGCGATGGAAGAGCTGGTAACTAATGGCATGAAGGTACCGCTGGAGAGAGACGCCTTATTTACACACGACACGCTGTGCGAGAACTTGAAGAGCTTACTGGGACGAGATGATCCTGACGACCGATCACCGAGAGGTCTGGCAGAACGAGTTCAGAAGATTTTATTCCGTCGATACGAGAAGATTAATGAACTTTGTCTTGGAGAGTTGGACGGTTACACGTGGGATGTCAAAGCAGACGTAGAGCTTCCAAGCGGAAGTTGCATGGACTGCATGACTTGTGCACCAGATGGTATCAAGATGGCAGTGTGTTCATGGAAAGGTGGAATTCATCTCTACCGTCCTGATGGTGAGTTACATGAGACGGTACTGAAGGATGTCAGAATCCGTCAAATTAAATTCCTCTCTGATGGCCGAAGTGTAGTACGCGATAATAACGAAAAGATGACAGTATACACTCCCGAATGGGAGAAGCTCAACGTCACGTTTGAAGATATGAGTTGCGCTGAGGGAGAGTATGGAAGTCTCACTGTGGATAGAGATGATAATATCTATGTGGCTTATAGGAAACCGAAAAAGATCCGGGTATTTACAACACAGGGTGGCAAGGCTGTCAGGAGTATGATGTGTGATGGATATACACCTTGGCAAATATTCTCCTTTCACAACACTGGAAAACTGATCCTAAAAGACTCAGCTGTCGTATGCCTTGATGGTAAGGGGAAGAAGGAGAATGTCTTGAAGAAAGAGGGTATTTCTCCCTTCCCAGCTGTTTGTCGAGATGATTCGGTCATTGTAGCCTGGGTGAAGCACGAGGAGGGTCTCGTCAGTATTGATCGATACACTGGTGATTTGGAGCACGTACACAATCTCATCACTGATTTTAGAATACAAAAAGGAATTTGGTGTTGGTACTATATACAAGAGTTTGTGAGTGGTGAGATAGCTTTCTGCACTCCATGTAGACTTTACATATTTGATGAGATTTAATGTGGACTGACATGGAAGAGATTTGTACTACGATACCATATTCAAAAGAAGAATATGAAGAAGAAGAAGAAGAAGAAGAAGAAGAAGAAGAAGAAGAAGAATATCTTATGTCAATTCTGAGTGAATTGAATACACTTTGTAATAACTAATTTCATAAAGGGCTGCATTCATGTGTCATGCCTACTCACTAGAATATTCAAACACTCTAAGGACCTTCAAGTAATAATGGCGACAAATTAAAGTATACGTATTGGTGATTGACCATTTCAAAAAAAGTATAGTACAGAAAGGTCAATTACATCATTTGTATTCGATGTTCAGTCCTGTTAAGGATGCAACGTTATCCTGTCTTTCTTTTTTGAAGGAGGGGGGGGGGGTGCTATTCAGATGAAATCCGAAACATGAGACCGTGGGAGATGGTGTTGGTGGTGCACGGGGGGAGGGGGGGGGGTGTCGTGCTCGCCCGGGTGTTGTTAGTTCGCCTTCCAGGCATTCTTCAAGACTGTTGTAAATCTCTGTGGCTTAATGTACATTCTTCCCCGAATGTTGTTACCCCGATTGGCTGCGTCTACAGAAGCCCTAATTCTTTATCTTAGAATAACTCTGCTCTCTTTTAGCCTATTCGTGATCCATGCAGTTCATGCAATCAAGTTGTTTTTGCAGGTGATTTTGATTGGAGTGACATCGCTTGGATTGATCGCACTGGCTTTCTAAATAATCCAAATGTGGATAAATCTATTTTTCTGGACTGTTTAGAAGAATGCTTTCTTTTCCAACACGTTACTTCTTTCACTAGGGCACGAGGATCACAAGTATCCAAGTTAACTTACTTAATCTTAACCAGTGATGACTGTCAAGTGGATGATTGTCCCCCATAGATCGGAGTGACCATGCTGTGTCGGTCAGTCATGTCTGCGTTTGGGCATCTGTTCATAATGAAGGTAATATTATCAAGTCAAGCAGTATGTATGGAGAATACCTTACTACGCAGCTATTTGCAAAGATATTGAAGAGGTATAGATAGGCAGTATATGCTCTGCTCGGGTGATGTCAGTGCTAATTGGGGCACTTTTAAAGACATGTTGCATGGATTGATTGAAAAATATGTTCTCTTTAGGAAGAACGTCTTACTGATCACTGAATTGTTGACTGACTTCGACATTACTACTAAAGATATTGCAGAGAAGCTTGCCAATCTCAAAGAGGGTGAAACTCAAGTCCCTGACGGTCTTCTTCCTAAAGTCCTGACAGAAGTTAGGAGGAAAATTGCAATTCCTCTGCAGACTATTTTGTCGCAGCCGCTGAAAAATTGTACAGTGCGATCTGACTTGAAGAATGCTAATATCATACCTATCCATAAGAAGGGGCGTACATCTGATGCTGCTAACTGAAGACCAGTCAGTCTTACATCATGTGTTTGTAAGATTATGTAATCCATTGTTTGTGTTCATATTATGAAGCATCTTGACAATAATGATCTCTTTAGTAGTGTTCAGTATTATTTTCGTTCCAAACGCTCGTTCTCTTTAACTCTTGGATTGCATGGAACAGTGGTCAAAAGTCCTTGACAATGGTGACAGTTTTGATGTATTTTATCTGGCCTTTTAGAGGTTTCCGATCGTGTACGCCATAGGAGGCTTTTCCTCAGGCTAAAACACCTCGGCATCCATGGGAATGTGTTGAGCTGGATTGAAGGTTTTCTCTGGGATAGGATACAGATTGTTTTTGCGTAGCCGAAATTCCAATGATGCGTTACACACCTGCAATTAATCCCCTCTCATTGCAACAATGACAAACCTGATCATTTATCCACAGCGTTACATAAACCTACTTGCAGTCTTCCTCTCTCTCTCCCTCTCTCCCTCTCTCTCTCTCTCTCTCTCATCCATCTCTCCGCGAGAATTAAAACAGCTGAGGGTTCAGCGTAAATTTACCCAATGTATCTTTAATCAAATAAGCATGTTGGCTTATACAGCTGTTATTATGGTGAGTTTATATGCTACTCTTTGGTTCTGCATTTACAATCTGTATGTTTCTTTTTGTTATTGCTATTATTGCATGCTTGCAATCACTTTTGTTCTCGAATATTCGACTACTGTGTGTGTGTGTTTCTTATATGTATTTATGATGGCAAAACTTTATTAAATCAACAATATATTTTGAGAACTTTATCACGTAACCTCGTCTATACATAGCAGCAGCAGCTGTGCCATTGGACAGAAAAGTTTTACTCTTTATGTGCCATATGTTCGCACGCCTGAGGTATCAAGGTCGCGTATTTTGTATTTTGTATTTTTTTTTTTTGCTCAAACACACAAGCTTCATTTGCGATTCTTTTCCTCTCATAGATCAAGTAGCAAAGATTCAAAATGGATTGTTATGTTCGTTTTTCACTTTGGGCCAGTACATATCTCTTTCTTGCCACCAAAATTTCAGATTTAAAGACGAACAGGTTAGTGTTGAGACCTTGTGAAAAAACTTGTCATTAATCGAGATAAACGAGAATTTTTTTTTTTGCTCAAACACACAATTCCATCAGAATCAATCGATACATCGCCAAATGCCACATCAGTAAAATGAAAGCTTCATTTGCGATTCTTTTCCTCTCATAGATCAAGTAGCAAAGATTCAAAATGGATTGTTATGTTCGTTTTTCACTTTGGGCCAGTACATATCTCTTTCTTGCCACCAAAATTTCAGATTTAAAGATTTTAGAGGCCCTAACGGGTCACCAGACGAACAGGTTAGTGTTGAGACCTTGTGAAAAAACTTGTCATTAATCGAGATAAACGAGAATTACTGTACATTTGTAAATCTATTAGAAATCAATGACAAAATGGTAATATATTCAGTGTAATTGCATTTTAATACGTGTATTGTGTGTGTTTTGCATAACTGCAGTTTCAGTGTTTGTATACTCGAGTAATCATTCCCCTCTCATTGTAACATTGACAAATCTGATCAGTATCCACCACGTTACATACCATTACATGAAATCTTTGCCCCTTCTGTCTGTCCGTCTCTCTCTCTCTCTCTCTTCATTATCCGATTTATCCACATTTTAATTTGATAGAATTCTTTAATTTGTGATGTCTGTAAATAGCTCATTTCTCTTTTCTAAATTTGGAGTGGAACAGTGTCGAATCTCTAACTACTGAAGTTACTTGGGGAAACGAAGTTCTTTCGAAGTGCGGCATCTCTTAAATGTAGTAAATCAAATTGAGTGAGGTAAAGTTGTATATAAAACTATTAGGAGTATAGTGAAGTTTCCGAAATGTTTGATGTCGTTATTATATATGTGACCCTGCACCTCAAAGCAAACAAAAAGTCGCCAGACATGAATTTTTAGTTAACACCATATTCTAAAAGAGCAGAATTTAAGCTTTAAAACGATGTATAACTCAAATCAAATGGACTCTCCTAACCTATCTAAATATTGGAAAGAAAGCACAAACTCAGGAAAAGTGGGAACTGAGGAAAGAGGCTCTGAAGTACAGTGTCTATTCAAGCGCTTAATCTTTACCAAACTGTGCTGGTTGTGCGATGAATGGGACAAAAAACAGGAAGTAAACCACCAGAGTAACAACAATGAAGGGATTATCAGATTAAACTGAAATTAAGCATGCCTCATTAACACATTCTGTCCATAATTAATGCCACCTTTCAAAGCAGTAGCACTATCCTTTCAAAAGTTATTAGAGTTGAAAATAAAGAGTGTGGACAAGATTTTTCAGAAATGAAAAAGGGATTCTAAAGACACACCTAATCACACTATTCTACAAAAAAAAAATGTTCGAGATAAACTGCTAAAAAACACACTTTCCTGCCCGTTTTATGATACCAAATTTTAGCATAATGTAAAAGAAAATCCACTCTTTCAGAAAATATGAAAAAGTCAAAATCGGCTAGGTTGACCCATTTCACTTATTTCAGTCCTCACGCAAAATCAATGTGTGTGACTTCATGTTCGTTTTGAGGTGCACGGCACATATATTATGTTTGATTAATGTCACCATTACTCATCGTATAACCTAGATGATAAGCTTTGTAGGATTGTACAACTAACGACAACCATACTTGTCAAACCTCAATAAGAAAGAAAGAAAAAAAAAATACTTTAGCTTCAAATTTTTCAATGTATAACTTCCAAAATGTTTTCGTGATATCGGTGATTGTTATCAAACTATTATGACACACAATATAGTATTATTCTGTCATTTAGAGAAAGATGTGAGTGTTGATGGTGGAGAGCGTTCACTTTCTTCATTTATATTCATTTTATTGATATCCTATATTACCGTTTTGTACAACACACACTTTTCATGATGAGAATCAGCTAGGTCTCACCATTATCGGTGGCACGAAGTGATTAGCTGAAAATTGATGTTGGACCACCAAATTTCCAACAAGTGTATTTTTTCATTTCCCGGTCAGTGTAATGTAGGATAATTTTGTCAATCCGTTGCAATACAAGCATCTCAACGCAAGCATTTCAATAATTTTGATAAACACACAGTGCATAGCACTTCCTGTAGAGCGGAAGCTCGGTGGTCTAGTGTCTAGTGAGACACTTTGTTTCCATCAGAGGTAATATGTGTAGCTCATTTCTTTTTTGAAGATTTGGAGTGAAACGGTTTGTTTGTTTGTTCATTTTCATCTGAGAAGATGGCTGGATAACCCATATTCAGCTACACTAAGCTGGTCTTCCAAGGGGTCCAGCTGAATGTAAGGTGAAACCACTGATGCCACTGATGTCACTTCGTTGAATCGACGGAGTTTTGAAGTGCCCAGCATCTCTGAAATGTGGTATACCAAAAAAAGCTTGAGAAACTGTATAAGAATAAAATTATGAACAATATTAAGAGATTAAAGTAACGGAATGCCTTAATTTGATTTTTGGCAGCAAAGCATTACAAATATGTTTTATAAAAGTCACATTATTTATCGCATATTCTGTTCGGCTTGGTAAGACTGTAAAACCAATTCTACCAATGTAATCACTGAGTTTTCATAGGTAAACCAAAAAGAAAAAAGGCAAGTGGCTTCAAACGTATTAATATATATCATTGAAAATGCTTTGTTGATGTTATCAAACTAGTATAGCATATACAATATAGTTTATCATTTACAGAAAATTGCATACTATTAGTGGTGGAAATCGTTTACTTTCTTCATTCATTTTCATTTCATCGATAACCTTTACTACAGTCCTGTACAAAACATGATAGAAGAGGGCCAGACATTAGCGGTAGTCCGGTGCCCGCTGATAGTTGATATCAATCAACAAATTTCCAACAATATTGATGGCCTGATAGGGTATAGAAGATTCAAACTGAATGTTTAAGTTCGTTCTTACTTTATTTACTTTTTTAGTGTATATATATATTTTTTTTTTCTTTCGGGCCACCGAAATTTCTGATTGAAAGATTTTAATGGCATAAACTGGTCTCCAAAGAAACAAGTTGATATTGAGTTCTGTCATAAAATTATTGCTTTTGATCAGGACGAAACCAGAACTTCTTCATACCTGTAATTTGATTAAAGATTAATGATAAAAAATAATTGATATTAACAGTGCATCCGCATTCTAGTGTACTGTTTTGTTCTGTTCTGTTTTTTTACATTCCTGACTTTTCAATGTTTCGTCATAATCAATTGTCACTTATTGTAACATTGAGAAATTCGATCATTCATTCACCGCGTTACATACCATTACTTATAGTCTTCTTCGTCCCTCCCTCTCTCTCTCTCTCTTTCTCTCTCTCTCTCTCTCCACTCTCTCTATCAAATAAAAAAAACAGAAACAATAAGGGTTTTAGTGTAAATTCACCCGATGCATCTTTAATGAAATAAGTATGTTTGCCTTTTCAACTCGTAACTTGGTCAGTTCGTGTACTTCTCCTTGCTTCTTCTGCCTTTTCAATTTGTATGGTTGTTGTTGTTGATGTTGTTGTGTGCTTGCAATCAATTGATACTTCACACTTTTACTTCAATGTGATAAGTATTATTTGTGGTGGCAAAAGTTCAGAAATATATTTTGAGTACTTGGTCACGGAACCTTATCTATAGCACCAACTGTTGCCCCACTGGACAGAGAGCTTTAAATTCATCATTGCAAATCCTGACTACTCAAACTACTTAAAGCACGTTATTCTTCTTGTTGTCGTTGGTTTATAACAAGAACGTTCTATTTTTTCTGAGGCCGCACGAAGCTTGTATTAATCCGAATTATCTAAAAATTACAAGTTCAAAATGTGTGGCTGCGATGCACTAATTGAATTCCACAATATTTGTATGGGAATAAGCTATTGATCGTGTATTTTCAAGCGACTGACTTTGGAGCGTTAGGATATACAAGGATAGTCTATATCACACCAATTGGCACTCACATACTCACAGACAAACCCCTATTCTTCTATTTTTACGTATTCAATTCCTACAACAATAATTTCCAGGAAAATACATCCCCCCCCCCTTTCAGCAGATCAGCTGTACGTAATCAGATGATGGCAAAAATACAAAACACCTTTATGCTTTAGTTTCTGATTTGATTGAATTTAAAATAATCTGTATTTTACAACACAGGGTCCTGTGGAAGGTCACGTGTTTGAACGGGATACCATGTTATGAATGATTATGTGAGAAAATGTATAAAAATAAATAAAAGACATATGTATATGCGACTTTCAAGTCAAACATCAAGATGTTCCATAACAAGCGGTTTTGCATGTCACTGCAATTCTATAGTTTGTTTGTTTGTTTGTTTGTTTGTTTGTTTTTATTGTTTCTGCACAGGTCGTTACGTATGTATACCTCCAGTGCATTACGTGATCAGGTTTTACGCTAGTATTTTGTATGCTCCATGGTGTTTTGATTGACTTTTTTATGTTTTGTATTTGTTTTGCTGGATGTCAGCGCATGACAGGAAATTAGATTGAGCTTACTATACTATATGAAATTAAATTTTTCTAGGGTTAGGAATAAAAACTTGTGGGAGACACTATCGAAAGCTTTTTCAATGTCAAGTAACAAAATAGATCCTGGAAGATCATTTTTTTTTCAGTGTATTCAATGATGTCCAAAACTAAACGAATGTTGTGGCTAATGCTCCTACCTTTCATAAAACCAGATTGATCCGGATGAATAATACCATGTAAACAGCGCTTAAGACGGTTCGCATAGCACTTTGCCACAATTTTGTAATCGGTTGTCAACAGTGTAATAGGACGGTAATTTTTAATAAAAAGAGGGTCTTTGTCTTTCTTAGGGAGAAGAGTGATTATGCCATTCCTTTGTGAGGGGGACAAAACTCCATTTTGTAAGGAGAAATTCAAAGAATTTATCAACATGTCACTTATGTCAAGCCAAAATACCATGTAAAACTCTACAGGTAAACCATCAAAGCCAGGGGTTTTGTTCGTATTCATGGATTTAATGACATTAAACAGTTCTTGTCTTGTAAGAGGGGAGTCTAAAGATTGTCTTTGATCTTCAGATAATTGTGGAATATCAATTTTATCAAAGAGAGATTCATTAATATCATTTCCATCAATTATTTCTTGGATATTATCTCTAAAAGAGTATAATTCACCATAAAAGGATTGCATTTCTCTTAGAATTCCAACTGGGTTTGTTATCAAGTTACCTTCGTGGTTTTTCAACGTAGATATATTTTTCTTTTGCCATCCCCTGTTTTCTAAATTACAAAAAAAAAAAATATATATATATATATATATATATTGGTACTTTTCTCCCCTTCCTCTACCCATCTTACCCTGGATCGAGTAATCAAACCTTTTGTCTCAAAATCATAAATTTTATTAAGTTTTTCTTCGAATTCTCCTAACTTTGTAAAAAGGGAATTGTCATCCGGAGTTGGGCCCGTATTAGCCATTTGTAATTTTATTTCATCAATATCAAATAATAACTTTTTTCTTCCTGGAGGAATATTCCATACTAATACCTGTAATAACACACTTCAAAGAATCCCATAATATGTTAGGATTGCAGTCAGAATTTTTATGGTCTTCCTTAAAATCGCTGATTGTACCTTTGATAAGATTAACAAAATCTGAATCATGATGAAGATAATGACAATTCATTTTCCAAAAATCTCTTCCCCTTTTGGGTTCATTGTCATTGAATGAAATTTGTACAATAGAATTATCTGATTGAATTCCAGGTAATATTTTAGAGCTTACACAGTTATCTATAAAATTACTAGACACTAAAATAAAATCAAGTCTCGATAAGGCCCTTGGGTTTTTCTGGTGACGAGTATACTGTCTTAAGTTAGGGTAAAAGTGTCTCCACACATCTACAAGTCCAATTTCTTCCATTAAATTTCACAGCATTTCACTGGAATTTTTATTTGAATGTTGAGGTTTTTGTACTTTGATAATCAAGAGGACTGATTACTAAATTGAAATCTCCACCTATAAATAAGATGGGACTGCTTAATATATCAACTTCTGCAAAAACTTAAATAAAAAATCAGGTTCATCTCTGTTTGGGGCATATATGTTAACCAAAGTCATTTGTAATTCATTTAAAATTGCCTTTAATATGTGACCGTGCACCTCAAAACGAACATAAAGTCGCACACACTGATTTTGCGTGAGGACTGAAAATAAGTGAAATGGGTCAACCTAGCCGAACTTGACTTTTTCATATTTTCTGAAAGAGCGGGTCTTCTTTTACATTATGCTAAAATTTGGTATCGTAAAACGGGCAGGAAAGTATGTTTTTATAGCAGTTTATCTCGAACATATTTGGTAGAGTAGTGTGATTAGGTGTGTCTTTAGAATCCCTTTTTCATTTCTGAAAAACCTTGTCCACACTCTTCACTTTCAACTCTAATAACTTTTGAAAGGATAGTGCTACTGCTTTTGAAGTTGGCATTAATTATGGACAGAATGTGTTAATGAGGCATGCTCAATTTCAGTTTAATCTAATAATCCCTTCATTGTTGTTTCTCTGGTGGTTTACTTCCTGTTTTTTGTCCCATTCATCGCACAGCCAGCACGGTTTGGTAAAGATTAAGCGCTTGAATAGACACTGTACTTCAGAGCCTCTCTTCTCAGTTCACACTTTTCCTGAGTTTGTGCTTTCTTTCCAATATTTAGATAGGTTAGGAGAGTCCATTTGATTTCAGTTATACATCATTTTAAAGCTTAAAGTCTGCTCTTTCAGAATATGGTCTTAACTAAAAATTCATGTCTGGCGACTTTTTGTTTGTTTTGAGGTGCAGGGTCACATATGATAAATCTACCTTCAGGGTCACTAAATAACGAAAGTATCTGAACAGAAACAGTTTTTCTAATAAAGATGGCTACTCCCCTACTAGCAGAATTGAAACTTGAAAAAAAAAGCTAGTTCACCCCACTGGGTTTTCCACAGTATATCATCTGTTTTATCTGAATGTGTTTCTTGTAGGAAAATAATATCAGTACCAGTGCTTTTCAAATAATGAAAAATCTTCTTTCTTTTAAAAAAGTTTTGCAATCCACGACAATTCAAAGTATTCAATTTTAAAGCCACAATGAAGGAGTATTACAGTCTAGTGCTGACACTAAAAACCAAATTATTTGATCTCCATCATAAAATCTGTCTGACATGTTGGACATACAAAGTAGACTACGCATGAAACAAAAATAAAAATATTCTGTCAAAAATAACAAAGCAAAACAAAATAGGCGGTAATTGAGATAACTTTACAACAAAAAGGCGACAAACGTGCAAGGTGAAAAACAAGGTTTCAAATAAAAAACAACCTTGTCGTAACACGTATTAACTGTGACCCTGCATACATACACACTCAGGCAGTGCAGTTTTATGCAATACTGCCTGAAAGGGTAACAGACTACTTACTTGAACTCTAACACAAACTAAGCAGTTCTCAAAATACTGACTGAATCCCTGCAGTCTTTTGTTGAAACTATAAAATTATACCCGGTACTTAATCCACAGTGGAATGTGGTGTTGCAAATCATACACTTCCAGCAGCCTTCAGCTTAAGACTCAGAGTCAAAGTCTTTCAGGGTTTTTAGCGGGCCTGCAGAATCCTTCCCTCCAACCTTGTATTTGATGACTCTGGGTACACTCCATGGGATAAAGGCAAACTTGCCTTCCTTTCTCATTTGCATCACTTTCTGGACCATGCGACGATGTTGCTCACGTGTGGTTTTGTGTATGTCGTCAGAAATGAAGATGCGTTGACCTTGGACTTCCAGGTTCTTTGTCTGTGTGGCTTTCTTCAGCACTGACTCACGATCCCGGTAACGAAGGAATCTAACATGGACTGGTCGAGGCTTTCCGTTGGCGTTGCGGTGTTGGGTGGAAGGTCTAGACATCGGATTTCTGTGGGTTCTTTCTATCTCCATACTGGCCTGGATTCCTAGCTTGTCCCGGAGGATGCTGTGTACAAACCCACAGCAATCTGGTGTACTACCGTCAGCACCTTCAGGAATGTTATGAATCACAATGTTGTTTCGCTTGTTCCTATTCACTAGATCTACAATCTGCTCATTGACCATCTTCAACTCTACAGATGATACCTTCGTGGCAAGTACCTCTCGTATCTCCTGCAACTCAGTTTTAATATGCCCAACCCCCACTTCAAAATCTCTGTTTTGGCTTTCGAGATCTTTGACTTTTGTCTCCAGTGTGTCCATACGGCTACACAGACTATCCAATTGCTTTGAAAGCTTATCGAGAGTAGGCATGCGAAGCCACATGTCTCTGATCATTTCAGTTTCACTCGGCATTTTGTCTTTCGTATCCTTAAGACACTTTTTTCGTATCTGGGGATCCTGTGGGCGTTGGTGCGGGGGCTGTCGGCGCGGGTTTCATCGCCACGGCACACTGGGGGCCGGGGGCTGGACGGTCTTGTTTCTTCATAACTTTCCAGCACACACTTTAACGAATGGAGCCAATAGGCAAGACGGTAATCGGTCACAGGTACAAAGAGAAACTTACCGAAGATAAAACGCTCTGGAATATGAATGAAAGTCCCAAAGAGTCAAAATGTCATTCTGAATTCATAGTAGCAAGTTCATAATCCACCGGGATTTAAAATGAGTAAAACTCAACAAAAAACTGCAGGAATGGGATTTCACACAGCCATACTCGACAAAGCCGAACAGCGCCCCTGATATACATAGTTCAATGCTTAAAATGAATGTAATCATTATGAGGGTAAAACTATGAAATACTATGGTAGGAAACTTTTTTAACCTTTTTTGGGGGGAACCACAATAGTAACTAACTAATTTCCAACATAGGCATTTGGTGCAATATACATCGCCGCTACTCTGGTATATGAAATAAAAAGTAGTGGATTGATATGGTTATTGTCATACAGGGTCACTGTTGCTGCCATTGTAAGTACTGGCGTATGTTATCTTTCTGAAACTCATGCTATCACCTCGATAATGTTTAAGACAGTATGTAGTGTTCTTTAGTAATACTCTGTAAGTAAATATCTGACCACTTTTAGGGTACTTCATCCACCTTTTTATACGTCTAACCCCCATATTTATCCATGGTTTACTTTACTTCATGAACTACTCAAGCCATGCTAATTTTAGAGAATTGCATATTTTCATATGAGCTACAGGGCTGAGATGAATCATTTCAGGAAATTTCCACATTAGGGGGTTAAATTTACATATTTTACACAATTAGCACTTTACAGAATATAGTGGTCAACCATTATGGCGAATTTGAATTCAAACATTCCTCTTTCAATTTTGTGATGTGGTTTTCATTGACAATTGAAGCCAAGTGTTTCAATAATTCATGGTCATCCTACATTGTATATCATTGTCAGATTCAGTTAACAGGAGTATCAAAAATATAAGTTTACATTAAAATATGTCTGAAAAAGACAGCAGTCGGACAATTTGAAGTCATGCTAATGTTAAAGAGAAACAGAATGTAAAAGACCTTGAAATTTATCCTAAATAATAGCAATGGTGGTGCTTTTTTATGAGTCATCTGAGTCTGCATGTATTTAGCACAAGCTACTTTATTTACAACTATGGCCTTTATCAGCAATTCAATGTTTATCCTTACATTCTAAAAGCTAAATTGATATGATTTTAATTTGATTTCATGACATCACCACTCCTTAATATGTCGAAATAAAAAAGCCAAATTGCAATTTTTGTTAGCCCTGATAAAATGTTTGAAAGGAAACACATTTCATGTGGCTTTCACCTTGCATGCATGTACATGCATGAACCACCAGGCTTGTTATAACTGTTCGGGTGTCGCGTAAATTCTGCATGCATATCTGAAATTAGCAACCCATTTTTTTCCTTTGGTGTCTTTCAACAACAACAACAACAAAATCACAGTTAAGCAGCAATGTACAGTACACAAGCGAAGATAGGGTTAGGGTTTAGAAGATAGTCCTAACCCAAACCCTTACCCTTACCCTGCCTGCGACCACCAGTGCACTGTACATAGCTGCATAGCTGTGATTATTGTTATTATTATTATCATTATTTGAAAGACACCAAAGATGTCCAATACGATATGGTTACAAACTACCAAAAACGTTTAATTTTCAATCAACTTTCAGCAGACATTTTTTTCTCTCCCTTTCATAATTTGAAATACCCAGAAAGTGAAGAGATGTTAATGACTGTATAACTAAGGAACATTTTTTTTCAAGCTGTTATGTTTTGCTTCAATCAGATTATTATTGTTTACATCCATGACAAGCTTTGTTTTCTTCTTTTGAGAAAATGCGCAGAAAATTTGAGAATATCAATGTCGCAAGAACAACTCAATGTACAAAGGGTAAACTCTATTATGCGTTGTCTTAGATTAATCATTGACACAACAGTGTTTATGATATGTTGAAAAATCACATTATGAATACAATGGGTCAGAGCAAAAAGGTCTAGAAGAAAGCAAACATTTCTCTGTAAAGCTAAGCGGCCATTTTGTTAGTACTGTGTTACACATTCTCTGTCAAAAGCGACAAACTCTTCATGGGTTTATTTTGTTTAGGTCTTAAAAGTAACACCACATTCAATTTAAGTGTGTTTGCACTTTCATACGGGATCATCAAGAAAACAGATCGTGAGTTTATGTTTACGTTTACTCCGGAGCAAGACATAAATAAGCAATACTGAAACCGGAAGTTCGGCACACTTGGTAAGCATAGCCAATGTACGACACGTTATCCGCAATCGCGTGTTACTATTTAATATCATTCTTGACCTGTACCTAAAGTTTCACGAATAAATCTTAAATTTCAAATTTTTGGTG
Organism: Diadema setosum; assembly: GCA_033980235.1. Taxonomy (NCBI): domain Eukaryota; kingdom Metazoa; phylum Echinodermata; class Echinoidea; order Diadematoida; family Diadematidae; genus Diadema; species Diadema setosum. The sequence goes on along the minus strand of CM067065.1, from coordinate 5,612,637 downwards.
GCCCGAGAGAAAAATTTGGTGTCCCGAAAAAAAAAAACCAATAAAAAACATTAAAAGTTCTTTTTTTTTAATGAGTCAAATATTTAAGCTTTATGATAGGAAGAATTAGAAGTTGGACATATCTACTCATAAATAAACTTCAACAAACTTGCAACACTCACTCTCAGGCACTCATTCAGTTTGTTCGCAAAAAAAAATAAAAGTCCATTTTTGAAGATTTTGAGGTACGGTCTCTGTCATAAAGTACAGATAATACTTTTTAAATGGTATATTGATTGCTACATTAAAGAGGTACATTTTTAAAGTTATTTTCAAAAGAAGTCATTTTTTATTATTTTCTTTATTTTTCTTGACCTTTTATCGCAAATATCTCCATTTAGCAAATATGGACTTATCGGTTTTTGCAAACAAACTCTTCATAATATATATTTCAATACCCCCCCCCCCCGCTCTTTGGGAAATTGGCAGCGGATATCATAGTGTGGGGGGGGGGGGGGGAGTAGATATAGGGCTACCAAGAGTGCGAAATTTATCATGGAATGTGCATTTAAGTATAATTATCCATATTTATTTCAATCATGTAAGACGTCTCGGTCGGAAATTCCTCTCCGCTTTTATCATCCTATGATTGTACTGCTGCCACTTTTTTATTCATAACCAATTATCCATTGTCTTACCCACCACTAAGAAAACATACACACACACTCACAGACGTACGAACAGATAGCTAATGTCCTTTTAACATCATGCTAGTGCAATACGATATGGTTATAAACTACCAACAACGTTTATTTTTCAATCAACTTTCAGCAGACATTTTTTTTTCTCTCCCTTTCATAATTTTAAATACCCAGAAAGTGAAGAGATGTTCATGACTGTATAACTAAGGAACATTTTTTCCAAGCTATTATGTTTTGTTTCAATCAGATTATTATCGTTTCCACCCATGACAAGCTTTGCTTTCTTCTTTTGAGAAAATGTGCAGAAAATTTGAGAATATCAATGTCGCATGAACAACTCAATGTACAAAGGGTAAATTTTATTATGCGTTGTCTTAGATTAATCATTGACACAACAGTGTTTATGATATGTTGTAAAATCACATTATGAATACAATGAGTCAGAGCAAAAAGGTCTTGAAGGAAGCAAACATTTCTCTGTAAAGCTGTGCGGCCATTTTGTTAGTACTGTGTTACACATTCTCTGTCAAAAGCAACAAACTCTTCATGAGTTTATTTTGTTTAGATCTTAAAAGTGACACCACATTCAATCTAAGTGTGTTTGCACTTTCATACGGGATCATCAGGAAAACAGATCGTGAGTTTATGTTTACGTTTACTTCGGAGCAAGACATAAATAAGCAATACTGAAACCGGAAGTTCGGCACACTTGGTAAGCATAGCCAATATACGACACGCTATCCACAATCGCGTGTTACTATTAAATATCATTTTTGACCTGTACCTAAAGTTTCACAAATAATGCATGGTCACTAAATATGCTCAAAATTGTAACCCCTTGTTTGTTTGGTCAGTATGAAGAGTTTGTTCGCAAAAACTAATAAGTCCATTTTTGAAGATTTTGAGGTAAGGTCTCTGTCATAAAGTACAGATAATACCTTTTAAATGATATATTGGTCGCTACATTATAGAGGTACGTTTTTATAGTTATGGTCAAAAGAAGCCATTTTTTATTATTTTCTTTATTTTTCTTGACCTTTAATCGCAAATATCTCCATTTAGCCAATATGGACTTATCGGTTTTTGCGAATAAACTCTTCATAATATATATTTCTGTAAACAAAGAAATTCTGATTTTGTTAATATATTCAGCCCCACAACCAAGTATATTGTGATACTGTTGACAGAATATGCAAAACAGGAAAAACTTGCACACCAATTAGTGTGTTACAAGACATATTATGCTCTTTGAATAAAGATAGTAATCATTCTCTCCGCTAGAAATAAACCAACGGTCAACAATTTCTTCACAGATTCGTTCAAAAAGGAAATGATAGGGATAGTTTGAGACATGCGTACAGCTTAGTACATACCATTTAGGCATGTAAGACCTCTCTAGGACTTCCCCTTTTGATGCATTAACTATGAACTGCTCAGTATACTTCTGTCTATAACTTACAACAGAAACAAAATTGAGGGGTGGTTATTCATAAGGCATGTAAGACATCTCTAGGACTTCCCTTTTGATGTATTAACTATGAACTGCTCAGTATACTTCTGTCTATAACTTACAACAGAAACAAAATTGAGGGGTGGTTATTCATGTTTGTAAAATATTAGTTTGAATCTCGATTCAGTGTGCCTAGAGACAAGAGAATAATACTCTACGGGCTTGTACCGCGCAGCCAATCTCTCTGTCAGTTATAAAGTTGTTAATCAACCTGTTCAGTACGGGAGCCTGGTGGCCTGAATATTACTACGGAAAAGTCTATGGGCATTTCAAAATTCAGTATGGAACGGGGTAAGACACATTTCGTTCACTCATATGCACTGTCACGCAAAAAAGCCCTTCAAAGGTGGCTAACGTGACGACTGAAAGCCAGGAACATTAGCACGGCTGGTAATAGTGTGTATAAAAGATTGATATAGCCATAGACATGAAAGACATACTTGCAACAGCTGGTTATGTTTTGATCGACACCTGAGAATGACCATAGCAGTAAAATTTTATGACAACGTCCCTCTCCTTTTCCTTGTTCTTTTCTTCAGTGTTATTTTAGTCTTAAGAACATTTCCTCCTACCATGAAATTCTAAATGTTTAACTCCCCAAATAAGTCAATTATGAAGATTTCATTGATGTGTAAACGTAATTTGGCATCCGTTTCAGAAAGCTGAGCAAAGAGGAATGTTAGAAGAAAACTCCTGACTGGAAGATCGATATTATTTTCCTGTTTTTTATGTTTCTATTGTTTGTTTTTTGGTGGGGGAGGGTGGGAAGTGTCACCCAAGATTGACGTTAAAGTACTCTATTCAATAATGAAAGAATGCTACGCTGAACGTGAAAAGAAAAGTGATAGTATCCCGTCACGCTTCTCACAGGAGTGCACTGAATATCCAAATAAAGATGGGGTTAATTACAGAATATGATTAGAAAGAGACACAGGAAGGCAGTCACGGCATTCTAGTCTTTCTTTGGCAAATATTTTCGTTGTGACTACCTCTGTTTATGACAGGCATGATGTTAATCAATAGAGTTCTCGCGTGTCTCTAGATTAAGGAAGTCGCATCTTCATGCAATAAAACAGAAGAAAAAATGATCCATAACTGTCTCTCATTGGTATGGTTACTTTTCATGGATTGAAGGACACCTTGTTATCACAAACAAAAACACAAAAGGACACACAACTCTCATTCTATCATTTCTATAAAATTTTCGTTGATAGTTTCTTTATACATGGCAAGTTCGTATACGATATCGCTGAAGGAAGATTATTGCTACTGGAAATGTACAGACCCTAGATTGATAGAGTCATCCCTCAATTTTCTGTTCGAATCTCAATACCCCAGTATATTTTGATGAGCGTAGAGATCATAGTATTCATATCATTATTGTCTTACGAATACTCATTTGGAGAGTTAGTAAGTAACATCTCATTTTATTCTTTGTCTCCCCATCCTATAACAGGCTCACTTTAAATGTCAATATGATGCGCTCCACTGGAATGAAACACTATAAATCAGATTTCCAGAGCCCAGGAATAAAACATCTTCAGTAAACATGATAAAGGATTTTCACACCTAAATTAGATGTGAAATGTTAATGTCAAATTGTGCTTTGTCTATCGGTTTTAACAATGCATACTCACATGCAATCTAACATCATGCTCTGCATGGACCTCGCGTTTCTATTTCGCAAATGCAATATATTTCGGTTTAGTTTTACCTTAATTATTTTGCGTTTAACAATGTGTATTTTCGCTTTTGTTTTTGCTTTTGTTTTTTTGCTATTCAACAGACATTCACAATGGCAACGTTTCATCAAATCAGCAGCAAGAATCTAGAGTGCCCTATCTGTCTGACTCTTTTCAACCAACCTAAATCACTGACATGCTCTCACACGTTCTGCAAAAAATGCCTTCAACGTGTCTTGCAAACTCAGCCCCACCAACAAACTCTAAAATGCCCGGTATGCAGGAAAGGAATGTCTCTACCCAGTGGAGATGTAGAGAACTTACAAACAAACATACCGCTGAGTTCTCTTGTGGACGAAGTGAAAAATAAAAGCCCAACATGCACAGTTTGTGAGATGAATGAAAAGTTGCCAGCTGTGTCCTACTGTCAGGACTGTGGGAAATATATGTGTCAATCGTGTGAAAACGGCCACTCTATCTCGAAACCGTTCTCCAACCACAAAGTGGTCCCCGTGAGCGACGTGCTGTCTGGAAAGGTTCCGCTTAAGAGGCGACAGAAATGTAAGAAACATCCTAACGATGATGAAGAGTGTTTTTGCACAGATTGTCAGGAATACGTCTGCCTGAGATGCGGGATGGTAATACATTTACAAGCAGGACATCAGATTGAAGAGGCAGCTATCCACGAAGAAAAAATAATGGAAAATATCAAGAAGCTGGAAAAAAGAGTAAAATCAAAGAAAACGACCATTGAAAAACATATCGAGTTTATAGAGACACAACGCAATAAAATAACAAGTATGTTTAGAAAGCTCAATGAAGACATCGACAAGACGTATGAGGAATACATGCAGCTATTGTCAGCCAGTAGAGAAGAGCTGAAAAGTCAGGTGAAACAGTGGTCTAAAAAATTCGAGAAGGAATTACAAGTCATGGAGGAAGAGAGTGGGCAAAGAATCAGTCACATGAAGGCGATGGAAGAGCTGGTAACTAATGGCATGAAGGTACCGCTGGAGAAAGACGCCTTGTTAGCACATGAAACGCTATGCGAGAACTTGAAGAGCTTTCTGGGACGAGATGATCGTGACGACCAATCACCGAGAGGTGTGGCAGAACGAGCTGAAAAGATTTCATTCCGAAGATACGAGAAGTTTAATGAACTGTGTCTTGGACAGTTGAAAGGTTACACGGGGGGTGTCAAAGCAGACGTAGAGCTCCCTAGCGAAACTGGCATGGCCTGTATCGCTCGTGCACCAGGCGGTAAGATGGCGGTGGGATCGTATTATGGTGGAATCCATCTCTACTCCCCTGATGGCGATTTACAGCAGACCGTGCTAAAGGATGTCAACGTTAGGAGAATTGGATTCCTGTCTGATGGCCGAAGTGTAGTACGCGATATAAATAACAAGGTGTCACTCAATACCCCACAGTGGGAGAAGCTTGACGTCACGTTCAAGACGAAGAGGGTGGATAAAGGAAGGTATGGTGGTCTCACTGTAGATAGAGATGATAATATCTACGTGGGTTATAGGGAACTCATGAAGATCCAGGTATTTACCCCACAGGGTGGCAAGGCTGTCAGGAGTGTGATGTGTGATGGATATAAACCTCAGCAACTATTCTCCTTGCACACCACGGGTGATATTATACTGAAAGATGCATCAGATGTCGTGTTCCTTGATGCTAAGGGGAAGAAGCAGAATGTCTTGAAGAAGGAGGGTATGGATGCCTACCCAGCTGTGTGTCGAGATGATTCGGTAATTGTCGCCTTGGTGAAGCGCGAGGAGGGTCTCCTCAGTATCGATCGATACACTAGTGATTTGGAGCATGTACACAACGTTATTGCTGATTTTAAAATGCAACGTTCACCCTGGTGGTACTCTCTACAAGAGTTTGAGAGTGGGGAGATAGCTTTCTGCACTTCACAGAGACTCTACATATTTGATGCGATTTAACCTTAACAGTCGTAGCCGGCCGACACTTGTTCGGCTGTCAATGGTTGTAGCATGTAAAACACACACACACAAACAGCCACACACACAAAACAGACACACAAACAAAATCTTTTGTGTGATATTCTGAGTGAATGGAATGTGAAATCAGCAACAAGAAACATCTCGCGCTCAGCTGTGTAGGGGCCAGGGTGAGGAGATTTGAGTTCTCCTTGGTATCTGTCCATTTGTATATTCATTTGTATTCGTTGTTGTTGTTTGAGCGTGCACTTTAAAAACATGAGCTCAAAACTTAGAATAAGCTACCAAGTCGTTCCCGGACCCATGGGGCCTCCTATAAATCTACTATAAACTTGGAGGTATCACTTGATTTGGGGATTATTTCCATATGATTATCTGATTTTGGGATTTTGGTGTCCTTTTAGGTCCCCATTGGATGAAGACATAGTGACGAGCAATTTTTATAAATCATCTTCTGTTACCCTAGTGATAACGTCTGTACAGGTTTGTGACAAAGTTCAAGTGTTTTAAAGAAGATATTGAAAACTGCATCCTACTTATTCCTAGCACTGTATAGACTACCATTGTAACAACTGGTTTTAGGAGAAAACGAATTGTAAAGACTCCGTAATTTAGAGGCTATCTCTCCCATATGATCCTCCCACTACCCCTACTCCCTACGACAATGTGCCCCTCTGGACCTTCTACTGTGCAATGGTGACCACTTGAATGAATATGTATCTTCATACACTCTAGCAAAAAAACCTACCAAGTTTGGACATAATAGCAATTACATTGATAAACAAACACGAAACTATACGAGTCACTCACTCGTATCCCCAGTGCTTGAGAGAAGATTTGTGAATATTTCTTTTTTTTTGGGGTGTTTTGTCTCTCCACCCCGGCCCTCCAGCGTAAGTCTAAAATATGTGAAGGGGTAACCAAACCTACTTTTTGTGTATGCATGCATCTAAGCCTACATAGGTAAACTCATCTTATATGAATTGCATACAATGACAATTAATTAGTTGAGATACACGAATGGTGTATTGTGTCGTCTTCGTTTTTTACATTAGGTATTTGGGCTGCCGTACTTCTCTTTTTTGTTATTGCTGTTGTTGTTGTTGTTGTTTGTAACACCGTTTATATATATTACAGTGCAGTGACGAGTGCATCACGGAGTAAAATAGTACTTACGAAGGTGAAGGATATTTTCATGCTTTCGATCGATATCAATTGTTTCATTGTTTTTACATGTAATAATGCAAAGGGACTGTCACTGATGGTCAAGAGCATTCTCCACTTATATTCCAATCATGTAGTTATGGCATCACTGAGAAGCAGTGCAGTGAGAAAAGGAAAAAGGTTAGATGATTTGGTACGTAAACCTCAATTTTATATGTGAACACACACATACACACACACACACAAATGCAACCCTTAAAACGTTAATATACATTCGAACGCCCCCCCCCCCCAAAAAAAAAAAAGAAATAACAATAATAAAATTTAAAAAAAAATGTCATGACGTATAGATAACTATAATTCAACGATCGATTTCAGGTTCGTGGGGCGATAAGACAAAACCAAAACCGGAAGAAAAAAACAAACAAACAAAACAAATGATAATGACAGACCATAGCAATGAAACCGGCCAAATGCATTGTTGTTGTAAGTAAGCCTATTTATTCTTTCAGCTTATTTCCAAGCACGTTATCAAAATACTAGTTCAAGTTTAACAGACTTAGTGTATCGGCATTGATGATCCTAAAAATTCACATCTCATGGGAATAAAACATTAGAGTGAACAGTCATACAGTATTATACTTTAGTATTGAGATACTAATCGTGATTGCTAATTCATAATGTATCCTACACTCGCCCTTGTGTGTGGAAACACGCAGCCCGTTGATCAGCCAGGGAACAGAATATAATAATAATAACAGTGATAATCCATTTTAAAACACAGATGCTGTTGTCATGAGTACGGAGATATAAAATGCAGCAATTAGTTTGCAAAAAATAAAAATACACTGCAAAAAGTCCGGTGTTAAATATGAAACACCAAGCTGGTGTTAAATCTCCGGTGCTCATTCATGGTGTTAGATTAACACCTCCGGGTGTCATTTCAAAATATAAAATTGCTTTTTTGAATATTAGTAGTTTCTTAGGGACTGAATTTCTTGTTAATTCTGAACAAGACGATGAAGAATTTTCCGATAAAGTACTTGATTTTTGAAAAACAAAAAGTGTCAACACATTTACACCACAGTAACACCAGTTGGTGTGGTCTCATATTGAAGCTGGACGGGTGTTATACCTTTGAAATTAACACCACCAATATCAAATCAACATCATGCGGTGTCATTAATGAATTAACTCTAGCGCAGTGTCAAAAATATCACCAGCCACAGTGTCAAATTAACACCACGAAGCGCCAGGTGAACACTTTTTAACACCTTCACAATACATTTTCTACACCTGTGGGTGTGGTCCTTTATTGAAGCTTGATCGGTGTTAGATTTAACACCCATGGTGTTAAGTCTAACACCGATGATTTTACAGTGTAAAAATAAAGTAAAAAAACACTGCGTGGTTGTACTTGAAGGTCTTCCAGATTTTCGATACAAATTGTCAAACAGGATATCACCCAAACAAAATTATATCGCGACTCACATTTTCTTTTTTTCCTTCTTTATTTCCCCTACCTCTATCAGACTCTCTCTCTCCTCTCTCTCTCTCTCGTAATTTTCTTTTTATTTCACATTTTAATATATGATAATGTTCTGTACTTTTCTGATGTCTGTGATGGCTTATTTCTCTTTTGCAAATTTGGAGTGAAACAGTGCCGTGTATAAAACCAATGATGTTAAATGTTGAAACGAAGGAGACTTGAAATGCCACGTCTCTAGTATATCTTGAAATAGGGTGAGCAAGAAGCTGTATATAAAACTATTAGAGCTATATTGAAGTTACCTAAATGTTTAATATGGTTATTATGTTATATGTTTTTATTAATGTCATTATCATCCATCGTATAAGCTGATCAGCTTGGTATTTGTACAGCCAATGTCACTCATGTAGTCCCTGAGTTGTCATAGCTGGAAAAAAAAGAAAGAAAGAAAGAAAGAAAGAAAGAAAGAAAGAAAGAATGTAACAATAGCTTCAAGCTTTTTTAATGTATGTCTTTGACAATTTTTTGGTGATGTTATCAAACTGTCATGACACACAGTATTCATAATATCATTCTGTCATTTAGAGAAAGATGCGTAGTATTGGTGGTAGAAAGCTTTCACTTTGTTCATTCGTACTTGAAGAGTTTGTTTGCAAAAACCGATAAGTCCATATTTGCCAAATGGAGATATTTGCGATTAAAGGTCAAGAAAAATAAAGAGAATAATAAGAAAATTTTTGCTTCTTTTGACCATAACTTCAAAAATATACCTGTGTACGTAGTGACCAATATACCATATAAAAGGTATTATTTTGTACTTTATGACAGAGACCGTCCTTCAAAATCTTCAAAAATGGATTTATCGGTTTTTGCGAACAAACTCTTCACTTATTTCAATGTTATCCTGCTGTACAGTCCTGAACAACACACTTCGCATGGCAAAAGGAAGCAAGTGACATTTTAATGAATATTGACTTTTTTTTTTATTGATTTGGCATATTTGAGGCATGCTCTATTTAACTGAAAAATTCGAAAGTTACAACTTTGGCCCATTTCTGAGATATTTGGGTGGCAAAAGGAAGTAATTGCACAAAATTGCATGAAAAAATTGCAAAAGGAAGCAAGTTACAACCGCATGATATGATTGTCACTTGCTTCTCTTTACCAAATCATTTATATTTACACACAATATATTTTGGCAAAAGGAAGCAAGTAACACTCTTATGATATAATTGCCACTTGCTTTATTTTGCCAATTGTTTGTGTTTGCTACAAATCTATAATACTTTGGCAAAAGGAAGCAAGTAATATACTCATTATATGATTGCAACATGCTTCCTTTTGCCAGATTTTTCATGTTTGCTACAAATCTAAAATATACTTTGGCAAAAGGGAGCAAATTACATAATGATGAGTTTCTCATGGGAATATCAATATTCTTCGAACTGTCATTAATGCATAACTATATGACTTACTTGCACCAATACCGATATTATTTCTCATCATGAATTTCCATGTTGAAGGGCCTACCCAGAAACATATTTTCTTCATTAAACAATATTATTTGTAGCATTTGTACTCAATGTCACTTGCTGCCTTTTGCCAAAGTAGGGCAGAACACACTTGGAATGATGGGAAGGAGCTAGGGCTCAACACATGCGGTGGCCCGAGATGGCCCGCTGAAAGTTGATCTCGGGCCGCCAAATTTTCAATGAGTTTATCATTCGATGGCCCGATCGAGCAACGGAAATGCAAACTGGATTTTTTTTTTTTTTAATGTTCGCTGTTTTGGGGGCCTTTACATTTCTCTTTCGGGCCACCAAAATTTCAGATATAAATATTTTTGTGACCTGAGCGGGTCACATAAGAAACAAGTTAGCGTCGAGCCCCTGTGAAAAGATGACTGCATTTCATCAAGACAAATCGAAAACTTCCGTACACATGGACCTATAATTTGAATACAAAATCAATGATGAGATGTTGATATTTACAGTGTAATTGTATTATATAAGTAAATGTTTTGTCTGTGTATTGCAATACTGAAGTTTAAGTGTTTTGTATGTAAATCAATCCCCGCTCTTGGTAGGATTAAGGAATCTGATTATTCATCCGCCGCATTTTATTCAATTACGGAGCTTTAGATTTGCGGCGCGGACGTTTAGACAGCGATTGACCGGTTCCCCTTTCTCCCTGCGTCATGCTGCAAAGTGCCAAGGTAGCTTTAGATTATGCGAGGACGCAACCTATAAAAAACTATTATGAAGCCATTGTATCTATGATAAGTGCATCAATTACATTCGCGAAAATTCGCAAAACATGTTTTTTTTTTCTGTTTGTTTGTTTTTGTTTGTTTGTTTTTCTTTGTTTTTCTTTTACTCTGAACGTCCACGTTGCAAAAATCCCCGGCCCCTATACAGTTGTAGTTTATATGCGGTGACGCGATACTGACTCCTGCGACAATCGCTCCTGTCTTATTTTTTCCAAGGACTTGAATAGCGTTAGGGTTAAGATTAGAGTTGTATTGCGGTTTTAGGTTTAGTTTGATGTGAGGATTAGGATTAAGGTCAGGGTTATGCTTGTGGATACAATTTATGTTTTGATTATCTTGCAGATAAAATGGGAGGAAAGTGGCGCAGGAGCAAAGATCTTACGGTTAAGTCTGTTTTTTCTGTTGGTGATAGCCTCAGGACAGAGACGGTCCACGATTCACGCCCTATCCACAGCCCCCGGCCACAGTCGTTGTAGCCTTTAAACAAGGCGACTCGCTCTGCGTGCCCCCGTATAGCGCGTTTACCCCACAAACCTGTTGGCCGGCGAGTGGAGCGAGCCGCCTTTATCCTAGCCTTTAAACAAGGCGACTCGCTCTGCATGCGTGACCCCTTATAGAAACATGTTGGCCGGCGAGTGGAGCGAGCCGCCTTTATCCACTCGTTCAGGGATGTGTACTTTTGTCGTTGTTGTTGCTTTATATTCTTTGACAAATTTGCGTACAAATTTGACGCAGAAAATACACACGGCACCAAGGCAAGCCGCGCGCGCTTGCTAACAAATTTATATTCTTTGACAAATTTGCGTACAAATTTGTTAGCAAGCGCGCGCGGCTTGCCATGGTGCCGTGTGTATTTTCTGCGTCAAATTTGTACGCAAATTTGTCAAAGAATATAAAGCAACAACAACGACAAAAGTACACATCCCCTGAACGAGTGGATAAAGGTAGCCTTTAAACAAGGCGACTCGCTCTGCATGCGTGACCCCTTATAGAAACATGTTGGCCGGCGAGTGGAGCGAGCCGCCTTTATCCACTCGTTCAGGGATGTGTACTTTTGTCGTTGTTGTTGCTTTATATTCTTTGACAAATTTGCGTACAAATTTGACGCAGAAAATACACACGGCACCAAGGCAAGCCGCGCGCGCTTGCTAACAAATTTATATTCTTTGACAAATTTGCGTACAAATTTGTTAGCAAGCGCGCGCGGCTTGCCATGGTGCCGTGTGTATTTTCTGCGTCAAATTTGTACGCAAATTTGTCAAAGAATATAAAGCAACAACAACGACAAAAGTACACATCCCCTGAACGAGTGGATAAAGGCGGCTCGCTCCACTCGCCGGCCAACAGGTTTGTGGGGTAAACGCGCTATACGGGGGCACGCAGAGCGAGTCGCCTTGTTTAAAGGCTACTGCCGACCCTGAAACAAAACACTCTCCGAGACCCCCGGTACCCAAACTATACAGCCAGCCGGTCATGCACAGACAAGCAAGCTCCGCCCACTTGACCTGTGTGTGTGTGTGTGTGTGTGTGTGTGTGTGTGTATTGTGTGTATTGTGTGTGCTGTGTGTGTGCGTGTGTGTATGTACATGTGTTATGTCCACGGTGCAACACAGGTAGCCACCACTGGCGGACACCCTCCCAGCCTCGTGCCCCCATATACATGTATATCTCCGCCAACCCCGAGACAAATGATCCCAGGCCCATCCCACTTCCATTGCAGTCACGCACAAATAAGCTCCGCCCACTTGGCCTGTCACTAAAAATAATGAAACAGCGATTGGCTTGAACAAGGAGTTCTGGCTTGACATATGGATAAAGTATAATGTGATGTGCTGTGTAAATGGACAAAGTATGGATCAATATACTGTGTGTATGTGTTCGACATGCATGCATGCATGAAGAGCAGTACGGCACTCCTCTAATGTAACGAGAATGCCAGATAAATCTTCTTCGGCTCAAGTAATGTAAATAAAGTGTTTTTTATACAAAAGTATGGCACGCCAGAAGGGAATCAAATAATTATGTTCGACACCAACTATAAAACCATTTCATCAATTTAAATTTCATTCCACAAAAATATGTTCGATAAAATATATATTTCATAAAATATATATTCAAACAAAATATATATTTGACAAGAAAATATGAAGGTTTGACCGAAATATATTCGACAAAATATATATTTGACAAAAATATATATGTGACACGCTACAACAAAATGATCCTAAAGTCGGGTGAGGTCGATTATTTGAAAATTACATGACAAAATTTCCTAATCTTTCTGCTTTAAATTGATATATAACACATCTTATGAAAATAACCGGTTGCGGAGATATCGATGTTTAAAAGAGAGCATGTCGAGACGTATGGGAAATCATGGTTTCGAGAAAAGCGCCCTAAAAGTTTTCCTTGCGACGCAATCGCGACCAAGGAACACGCAGATCAGTTTTCACCTCCGGACAATAGAAGGTAAACCCTAGCAACCCCCGAAATGCTCATTCAAGCACAGCGTCGGCGGTCTCCTCACCTACCAATCAGTGACCAGGATGCCAGGAGAAGCGGCTAGGCATAGCGCACCCCGCCCGCACGCACCAGTCGACTTGGCAGTGTGCAAGCTTCACGCTTCGGTTAGCGGCAAGCAGCAAACTGACCAATGAGATCACTCCGGTCGTTGTTAGGGGCGGAGCCTATCTGTGGCGCTCAATCCAAATTTTTGAACCGGTTTCTGCTTGGTTGAAACGCCAAAAACATGGCCCAGAAAAACGCTATTTTTTAGTCTTTCCTTTCATCATTTTGCTTCAAAATTTCGACAGATGATAGAAGACATGTCAGACTCCAATAATATGTCAAAATCAGAAAATCGTAAGTTTTGACCAATTATGATGCTCTGACTTCAAACCCGATATTCACGGCTTCGACCGTGCGCGACTTTAGGACCTTTTTGTTGTAGCGGGTCACATATGTTTCACCAAAAATATATTTCACAAAAATATATTTGATCAAAAATATATTTGACACAAACTATGTTTGACCCAAAATATATTTCACAAAAAATATATTTGACCAAAAATCATATTTGACCAAAATATATTCGACAAAAAATATATATATTTCACCAAAAATATATTAGACCCAAGATATATTTGACAAAAAAGGTTTTACACCTATATGGCGTTCTATACTTACGACAAGAAATCATTCGATGAACAAAAAACCATTCGATGAACAAAAAATCATTCCATGAAAATAAAAAGTCATTCGATGACAATACAGCGCAGCGCAAGCTTACACTGCACGTGTCGTTGCGTGTACACCACAGAACTCTTACACATAGAAGAATCATTAGCCTACCGTTCTGTCGCCGTCGCTCGACTGGTTGTCACGTGACGTCCGCCATTTTGCTTAGCAACACTTTTTTTGTGTGGAAGGCCGTAGCGCCATTCATTGACCGTGCTTTTCTGACATTTCGAACTGAGCCAGGCACTAAAATGCCTTATTGTGCGGCTATAAACTACACAAATCGTTTGGCAGGAGGATGTTGAAAGACTTTTCACAGGTGAGTTTGACACTGGTAAGCCATGATGAGAATGACAAGTGAATTAATGCCCCAAATTACGTTATACATTCAGGCGGATCGTATATCTGGCTTACTTAAGCTCAATCATTACGTAGTCCCAAACACTCGATTTTGTGTTTGGCGTGTATGCTGTCTGTTTATCTCTGTTAAAAAAAATTGAAGTAGGGCCTGGTCTACGTTGTGTGGAAGGGCAAACAATATTGTAAATTACATGTAAACGTACTCATGACCTTAGGAGAGCTACATACAGTACACTGAATACTACAGCCAGTGCATGCGAACACATCACATGCACACAAATTTCAAATCCATGAACGGATAAGATGTTTGTGTGCGCATGCGCTGGCCATGGTATCCAGTGTATGTAGCTCTCCCAAGGTCCTCTCGACCGAGTCACATTCAGTCATCAATTCGAACAGAAAGGGACTATTGGCAGAACCAAACGTTGTTCGAAGCCTGTTTTCAATACTTCAACTTAATTGGTAAGTCTTCAAATCGAAGAAATTTTTGGATTTTAAGTTGACATTTACCCGCGATACTAATTCTGTCATGATCCTGAATGCTACAATGCGAAGCCCCATTACGTTATGCGTATGGGGCTGCTGGTCGCAGTTAGCTATGCGTACAATGGGCTGCACCCTGCTGGTCGCAGTCAGTGGTTTCGTACAATATTTATCGACGCTGTACAGCGTCGGCTCTGGTACGAAACCATTATTGCATGATTACTAAGACATGAGAGCACTTTGGGGCGAGTAATTCTCACAGACAACGTACTTTAACCTGAAACACAAACCAAGACAAGGAAATTCAGGGAAGCTTTTGAGGTACCAAAACTTTTTATTATCTTTAATCCTAAGACTCCTATTCTAGGGGTTAGTACTATTTCATCATGTACCAACTTATTCTTGGCTGTTTAATAGTTTTAGCTACACAGTAGTACACTGTACCTTATGGGTACTGGTACATAATTCTATAGAAAACTTGCATGTTTTTAATCTTATCAGGAGCATTCACATGCAATCATCTTGTGTATCAAGTTTTAATATTGTAGTTGCACATGTTTAAGAGGTCTTGCAATTCTGATATGGTAGTAATTTTCACGTGTACACATGTTCTCTCCGTGTTAAAAATCCTAGATTTCCAAAAAGTGATGTTGCTCTTCACCAAAGATTGACTGAACATGAGAAGAGACCACTGGACTCCACAGCCCTACTCCACCTAGTGTTCCCACCACTTCAAAGAAAACACTTCGATTACTCAGGCCAGACAACAAGGCTGCAGCCAGTGTCCATTATTCATGGACTTTGGGTTGTTGCCATGTATTGCATCTTAGTTCATTACCGTATACATGGTACATGCATTTGAATTGGTGATATGTAATAGTTGTCATATTTGTGATATTTTTCTTGCCTACATATTGTTACCACATTATTTTCTCATACCATGAGGTAGCATGTTTTCATAGGCCTTCACAAGGATTTCATTTTGAATCACCCTTGAAGCTAACAAGAGCAAGTGAAAATCTATATGGATGTACTGCCTTTGATATTGTTGCCAAGAATGCCTTTGATGTTCTTGCTGGACAATGTCCATTGTTCATGGATTTTATGTTGATTTTCATGATTATAATAGTTGTCAGAAATTTGCGATATTGGTTGTCTCACCTACATTGTGTATAAGCCAGTTCAGGGTTAGCTCACTGGCACATTGGTACAAATGACCATTCTTCTTTCTCAGTTGATTAGGCACTCCATGAGTTTTCAAACGAGAGAAGGTATTTCAGCTTACCCGTCGTAAAAATTTATGGAATTCATCAGTCGTGTTCAAACAGAGAATGAACTGGCATAGACCAGGTGACCAGGATGATCCATTAATTAGCACTTTGGAAATCATCCATTTCATGATTTTGCATCGTATTAACAATCTTTTTCTATTGATACTGTCAACTACTAGTACACTGTACCACTTTTGGTGTCAGGTGGATGTGCTGGCAAGCACCACTCATAATGATCACTTAATCATTACATCACAGATGCTTATCTTAGTGAATAAAAACACCAACATCGAACATGCTCTGCCGGTACAGAGCTATTACCTTTTTCTGCTCATGCTCACAGCGGAACCCCGAACTGGCTTATTATTGGCATGCTTCCAAGGCATGTATTGCCTGTGATTATAGTCATCGTACAGTGTGTTATGTATAATCATGGTACTTCTGGCAAATTAGTAGTACACTTGTATTTCACTGTTCTGTGGTTGATTCTCAGCAATCAACATTGACCTTGATAATTGTAAAATACATAAAAAAAAATCAGTAAAACTAACTGTTTATCTTTGCTTTCTGTTTTATATGGGAAAAAAATCTTAAAAGGAGTTCATGGTTGTGTGTGTGTCTGTGTGTGTGTGCATGTGAATATACATTGCATTCATTATACATGTATATATAGGCCTATATATATGAAGAGTTTGTTCGCAAAAACCGATAAGTCCATTCTTGAAGATTTTGAAGTGCGGTCTCTGTCATAAAGTACAAAATAATACCTTTTAAATGATATATTGGTCACTACATAATAAAGGTACATTTTTGAAGTTATGGTCAAAAGAAGCAAACATTTTCTTATTATTCTCTTTATTTTTCTTGACCTTTAATCGCAAATATCTCCACTTGGCAAATATGGACTTATCGGTTTTTGCGAACAAACTCTTCATATGTACATGTCCTCCATACATATACATTATGTATATATATATATATATATATATATATACATACATATATAAATATATATATATATATATATATACAGTATATTAACATATTGAGTAGGTAGTCCACATGTTAACATGATGATCAAAAACAAAAACAAAACTGGAAGAAAGTTCATGCTGTATTCATCAGCAGTTTATTTCTCCACAAATTTTCAAACGATTCACTCTTTCTGTAGAAAGTATCAACACTTGAGAAAGAGCGAATCGCTCAAAAATTTTTGTGCAAAGATAAACATGGTGAATAAAGTATGAACTTTGTTCCAGTTTTGTTTTTGCTTTATCATAAGTGCAAAGAGTTTGTTTACTATACATATATATATGTATATATATATATATATATATATATATATATATATATATATAATATACATGTATATTAAGAGTAAAATCAGTTGTATAAACACCACAGGAGCCAAAAAAATTGGAATGACATTTTGGTCAAAGACCTTTATCAAAGTCTTTGATAAAGGTCTTTGACCGAAAACATCAGTCCAATTTTCTGGCTCCTGTGGTGTTTATACGACTGATTTTAGTCTTAATATCTATTTACTACACACCGACGCAGAACTTTCATATTTTGATTTATAAATACACACACAGTATAAGTAGTCCACATGTCGGTGCAATAATATGATATCAATATCATGACCAAAAAAAAAAAAATAGTCCATGCTCATCCCCAACAATTTGTTTTGGCACACAAATTTTGCTCTTTCTCAAGTGTTCTTGCGAATTACTCGAAAATTTGTGTGCTGAAATAAATTAGTGTTGGTCAGCAAGAACTTGGTTTCTGGTTTATTTCATACAGATACACATGTATGCCTATAATGCTTCCTGTGTGTTGTGCATTCATGTTGACTACATATACATGTACAGTACTACTAATAATGATAAAAATGATAATACAATGTACATGTAACAAGAATATAGGTAATCACATAGTGTTGTCATCCAAATATGTATAATATGCAGAGTATAATCATTTATGTCAGATTGGGAAGATGTATTGCACGTATCATATCCACAAATCATTTATTTATTTTTTTTTAACGGGACTGACTGGAAAATTTAATTTGACTTGTTTATGGGAGAAAAATAAATAATAGCATAAACACACACCTTCTTACCATATCATTGGAGGGAAACAACATAGAGAAAGACATGGGATTGGGAGGGGATGGGAAAAAGGGCAGAACAAGGAGCTTGAATTTTATACCAAAGCAGATCACATCTCCGAAGTCAAATAGATCTATCCGAAAGGGGAAAAAAGCAACTCTTTCAATACAGACTACTTTCAGGGAAGAGTGTGAAATAAAAAACATAAATGAGTACATGAAGCTGAGGTCAACGCTGGATTGGGAAGTACGAGTTTGTACAGTTTACAAGTTCAAGTAAATATCAAGGGCTAGGGGCTGCCATACTGTCCGATCAGTGAGTTGACCGTACCGTACTCGCGAGGAGCTGCGGAGGTTTTGCTAAGCAACATGGCGGCGTGTGCACTGAGGCGTCATATCCGGGGTGCGCAGTGGCGACACCGAGCTCAGCGGGCTGTGAATGGGTGTGATTCTTCTATGTGTAAGAGTTCTGTGGTGTACACTGTGGTATACACCATCAATCTGCAAATTGCATGCGCATGCACATCCGCGCGCGCTTGCTAGCCCGTGTTATGACCGTGCGGTGAGAGCTAGACGCTCGCGTGGTACGCGCGCTATTATACAAAGCATTAGCGATTTTGGTGTCTGTCTCTTCTGAAAGTGGGAGTAGGAATGATCTCGATGGCGTTATGCAAGAGATTCAGCTCCGCCATTGCCAGTGAGATGACGAGCGCGAGATCGATAGGGATCAGGTCTCCCGGTCGTGGACATACTTGGAGACTAAGTTAGCACGAGCAGAGCAACATCAGCGGTAACCGCAGCAGCGACCCCAACACGTTACTGGTACAGCGCCCGGCCGCCCCGCGCGGGGGTTACATCAGCGGCAGCGTTAGCCCGACCAGACGGAGTACGCAGCTGTGCGAATATCCTACGTACAGCGACTGGGCTGTGTATAGTTACGGCAGCGCCTGCCATGACGAAATGGTCTCCAACCCAAACATCAAGCAGGCCAAGGGCAAATAGACCACAGTCTGAGGCTGTAAATAGGCTCAGGCTCAACCACCGGCACCGCACCGGCACTACGGGCTCAGCCTCAGCAACCCCAGGTTGGTAAACTGTCGTAGACCGATGAGATCTGTATATGTTATTGTTATATAGGAGACTGAGTTGTTAAGACTAGTCATACAAGGTCTGAAAACACAGACTATATGATAGTACAGTACACTGACATACATGTATCTATATGTGTTGTAGACACGACGGGACTGCAACTGAAGTAATAAAGGAGTACAGATGTGCTCTTGTGATTGGCTTCAAATCATGACTTTGAATTGTCTGTATTTCGGCTCAAGTGAACTCTCAAACATAACAAATTTGGCGACGAGGATCGGATTTCTTCAGAGAATTGCCTGGAACAACTCAATTTTGTGGATGACCAAGAGAAAAGGTGGATTTGAATGGATTTAGATTGGATCGTGCAACGGGAAATTTGTGATCCAGTCAGTGGTGGCCTATGAACAGTCCCAGCTATACGAGATTGTGTCATGAACGCTTTGCAGCATTTGATACAAAGGCTACACAGTATCCATTCATAATCATATATAGACACCACAGCGGTTTAGGATTCTCAGTAACCTATGGACGCTTTGCAGTAGGTTTCTATGTTGATACAAGAAGGCTAGACCCTAATTAAGCTAGATCTAACAGAATCCAGTAAGCTACATGATCTAGCTAGGAATGTTGGAGTGTCTAGACTTTGTTTGATAGAACTTGTGTAGTTCAGAGACGCTTTGCAGATGGAAGTCTAACTCCAATGGTAGTTTGTTAGATCTAATCTGAGGGCCAGCCTAAGCCCAAGTCCACAGAGATCCAAAGCAGTTCCAGGCCCAGCATAGTTGGGAAGGCCAAGAGTAAGACCCAGCTATAAAGCCCAGCCGAAGACAGCCCAGCCGAAGCCAGCCCAGCCCAGCCTAGGACCAGCCCAGCCTAGTGCAGTGAAGACCCAGCAAGGTCTAGCCCAGCCGAAGCCCAGCCCAGCCTAGGAGCAGCCGAGCCTAGTGCAACAGAGACCCAGCAAGGTCCAGCCCAGCCAAGTCATGCAATATACATAGACTCTAATGTTAGAGCATGCAGTTCTAACTGATGAACTAAGCAATGGACTCAGTTGAACATTGTTTTGTAACAGATTGTATGGCTTGATGTTTATTGTTGCTTGGATGCAAAGTTGTAAACTTTTGTTACAGGTACCGGTACAGTCATAATGTATGCAACACCAGCCTAGTGCCACAAGGTGGTAAGTTTGTTGGACAATATACGAAGATTTTGGTTCAGCAATTGAAAGTTCAGTAGCTAAGTCTTGAGTTTAGGCTTGATAAGCCAAAGTAGGACCAAAGATACAAGTAATTGGTCCATCATTGTCAAGACTAAGTGGTAAGCCCGTAAAGGACGATTTAGTCCTAGTCCAGTGGTAATTTTAGGCCCACATAATAAAGGACCGCAAAGTTCTAGCTCTAGTCATGTAGGACCATGCAAGTCCTACAGCTCGAGTGAATTACGTGGACAAGAGTTAGTCCCAGCCCTATGAAAGTAGGACCAAATTGATTGCACTAGACCAAAGCTCGATCAGCCTAATTAGTACTGAAGGTGTTCTAGTTTAAGTACAAGCCGTGAATGGTCTAAACCAAATAGCCTACCAGCTCAAATTGGTCCAAGCCTTGCCCTGTAATTGGACCAGACAAATACTGTGTGTATTTTCAGTCATAATGTACTATACCAATGATAGTGCATAGTCCAACGGTTACAGGTTGTAAGTTGATACGTGGTACGTGTACACTACTAATCTATAGCTGATTGGTAGGAACTATAGTCGGTTTATAGTTGCAGTTTGTAAGCACTGTGAACTAAATGGTTTTGTACAACTGGCAGTGGTTCAGTGAAATTACCGATTGTTATATGTGTATAGATACGGTACTAACTACACATTCGTTTTAAGTGGGCAAAGCAAACGAAGTAGTACAAGCAGAATAGTCTTGTTCATGTACGCACTGTGAATTAACGATGGCAACCCCGCAGACTATGATCGGTAACGTGCCCCAGTTAGAAGAGGGATATACCTATGATGAGTGGATTGAGCTCTTGGAGGCTTGGTTTTCTGCCAATACTGTGTCTGATAGTGAAAAGAAAAGGGCAATTTTCTTGACGAATGTTGGTTGTAAGAATTATCGCACATTTAGAGCACTGCTACAACCGAACAAGCCAACAGAGCAGACATATGAAGTGTGCAAAGAGACACTGCAATCGCATTTTTCGCCTAAACCAACTGAGATAGTCCAGAGGTACAAGTTCTATACAACTGTCCAGAAGCCAGGCGAAACAATTCCACAGTTTGTTGCAAACTTGAGACAGCAAAGCGAAGGCTGCAACTTCAAAGAACTCGATAACATGATCCGAGATCGGCTAGTGGTGGGATGCCGAGATGTTGGTATCCAGCGCAAGTTGCTGAGCGAACCATCGCTAACGTTGAAGAAAGCACTTCAAACAGCTACAGCAATGGAAGTTGCTAACCAAGATGTGGAGAGATTGAAAGTGCTAAGTAAAACGCCTGAGTCCACGGTTGGAAAGATCCAAGACAAGAAGTCACGTCAGCCCAAGCAAGTGAAAAAGACACTTAAAAAGCCAAGCAACCCAAGTGGAACTTCCACTACAACTAGATGTTGGAGATGCGGTGGTTACCATACCCCATGGACATGCCGTTTCAAGGACGAAACATGCTTCAAGTGTGCCAAGACTGGGCACACCAAGAGTCAATGCGACAAAGTACGGAAGTACAAGAAAACAAAAGCAGCTCATTACATGAACAATGATGATAGTAATAGTGATTCTCCCGAGGAACCGGAACAATCAGAGAACGAGATGAGTCATATCCAAGATGCTACAGTAAACAGGATAGGATATCGCGAGCCTTACCAGGCCAAGGTAAAGCTCAACGGATATCAGACAAAAAATGGAAGTAGACACTGGTAGCCCATGGACGATGATATCCAGCGGAGTGTATCGCAAAGTGGGAAGTCCAGGAGAACTGACTCGATCTCATCTGTCTCTGAAGACATACACCGGCAGCAGTGTGCCAATCATTGGAGAAGTCAAAGTGGATGTCGAGTTTGACAACAGCCAAACATCGAGGAAACTCTCACTCCTTGTAGTAGAGAAGGGTGTTAACCTGTTACGTAGAGATTGGATACAGGAAGCCCCTGAAGTGTTGCAGTCGTGTATTGAACTGCACAGCCAAGTCCCAGTCCATGATGGAACTGTCCACAATGTACAGAGCAGCCTACAGGACATCCTTGACAAACACAAAGAGACATTTGACTGTACAAAGCTTGGAAAGCTGCAAGGATACCAAGCGAAAGTTCACCCACAGGAAGGTGGAGAGAAAGGAAGTTTCTACAAAGCAGCCCCTGTTTCCTACGCTGCCAAGCAGCAGATAGATGCCGCAATCGATGAATTGTTGGAGGAAGGCATCATCACGCCTGTGAAGACTGCAGATGTCGCCTGCCCAATCATCGCCGTACCCAAGCCAGATGGGAGTATGAGAATTTGCGGTAACTTCAAGTTGACAGCAAACAAGATGTTGAAGGTAGAACAGTATCCCCTGCCAACACTGGAAGATCTGCTACAGGAACTTGAAGGTGGAGAAAAGTTCTCTACGCTAGATCTAAGCCATGCCTACCATCAGATCGAGTTAGACCCTGAGGCTCGCAAGTATACCACAATCAACACTCATAGAGGTCTATTCGAGTACACAAGACTGCCTTTCGGGATAGCAAGTTCTCCAGCCTTGTTCCAGAGGACAATGGAAAGCCTCCTAGCAGATATCCCAATGTGCAAGCCCTGCTTGGATGACATAATCATCAGCGGAAAGACTGATGAAGACCACCTGAAACATCTGGAAGCAGTTCTATCCAGGCTACAGAGCAATGGATTGCGCTTGAAGAAGGAAAAGTGTGCACTGATGAAAGATTCAGTAGAGTATCTAGGTCATTACCTGGACAAGAACGGCCTTCGACCCCTACAAGACAAGGTAGATGCCATACGCCAAGCAGAACAGCCAGTGAACCAGAGTCAACTTCAGGCCTATCTGGGATTGCTCGGATATTACAGAAAGTTTATCCCCAATCTGTCCCAGGAGATCGCGCCGTTGACTGAGCTGCTGAAGGCTGACTACAGGTCAAACGCCAATGGAAAACGAAGCAGCAAGCCCGACCCGAAGTTCAAGTGGGGGAAAAGGGAAGAACCTGCCTTCCAAAGATCCAAGCATCTATTGGAGAGAAAATGTGTCTTAACACACTATGACACGTCAAAGCCGCTGTTGCTACAGACGGACGCTAGCCCGTATGGGCTCGGTGCGGTAATAAGCCAAGTGGATGCAGATGGTGAGGAACGCCCAGTTGCCTTTGCATCTCGTACACTGAAGCCAAGTGAGATGAACTACGCTCAATATGAGAAAGAAGGCCTGTCTATCATTTTCGGGTTGAAGAGATTCCACAAACAGCTGCATGGCCGACACTTCACAATCGTCACAGACCATAAGCCCTTGATAGGACTTTTTGGGGAGCACAAGCCTGCAAGTCTGATGGCATCCGCACGAGTGGCAAGATGGCATATGATCCTGTCGGCATACAGCTACGACATTGTTCATCGTGAGGGAAAACATCACCAAAACGCTGATGCGTTGTCACGCCTGCCTATCCCAGAAGATGGAAGTTCATGGGATCATCCAGATCTGGCAGAGCTGGATGAAACTCGAAGGGCACGCATCAACCTGTTGACTGACATCGAAACGAGCCCAGTTAATGCTCAAGAAGTGAAGAGTGCCACCAGGAAAGACAAAGTTCTTACGCAGGTGAAGAGATATATCCAGGAAGGGTGGCCAAACACAAGGAATCTGCCTGAAGAAATCAAGGCATACTCCTACAAGAAGGATGAGTTGACGGTAGAAGACGACGTCATCCTGTGGGGACCACGAGTGGTCATACCCAACAATCCTGACATGAAAGAAAGGATTCTCAAAGAGCTACATAGCACCCATCCAGGCATCGTAAAGATGAAAGCTCTGGCTAGATCCTATGTATGGTGGCCGGGAATAGACAGCCAACTGGAACAGCAAGTGAAGAGTTGTCCAAGTTGCCAGCAGAGTCAACACAGCCCTGCTGCATCGCCTATCCACCCATGGGAATTTCCAGACAAGCCATGGAGTCGTATTCACTGTGATTATGCCACCATCGGAGATGAGAATGTCCTGATCATAGTCGATGCCCACAGCAAGTGGATTGAAGCTGTTCGGGTTAAAAGAGCAACAACTACAGCCACAGTGACGGCCTTGAGAAGAGTGTTTGCAACACATGGCATTCCTGAGACGGTGGTTACCGACAACGGTACACAATTTGTGTCGGAAGACTTTGCCACATTCATGACAAGCAATGGTATTTGCCACATCCAAACACCCCCGAAACACCCATCCAGCAATGGATTAGCTGAAAGAGCTGTGCAGACTGTCAAAGCAGGAATGAGGAAAGGAACAGATCCTGACCTGGAGAAGAAGCTGCAAAAGTTCTTGCTGAGATATCGTGTTACACCTCAGGAAACCACGGGGAAGTCGCCCAGTGAGCTGATGTTCAAGAGGAAAGTCCGCACGAGACTTGACAATATGCGGCCAGATCTCAACAAGTCGGTGAGGCGAAAGCAAGCGTTGATGAAGCAGACACGGGATCGAGGGAGGAAGGAGAGAATCTTCCGTATTAGTGACCACGTGATGGTAAAGAATTTCTATGCAGGCCCCACATGGCTGTATGGAAAAGTCGCAGAAATCATCAATCCTCTCATGTGTAACGTTGAGCTTGATGATGGGAGAGTGGTCCGACGCCACATCGACCAGATCAGGAAATACACCACAGAGGAACGTGCGATCCCACAGCCTGCAGAGGCATTTCAACCACCTGAGGAACCGCCAGTCGGGTTGCCGATGGAAGCGCCAGACATGACGGGAGAGCTGCTCGACGAAGCTCCAGCAGGTGAAGCTCCATCAAGTGCAGCACCCTTAGACAGGAACGTGGAGGAAATCCCCTCACCCACAGATACAGACATGCCAGGCATGTCACACACACCCCAAACAGAGAGACGCACTTCCAACAGAAACACAAAAACACCAAAACGATTTGATGAATATGTTATGTACAAGTAAAAACACTAAGTGTTATTGTAAAAAGAGTTGTACAAAGAGTTGTGTAATGTTTGGATGTGTTACATTGGGTACAAGTTGAAAGGAAGTGAAGGATTAATGGTTATGAGGTTAAATAAGATACAAAGTTGTTGTATTTAATTATTTGCACCGGTGAGAAGTAAGTCTCAGTTTTGCCAGGAAAAGGTGAAAGTTATATGTTTTTTGTCAGTGATTTCAGGTACTAATGGTATGATGAAAAAAACCATGTATCATTTGTATAATGATTTTGTGATTGTACATCAGGATACAAATACACTATCAGTCAGGCACAGGCGCAGAAAACTGCGCCTCCCACCAGGCGCAGTTTTCTGCTACTTTGGGGTTATCCGCCCGAGCGACAAGCAAGTGTGCCCGCTACAATCGATTCTCGTAGTTTCTGCGAACAGTCGGTTCCATTGATACCGTCTGTGTACCAGGCGCTCGTTACTGCATTTCTACATCTCTCTCCCTTCCCCCTATGCCTCCCCAACCCTCCCAGCCTGTTCCACTGATGTGCAGTGCACTCCTGTATGCAAAACAGTCAGTGACAAGTGTTAAGTCCTTAAAACAAACACGATAGTATGTATACTACATTGTATCACCATGTCTACCGAAATACGGCATGTATCAGGCACATGAGCCACACGCTCTCACAAACAAACGCCATCGCCATGCACAGAATACAGATGTAGCTCTCCACACACTGACCATACTTAGCTCATTGATACATCAAGAAATAGGCTAGTAAGAATGAAAAGTAGGATTAATTGTGATTACCTTGCTTGTTCTGCCTCAATCGCAGAATCATCTGCAAATAACTCTGATAACTCTGGTATATTATGGGCTCTCTGGTATAACTCTGTCTCTCTGGAATCTCATCTAAAACTGCAGTGTAAGAGCCTTTCATACCCATCGCATAGTCCCTGCCTCTGTGCTTTGCCCATGGTCAGGGAGGTATAGGCCCCACAGAGATGAGGCTGGCACTTTCACAAAAAGTTCTTTGTTTTAGACTGCTGCCTTATGTTTACATAACACCGATAAGAACCCAACCTGCCGGGGAGCCTACTAGGCAGAAGAGAGAGGGGGAAAGAGATGATGTGTTAAGACATGGGAGGTGGCTGTGCTGGGGGAGAGAAAGGGAAAGAGTGTCCCTACCAGTTGTTAAAGATAACGTTTCTGTTACACACTATTCGACGCCTGTTGAGAGAGGCTAAAAAAGAAAGCAAACCGTTGGTTATTCAAAAAACAGTTACCTAATTATGTATTCCGACCAGAATTACGCCAGATGTCATGGTTCTTTCTCCTTAGAAAAAGGATTATTATGCAAGATTAGGTATTTGGCTTACTACACATGAAAAATCAGAAAAGTGTCAAGGTTCAATTTTTCCTACAAAATTAATATCGATTTGGTGTCTTCGTCACCAAAATTTTCTCCATGCCTTTTACACTACGAGCATCGCGTTGCATGATGGGTATTTTCATTATAATATTCATGATAGCAGAATTCAGCGCTTTTTCACAGGCGCAGTTTTCTGCGCCTGGGCCTGACTGACTATGAGGAGTATGCGACCTCAAGCTTCACGAGTTAAAAAACAAACAAAAAATTCAAGCATTGTAAGATATTTCATTATAGGCTATGAGTACACAGAAACAGTGTCTACAAAAATAGATAATCAGAAAGTATGGTTTAAGTAAAACCATTGGTTATGAGCAAGGAGAAGTTATTGGTTTAGAAGACATGTTTTGTGTATTTGTTTTCACCAAAGCAAGGAGGGAAATGTAACGAGTATGTTAAATGTTGTTTTGGGAATATTTCAGTTTGAAAAAAAAAATCCCTGTGTATAATTATCTAAAGGGGGAGGAATGTTATATAGGAGATTGAGTTGTTAAGACTAGTCATACAAGGTCTGAAAACACAGACTATATGATAGTACAGTACACTGACATACATGTATCTATATGTGTTGTAGACACGACGGGACTGCAACTGAAGTAATAAAGGAGTACAGATGTGCTCTTGTGATTGGCTTCAAATCATGACTTTGAATTGTCTGTATTTCGGCTCAAGTGAACTCTCAAACATAACAGTTATGGTTTAGTCAGCAAAATGTGAAGACACTCCACGCTAACTTGTAGAGGAGCACTACGTGTGGACAGAGCGCGACCATTGAAATTTGTCTGAGATCTGTCTCTTCTCGTTGCCGTCGGTCATGGGCTTCTGAGACAGATTCCGGCGGTAGCCGGTAGTAAAATGGTAATGCAGTATTGGCAGTAAGCCAATATCGTATCTAAGAGGCAAGAAGATATACCTCAAGTTTCACTCTACCAAATTCCACCAAAATTTCAGGGATTCCTTAGTATCTCATTTCCAGTCACTCACATAAATTTGAATTAAATGAGACATGGGGAAGCATTGAATTCAACGTTGACTTAGTTGTGGTTGTTTCTGCTCGCGCTCACAGCTTACGCTGTCTAATGTTAACGTTACACATTACGGTGGCTTTTAAATAAGGGGGACCATCATAGACATCATAAAAAACAAGGTTATATGCCTTCTAACCTGGAGTAATGTGTAACTCATCATGAAATATAGATTGCTAGTTGTTCTCCCCCCCCCCCATGAGACTAACAATTAGAGTTACTGTCACACAGGTCAGTATCATTACGACAGCGCTTAGCTGACTGCAGTTATTCACGCGATTACGATTACTCTCCATAGGCATTCATTGTCGGCAGGTAGTTCGCCGTACAGGAGGAAAAGAATATGAAGTTTCCGTGACAACCTGAGGACATACGTTGATGCAGCAGGAAGAGATGATGGATGTGTGAGGTAAGACATCGTGTCCTCATTGATAGATTCCCACTGGTGTGATATTTTGAATGGAAAGTGCTTCAGTAATATTATACTAATCACAGAGTTAGGAAAATTGACTTTATTTCTTTTTTTTTTCTTCTATGAACGTGATGTTTTCTTATGGATAGTTATGAGATTGAATAAGCTGAATGAACAATTCTCAGAGGATATAGATATGTGATATAAACAGCCATCCCTATCTTTCAACAGAGCAGAATTCTGGATGCCTAATCCAGTCAAGTACTAACTTAGTCAAGTACTTGTACTGTTTGAAAATTGTTGTTCAAATTTTACCTCTTTATTGTTATTTATTTGTGTGTGTGTGCGTGTGTGTGTGTGTGTGTGTTGAAACTAAAGTTTCAAAGATGAAGTTTAGGAAGTCAAGACTTTATGCCCCATTGTGAATGTATTTTACTTTTGTGATAAACTTGGAATATAGTGATTTGGTGTGTTTTTTCAAAGCTAGTAATATTAGGAATAATAAAGTAGTGATGGTAGTGATCATAATAAAATTTTCATGATGAATTATCACTGTTGTTATTACGTGAATAATGAAAATGATGTTTCTAGTCATGATTATCATCATCATCATCATCATCATCATCATTTATCATTGCTTTACCCCTTGCAGAATTACATATATGCCTCTAAATATATTGTAGGCAAACTGTAATAGCAGTACCTAGAGAAACCTGAAACAAGTACCGGTACATCAATATGGTACTAACTGGAAACATTTCAGTTCATCTTTTCAACATCAAGTTTATTATATGTTGATAAAATGATGTTCCAAAAGGTATACAGTATTTACCCAGTAATGTCATGCATTGTATTTCTGTTGTTTCCACTAATACACAATGGCAGCTACAGTGTGAGAATGTTTAAGGCCATGAGGGGACCTGTAACTATGCCGTCTACGAGATCTGGGAAACAGAAGAGGACTGGAAGACGCGAGTCACTTTGTGTTGATCTCTATTGATCCAGTGATGGTTTTGCCAGGTTTGACACTGTAGCTCCTTATTATAAAGCATAGATTATTAAGTTCAGAAGAAAATCAAGCACACAATTCCATACTTCATTTGTCAGAATAAATTGTGCAGTATTAAAAGAAAAAAAAAGTGTCGTGTTCAGAATGTGTTCACTGTTATTGTAGTTTGTGTTTATTTGTTTGTTTGGTGGGTCATAGGATTTATGTACCAGATGTAATTGCTTATGATTTGTGGTATTTTGTAGTGCATGTATCATGTTCTTTGTTGATAAGCTTGTCTTGTATTCTTTCAGGAACTTTGCTGGTGCCAAGTCAAAGTCTTTCCGTCGAGAGAATGTGGATCTTTTGGACAAACCAGAGCAGCTGTCTTCAATGGCTATACCAGGTGAGAGTCATGTTACCCCAGTGATAGCTGGAGTCCAATTCCAGAGTGGTTAACCCTGACTTTAACTAGTGGGGAAATTCTGTGTAATCAACATATTGCTTACAGGAGCCATGCTTGTGCTGCGATAACTATTTTATCAGAGGATCCTGATCAGTGTATATCAAAATTTTACGACCCTCATAAAGGTAGTTACATCAATCAGCTAATCTTTGAGGAGTTGTAGATTCAGAAAGAAATGAAGACAGGATACTGTAAAGATTTTTGTTTCAAAAAGTAGATTCTAGAGTATCTATCTTGTGTTGCAATAATCAAAAGTGCACACCCAATTCTTAACAATCTCTATTCTCTACTTACACAAAATGTTGTTCTTACACCCCAATGGAAGTAGTTTTGTGCATACTGTAAAGCAAGAAATATTTGCAGTGTGAAATTTTCTTGAATCACAGCTGACAGCCTTTTTTTTTTTTCTTTTTTTTTATGCCTCCGCCACGAAGTGGTGCCGGAGGCATTATGTTTTCGGGTTGTCCGTCCGTCCGTCCGTCCTTCCGTCCGTAATGAATTTTGTGGACAGCGTAACTAAAAAACCTTTTGAGGTATCCTAATGAAACTTGGCATGTATGTGTATTAGGGGGTGAAGTTGTGCCTATCAACTTTTGGGTGCACATGCTCAAGATCAAAGGTCAAAAGGTCAAGGCCAAATATGTAAAATTTCACTATTTCCACCATATCTATGCAATACCTGAAGATATTTTCTTAAAACTTAGTGTATACATGTATTACCCAATTAAGATTCTCTGGCGGAAGTTTGGGGTCATGAGGTCAAAGGTCAAAGGTCAAAAGGTCAAGTAACAATATTTTTTTGTCCGTAACTTGGAAATTGTTCATGGTATCTTCATGGAACATAGCATATATACATGTACTGACTGACAATGATTATCTAGAGAATTTAGGGTTCATGGGGTCAAAGGTCAGGGGCCAAAGACAAGGGCAACACTTCAACATTTTACTATTTCCCTCATATTTATGCAATGCCAGCGGGATTATTTTTTTTTTTTTACACTTGGTGTATGCATGTATAACCTGATAGAGATTCTCTGGAAACTTTTTTTTTCTTTTCTTTTTTGCCTTAAAGGTCAAAAGGTCAAAGATCAATGGAAAGTGCTGAACTAACTTTTTCCTCCATATCTAAGAAGTGGCTCAAGGTATCTTGAAACTTTCTACATATTTATGCATGTTCTGCCTGACAGTGATTATCCTATGAATTTTACGGTCAAAGGCCAGATGAAAATGGTAACAATGTACATTTTGTAGTTTTCAATACAGAAATTGCACTTTTTTTCCATACCTTGAAAAGTACTCAATGCATAAACTTATGAAGGGCAAAGTCAAGTTAAAGTTCTTAAATCCCCAAATGCATGCTCTCCTATTCATCCAATTAAACTTAGGTCAAGGAATGTGAATATTCAACACATTTGTGACAAACTTGTTATTTTAATATTTTGCCAATTGTGTGAAAATGTAATCACACATTGTCCACATGTACAGTAGACCTATTAGGAGAATCATGCATTATGGCGGAGGCATACCAGTCGCCTTAGCGACATTTCTAGTTCAGCATGCCACTTGAATTCAATGCATACAGTGCATACAGTGTAAACAAGAACTTTTGCATGTACATGTGTTTTGATTTTGTGAGTCTTGGATCTCACAAAATGTGCAAAATTGGAATACACACGAAAATGTTTGGCTTAAAATGGTTCACTATTTTTGCTTCAATTGAGTTCTGCGTGCCAAAAACGAAAGATTGTATACTTCATTCCGTTCAAAATAATTGTATGGTGGAATAATTATTCAAATATAGGCATTAAAGACTCTAAACAGTGTTTTCACGGAAGAATTAAAATGGGTTGATGCTTATTCTCCAACAAACGTTATTCATTCATCCATTTCATTCATTCATCTCATTTATTTTCACTTTCATTATTGGTTGACAAAATCTGTATTAAAAACACAAACAAACAAACAAAAATGCACTGTGTCAAATATGATAATGGAGAAATCATGAGAAGCACAACGTAGTCTTATTGAAAATGACCCCTTAATAACAAATATGATGTAAATATGTGTAATCATTTATAATCATTTGTAATTTGATTGAAACAAACATGAATACAAATTGTGATAGGATTATGCATTGATTTCTACTTTGCAAGAAATCAGTTGAAATTTGAATTATTGATGAAAACTTATCCCGTAATGACCACTTTGCATGGACACATTAATGATTATGCAAAAGTATGAAGTGAAGGATCTATGAAGTTAGATTGCAACATACGGTTTTGTCTGTTTGTTTGTTTCTCTGTGTTGGTAGGAGCATAGCTGCCTTGGACCCTGATAGCCCTATCCATCATCATGAGGTTTCCCAACCCAATCAATGCCATGCAGAGCCTTTGGATCAACGTCATCATGGAAGGACCACCTGCTCAAGGATGAGCCACAATGTGTACACATCAGCAGGTCTGAGAGTATTCTGAAGGGGGAGGGCAATTATGCCGGCAGTGCAGTCATTATTCTGATTCAGTCTAATTAGGCCACTCTGCATAAAGATTCACAATCAATCAATCAGTCAATCAATCAATCAATCAATCAATCAATCAATCAAATTTCTTCAAGCAAATATCTTTGAACCTCATTAAAGCTTTGGTTTCAAAATATTTCATTTTACCTTTTCATCGGCTAAAGCAGCATCTTAGTGAGTACCATTATAATTCTTCAGTCATGGGGAAAATAATTTTGTAAAAGTAAAAATCAATACCTCTCAAATCAGCAGTGTTTTGAAGTCTCATTTGTATGCCACTCTCCTTCTCTTTGTGACCCTTCTTATTGGAAAGTCTGGACGCCAGCTATTTCTAGTCTACACATTAATGTTGTTTCCAGAAATTCTTTCTGTCTATATGGCTACAGATTTTATTGTTAATTTGGAAGAAAGGACAAATATTTGTTCATTCTGTAAAAAAAAAAAAAAAGAAAGAAAGAGTGTGTATACATGTATTATCAAAGATGGATAACGAACAAATACTGATGTCACTCGTGTTTTGACTCCATGTACGGGATTTCTATTTTGTTTGTGCGAGCGGCACACCTGTGTCGAGCAGGCTGGAATGGCGTGCACCGGGGAAGCAGTAGGTGCGAGGTAAAATGCTAAGGCACTGATTTAAATGTTATTGGGTTTCTAGGATATGGGGGAATTTGGTCTGGGGATTGGACAAAATTTTTGCGCGGTAAGCTGACCGAGGTGTTGTGGAAGGTCCAAACACTAAATCTGGGCAGTCTACAGCAGATAATTTGAAAAGAGTGGTGGAGCTAGTAGCGCTCTTCCATGTGGACGGGGCAGAGCTGTGCACGAGAGAGAGAGAGGGAGAGAGACATAGAGAGGAGCCGAGGACTTCCCACTGGCAAACAATTCAGGCTGGCAGGCTAGTCTCATCACAAGGCTTCCCACTGTGCACCCCGGACCAACACGAACAAGCTTCAATATATCCCCGCATAGGAGACGCCAGTTCCGGACGCATCTGACGTGAAAGGTGACGCCACCGGACCGGCAGCCCATGTCTCCGCTGGTATATGACCTCCGAACGCCACATCGTCGTCCCGGACGTCACTGACCCCGCTTCCCATTCGTAAGGCCGGTGTGACGCACTCCGGTAGACGCCGTGGTTGGACTGGTACCCTCACAGGGGGACTCTGCAGAGTACTGCATCTCGCCGGACGCACCGCGTCCGCGACGACCTCGCCAACCTCGCCGACCTCGCCGACCTCGCACTCAGCCGTCGTAGGGCTCTACCCCAGCTGTACTACAGGAACGTTCCGCGCGTGGTTTGAAGTATTGTGCCAATTAATTACTGAGTTTTGGGCTGGGTTAACTGTATAGCTTTCGTAGTGTGTGCGGGCTTCAGTAGTGTAAGAGACCTCCGATAGTCGGAAATACTTGTTTTGTTCTTTTTTTTTCACTTGCCTTGTTTTCTGATTGACAAGATAAATTACAAAATAAAATTGATTTGGTTGAAAAGTATTCAAGGGAGTCACCGTGCATTGTGTCCTACTTCATGGTATTCTTCCGTGGGCAACGCCCTTGTGACATTAAATGGCGACCACGAAGGGACCCGAACCCTCAATCTTCCGATACGAAGTCGGAACACAAGCCCCCAATTTAAGCATCTTCTGTCAGATGCTTTGTCATGCGGATTGTAATATTAGATAATGATGCATGTATTGATTTGATTAGATTTATCCATTGTCTTTATAGATACTTGGCTGTGTATATTAGTACATGCAGTAGCAGCATTTATCTTCACATACAGTATGCAATGAATTGTTTTGCTCCATGAAGCCTTTCCAGAGTATAAGGACAAGCATGATACTATCTTGAGCTGGGATTTATCAACCTGTGCCTGTCTAGCAGTCCAGATGGCACTGTAATAACGACTGTTCCTCTCAATTAGATGCAATCCTGCCTCAGCCTCCTCTGTGTCAGACAAAGTCATAAAAAGACGTGTAGCATACATGTATGAATACAAGACCATACATACTGTCTGATGCACCACTGGTGATGAAATAACTCAGTTGTGTACAGACTTTGTCAGTACGTTTCAACATAAAGTAATGAGTGATAATTTTGATAAGTAATGTTGTCAAACATGCAGATCATGCCTTGGTTAGCTGTCCTTCAAGATGTAACTGATGTTGGTTATCTACTTCCCACCACTACAGGAAATATTCCAGATGGAATCACTGTCAGTATAAGGTGAGTGTGGCATGAACTTCCCTCCCCTTCTCCCATCCCACTGGTGTATTCGCACACTTTTGTCATGTTATCGTTGAAACCAAGGGCCGTCATTTAAGTATCACAGGCTAATTGTTAATTGTACACATTGTAAAATTATTGCCCATTGTACGCTAATGTGTACAAATGTGTCCTTTAAAAGCAAAAAAAAAAAAATTGAATGAGTTAACCATGTGTAAAACATCTGTCATTATGATTGTATTTCTTCACAACTAAACCTCAGCACTTCTGTAGGATTTCTTGTATTCTGCTCTGCTTCATGTTTTGAGAAAATTAGAGGTTTCTTATACTTTTTTTTCACTTTATAAGATATTTGTAGGAAAATAATGCTATATATTTGGTTTCATAGGCTGCTGACTGGATGGTATAATTGACTAATTTAATGTCTAATGCACTACAATGACTTCCATGTCTGTTTAATTAGAGGGGCAATCAGGCACAGTTTTACTCTTTTCCATAGAACTCCTTTTAATGACTTACTCTCGATTGACTGATTTTTGTTGCTCATTTCAGATATCTGTTTCTTGGTGATGCTGACTTCCTCTGTCTTAGTTGTGCCGGTGATTAAAAGTAGGGTCATCGGCGGTTGAGTCGGCGTCACATCATCAAGCAACTGTGTGATTTTGAACTTGTTTGACCTGACGATGGTCTCATTGATACTTGGCAGGAATCTTATGTGGTTTTGCAGTATTTCTGACGCATTCAATCTGTCAAAATCTTCATACATGTACTGGTGGACATTTGTTTGGTTGGGTATACTCAGTGAAAGTCATTAATAAGTGAAGACTGTGTACCTGCTACCTGTATTTTAGGTGTAAAACTCATATTTAACGAAACCCCATTCGATAGAGAGGATCATTTGCATCCAAAATTTGTTATATAATAACCAGTTTAAAAGCCGTCACGACATACCGGTCAGAAATTCTTGGGCTAAATCACCCAGCACCACTGACAAATCGATTCTCTGAATAATACTAAATAAAATCTTCGAACCGGACTTATCAGTCGCCAACACGCTGTACTGCGCGGCCATTTTCTGACACCAGCTGTTGTTGTTGTTGTTTTTGATAATTCGCAAACCCGTATCGCGTAACGATGTATTTCCTTTTTTTTGTGTGTGTGTGAAAAGTTCAGGGTCGGGGGGTTTTCTAGGGTCGGGCGGGTTACGCCAATACAATGATTTTTTTTTTTTTTTTTTGCCTTATGGAAGTGTTCCTGTTTGCACAAGGTTTTATATTTAAGTGTTTCTCATGGTTCTTATAATGGGCATTTACTTTAAACAATTATGACTGATAATGGTTTTTATTGATGATGAAGGTTGCCAGTATTGAGTAATGCATTTATATTTAGTTCATTTCTTGAATCTGTAGCATTTGATTTCATGTATTTGAAATTTTGCAATTGGTACATGAATGCCAACTCTTTCATCTGCACTATTGCAGTCTTTCAGCAGTTACAGATTTGTATGATGATAAGATGACAAGAACATTTTAATGTGTAATGCTGCTTAAAGGGACAAAACAAATCATGCCCCTATGAAATTGAATTCAAGTTAGTTCTCTCCCTCCCCTTTCCCAAGTAAACATACAGATTTCATAGTTGTGATGACATTCTCTGTCAGAATCGTCTTTGATATATTTGCAAGTTATATAGCACTGGTTACTCAGAGGAATACCAATACCAATGTCAACCCATCACTCTCAGTCAAGCAATTTTTTTTTTTTTGGTTGATAGCTGATGATGTTAGTTGAAGGCGGAAGATTGATTATATGGCTCATTGCCAGTCATTCCAATGTTTAATCCACTCAATGTGTTTATGTCACATCCTCAGTCATCATGACATCATAATAATGTTTGTATTATTTTTATGACAATATTACATCCCTATCACATCGCCAGCTCATTATCAACATGACATACTCACATCATCATCATCATTAGATTATCATGACAGAATCCTGATAGCTGAATTACATTCATGAATGTGAACAGGAACCACAAGGAGAACAGTGCAAAGATCACTAAAGTGGCTACCCTCTATGAATAAGACTAAATCATCATCATCATCGTCATTGTCATCAAGACATAATTCTTATACCTTTATAACATCATAGCATCATTCTCACATTATTGTGACATCATCACCAAACACTGTGACATCATCATGACACTAATGTGACATCACATCATTTTCCTATCATTCTTCATATTGTCCCTAAACCGTGACATCATCCTGCCATTAACCTTCCATCGCTTTCCTTTTACCCACTCCAATGAATAGCACTTTTAATGGGATAGAGATTTTATAGTCTCTATGCAAGGGGTAAACCCATTTTATCCTCTTTATTATGAGCAGGTCTAGCTCTGTAAGAATATTGGATATCACCTTGCTCAGTACAAAAATACTGTCTGTGGTGTTTCCTCAGTATTCATGACTCTTTAAATTGCCAGAGGTTACAATGTAAATATCTCGAAATACTGCACCATTTAACTTTGAATGAAATTTTATGATAGATTAATTTGATCACTGTGGTCCAATTGAAATGTACTTACATTGTCAGATTACATGATATGAGCTGAAGGACCCCTGACTGTAAACTATAAACTGCCATATGTAGATTGTTGAAAACAGTAAGATTTACAGTGGAAAGGCAGGATTTACATCCTGGTGTTGGGAAGAAAAATCCACATTCAGTTTTTCACATTGGCTGTGATAATGCTGGAAGAGCATAAAAAGAATTGATAGTGTTTAGCTCTCAGTCTTCTAAAGTTCTAGTGGGTTTTCCTTAGTTCAAAAATGTGATTTAGTCCACATTGTGAACAAAGTTCCTTCATAGGTGTGTGAGTTTTTATTGTGTGTCTGTCTGTTTGTCAGTGTTGTTGAGTGTATATGAATCTTTCCTTTGGATTCAGAAATTATTCGTAAATTTCC
The DNA here is from genome assembly GCA_033980235.1 of Diadema setosum. Taxonomy (NCBI): domain Eukaryota; kingdom Metazoa; phylum Echinodermata; class Echinoidea; order Diadematoida; family Diadematidae; genus Diadema; species Diadema setosum. The sequence goes on along the minus strand of CM067065.1, from coordinate 5,575,170 downwards.
AAATTATCGTCTTATCAAGGAGGTACTAGTACCTCCTTGGTCTTATAAAGTTTTTTTTTTTTTTTTTCAATTACTTAGCAATGTACAATCCATACAGGAGTGCCTCTCTTGATCATGTTTTCCAGCTTATCTGAGATTCTAATATCAAAGACTTCCTACAGCAAGTGTAATTGTGTGGTATCTCTAGACTGATGAATATCTGCATAGATAGTTCTATTTGTCTCAGAGTTAATTTTAAAGGGATGTTGACTTGAATCCTGTTTATTTAAGTGATCAATGTGAAATACTTTTGTTTATTGACAAAGTTGAACAAAGTTGCTCACAATATACACTGGAACTGGAAATACAAATGAAGTCAGTGACACGATGGGTGCATCTGTTTTACACTCCACATCTTTATTAAAGTTGTACATACAGAATTATACTAGTATATGTGGTAACAGTTCAGCATTGATGTTCATAAGGCCGTGTGTGTAGTCTTGACTTTCAGACCCACCTTATCTTTGACACAGTTGTAGTCTGTATCATGTTAACTCTGATTGTTTGTAGGTTGTTTTCACAGTGATGTACACAGCAGGATCCTGTATAAACTATTGATGTGCAATAGTCATACTCAGAGAACGGGACTTCATTGGATGATACAATACTTTATATTGATGATCTTTGTCCTGTAATGCCGGCTGACAGTAGACTGGTGTAAGCCAAGTTTTCATGTTAACAAGAATTTGATTATGTGTTCAGTGCCTTCAAAGATCAGTGTACATGTACCACTTGCGAGTAAGATTCTTTATGTCTGGAGGTGCTTCAAGTGTGGCTTAACAGAGTTTCCTCTTAACCAATTGAGAACCAGTCGGAGTATACTAGGGCAGGTGTCTATGGGAAATGCTTGTTGTCGCAAAATCAGTCAGTCCTCATTGGGTTAAGGCTAACTTGTGTCGTAAGCAAATGTCTGCCCCCTCTGATTGAAACAGGTTTACAGTATACAGCATAATTTCAGAGCAGAAGCATTGTACTTGCCATTCAAAATTAGCATTCATTAATTATTATGAGACTGAAATGAAATGAATTTGAAAAATATAAAAAAAAGATATGTGACAAGGCATGTACATTTGTGCCAATTGCCTCATTTAGATTGTAGAAGATTGGAATTTGATTTCATGAATTTGAAAGATTGGAATTTGTGACACCTTGACTGTGGCATTAAGCTGGCAATGCCAGAGAAGCTTCAACCACATGACATGTAAGAAATATGATTGAAGCTTGGAAGTTAAGGGAACTGTTTTTGATAGAAAAGAAAGATCCCTTCTGAAATGAATAAAACCTGCATTACTTGCGACTTTTCAAAGTGTAATATTTCAAATATTGACTGGATGTGCCATGCCTACGAGCCCCCTACATGTTACATTGTAAGTGGATCAGTGTTGTAATTGTTGAAGTGCTTCAAGTCTTTTTTGAAAAGGCGCTATATACTGTAATTATTGGTTATCATATGTTATTATGTTTTATCTGTGAGTGTCTGATGAAGAAAATGTATGTTTCAATATCTCTCATGTTTCAACAGGAGAAATATGGGGGTTATTTCAGTGCAAATTGTAATCTGCGATGCAACTTTTACAACATAACGGTAAGCATACAAATTTTACCTGGTAATACATGTACTCAGTAATATTCAGATCTTACTCAGTAACATGAAATAACAATGCCATAATGTTAGAAATACTGCCTGCTGGCTCATCTGTGAAATAAGTTCAGCCTCTGAAATCTTGTTACTTCTGGCCATAAGTGGGCGATTCATGACAGGAAACAATTTATCCCCCAAAACTGTGTGGCCTACAGGTGACATCTCTTGGGTCTGTTGTGAATGGAAAATATGGACTGATAACAAAGGGACTGTACCCAAACTACTGTGAAAGCAGTGTGGTTCAGAGCTCTTTAGTAGGTTGTGTGGAATACATACAACAGCAGTGCGAGCTGTCTTGTTGAATAATGGCAAGCCAATTTGAATATACAGTGTTATTTACATAGACTTTGTATTTCTTTTATGTCCAGAATTGTTAATGACTGCAATTAAATTTCCATCTTGTGATTGGTATGGCACGAATATCTTTCCTTGTTAACTTGGCATACAAAGTGAAAGGAGTGATTGAATGCGTGAGTGGATGAATGATACACAAGATAAATTTATGACTGAAAAAGTGAGATAGTTACTACGTACATCATATAGCTGTGTACACAACTGAATGACGCCATCCCACAAACTGTAAGTTTTCTATAATATATTGTAAGTTGTGCGACTGGAAACAACCAATTCATTGTAAATGGGCAAATTAGTTTACTGCTGCTCAGAAGAGTACAGTACAAATGTATATGCTCCAGGTGAATGACTGCAAAATTAGAGGTTTTGGTGTTTGTTTGTTTTTTTCATACAAGATGCAGTGCAACATACTACTAGTACTCGAGGAATAATAACAGTGTTGAAAGTATGGAGACCTATAGTGAACAAACCATAAGAGCAATCAAATGAAAACACACACACACACACACACACACACTCTCACATACAAAAAAAAAAACTTGGCACATAATAGCATATATGTGTTCCTTTTCAATCCATGACTATGATTGTGATGAAATTAGTGTATCATCCTTGCAAGTTTTATAACATGGATTCTATATTTGTATCCAGTTTTATTCATTCTTTGATAACTGCTGCAAAAGTTCCAACACAAATGAAAATACAGTCAACCTTGCAACGGCCTCGCATAAGTCAAATAATCACCCAAGTCAAAGGTCCTTTTCAAGTCCTCTTCTCTTTATACCGGTACATTCTATTAATTTTAATCCCTCATTAGTTGAATTTTCTCTGATCGAAGCTATTTCTTCAGTCCAAATAGATTCGACATGGGCAAGGTTGACTATAGTTCAATTCCTTCAACATATTCTACAAACATTTATTGACATTTTGATACTACATATGGAATATGTTTGCCGTAGTTCAATGGCACCTCTACTAACCACCACACAACACTTCTCCCATCTATTCAGACATGAAGTTTTTAATGACAATCTCCTAGAGTGCATGGGCTGCTCTTCTGGGAATTGTTGATATCATTACCACGAGGGATCTCGGCTCTGTGCTATGACCCAAGGAACCTTACAGGGGCACCCATAGCAACAACTGCCTTGAAGAAAAGCAGTTCATATCTGTACATACATGTATTATATAATGAAGAAAATTGTATGAAAATTTAGTAGGTTGATGGCAATAGCACTTGGATAGCCAATTCACACATCTGCGCTGCCATTTCACGTGCATTGCAATCGTATTGGATATTGGTCACCTCTCTCACTATTGAAGCCAAGTGCTTACCCTACATGTGCATATGAATGTGCTGCTACAAATCAAGAGGGCAGTTTAGTATAATATGGGTCAGTTTGGGTACTGTGGGAACTACAGGTAATTGCTGACTGTATGCCCCAATTCTTAACCAATCAGACTTGAAGATTCATCAAATGAAGTATCTGGTTGTAGTGATGAAGTATGCATCTGGTTGTATAGTGATGAGGTATATAGCTGGTTGTATAGTGATGATGTGATGAAATACTAGTACAAAATATGTACTATGTACCATTAACTGGTTGTACGTGTATTTGTATTGTGATGATGTAACCCCGGCGCGGGGCGCTGTAACCAGTAACGTGTCGGGGTCACTGCTGCATGCGGTTACCGCTGATGTTGCTCTGCCACGGCCACGACCTGATCCCGATCTCGCGCTCGCCAACTGGCAATGGCGGAGATTAAGCTGTGCTGAATCTTTTGCATAACGCCATGGCGGGATCATTCCTACTCCCACTTTCAGAACAGTGGAAGCCATGGCCCATGCGTGAAGTCTTGAGCTAGATCGACATCGAAATCGCGAAAGCTACCGCGCTCAAACCCCACCACTCGATCGAGCATCCCACCGCGGCGGCCAGCGGCGCACTGCGCCGCGCCGATGACGGGCTAGCTAGCTGTAGTGTGCTATGCATGGTACACGTGCAGTGTATGCATGCGTACGTGTTGCGCTGCATGTAGACAAGTCGCATGGGCCAGCTTGGTACACAGCGAATATTGCGCACTCGTTTTGTCGAACGTATTTTGTCATGAAACGTATTTCAGCTCATGAAATGTATTTTCATGGAATGGTTTTTCGTTCATCGAATGATTTTTTTTCGAAAGTATGGAAAGCCATGTATGTAAAACACTTTTTGTCAAATATATTTTGGGTCTAATATATTTTTGTTGAAATGAATATATTTTGTCGAATATATTTTCGTCAGATATATTTTTTGGTCAAATATATTTTGGGTCAAACATATTTTGTGTCAAGTATATTTTTGGTGAAATATATATTTTGTCGAATATATTTTTGGTCTAATATATTTTTGGTCAAATATAATTTTGGTCAAATATGTTTTGGTGAAATATATATATATTTTTGTCAAACATATATTTTGGTCAAACCTATATATTTTTTTTTGTCAAATATATATTTTGTTTGAATATATTTTTGTCAAATACATATTTTATTGAATATATCTTTTATCAAATATATATTTTGTCGAATATATTTTTGTTGAATGAAATTTTACTTGATGAAATGGTTTTTTAGTTGGTGTCGAACATAAATATTTGATTCCCCTCTGGCGTGAAATACAAAAGGGACCGACTGTTTAACTTCGACACAGCCGAAATTCGACTTTCGCACTTCAGCTTATGCATATATTCCTTAGAGAAAGTACATAAAGTTAAAATCAGAACTTTTTATTTATCTTCGAATTAAGTGATTTTCAACTCACTGAACGTCGACTTATCCGAGGTTTACTGCATCTGAATTATCCTTTGCATATTTAATTACTACCAATAATATGAAACCTCTGCACAAATGTAAACAAGACAATGGATGAAATGCACTGGTTCCAACTAGATCGTAAATTGACAAGGCACTGTTGGAATGAGATATTCATCAAAGAGAAATATTGCAGTCTACCAGAGAGGCGACAGTTAAGTATGAAAATGTGTGACAACCTATGACCAGTAGCAGAGGTTACATATATCAGAGTTAAACATTGAATATTTATACAATGTAACTTCAAGTAATGCGAAACATCTGCACTGATGTAACAAGACAATGATTGAGATGCACTTTTACAGTACCTACTGAATCATAAATAAACCTCTTTGCTGATATATTTAAATCTTGTGCATATCATTTGAACAAAAGTTGTTCCTAGCAACCTGAAAGCTCACACGAGGCCTGTTCAACACAATAAAAACTGGTGTGTGTAAAGTGGATTCGCCCGATGATAATGCACGGGTTACTAGACCCCGTTTACAGTGCGGGGCCGGGCTCGGCCGCGGCTCGGCCGCGGCCGAACCCGGCCTCAATTGCGCGGCCGAGCCTCGCAATTTTGTCCGTTTACACTGCTGGGCTCGGCCGCGCTTTTAATTCAAACCTTTCAATATTTTGTCGTAGTGGCGCTCTGCTTGTAAACAAATGCAATTTGGTATAGCCTGGTTTTCAGACCCTTTGCCAACTGGATTCCGTTGCGACGAAGTCGCCGCTCGGGCAAAGGCCTTTGCCGAAGGAAAAATCCTTTGCAGGACAAAACCAACCTAAACTATACTAGTTTTCCACGTTGAGGGGGTTAATATCGTGAATAGCGAAATAGTACGGGCAGAGGGTCTGGAAGCCAGACTAAATTTGGCCGCGCATTTGGCCCAGTTTGCGTTTACACCAAGACCCCGTTTACAGTGCGAGGCTCGGCCGCGGCTCGGCCGCGGCCGAGTCCAGCCCCGCTTCAGTGTAAACGCGCAAAAGGCCAAATGCGAGGCCAAAATTGGCCTCGCATTTGGCCTCGCTCTGGAGGTGGTCTCGGCCGCGGCCGAGCCGCGGCCGAGCCCTGCCTTTTCTTGGTGTAAACGCAAACTGGGCCAAATGCGCGGCCAATTGCGCGGCCAGTTTTAGTCTGGCTTCCAAACCCTCTGCCTGTATCTTTCGCTGTTCAGGATATCAACCCCCTCAACGTCGAAAGCTAGTATAGTTTAAGGTGGTTTTGTCCTGCAAAGGATTTTTTCCTTCGGCAAAGGCCTTTGCCCGAACGGCGACTTCGTTGCCACGGAATTCAGTTGACAAAGGGTCTGAAAACCAGACAATACCAAATTGCGTTAGTTTACAAGCAGAGCGCCACTACGACCAAATAATGAAAGGTTTGAATCGAAAGCGCGGCCGAGCCCAGCAGTGTAAACGGACAAAATTGCGAGGCTCGGCCGCGCAATTGAGGCCGGGCTCGGCCGCGGCCGAGCCGCGGCCGAGCCCGGCCCCGCACTGTAAACGGGGTCCAAGAAGAGGCCGGGCTCGAGACCACCTCCAGAGCGAGGCCAAATGCGAGGCCAATTTTGGCCTCGCATTTGGCCTTTTGCGCGTTTACACTGAGGCGGGGCTGGGCTCGGCCGCGGCTCGGCCGCGGCCGAGCCTCGCACTGTAAACGGGGTCCAAAATGACTCAACACTAGGCACTGCCAGGCCCCGAGAGAACAGACTTGACCGCAACAGCAAGAACTCCGTCATTCCAGGAAGAAAGACGATTTATAGTGGCATTTAAATAAACTAAAAGAAGGTACAGATTTTAAATGAGCTGGGAGATTATTCCAGACCTTGGGACCAGAAAAACGCACTGTGTGTTGAAATGAGACTTTTTTATGCTTTGGAATGTGAATTGATGAAGCTGATCTGGTTTCATACTTATGATATTCCGAGTTTACTTCAAATAAGCTACATAGATGATCAGGAAAAAGATTATTTGCACACTTATACATAAATAAACCCAATTGGAGTGTATTGATATCTTTTAAACGCAGTAACTAACACTTATTTACAAAGGCCCAAATTATTGGAATTCTTGAATCATGATATAAAAAACGCCCCATCCATATATTCTTTCAAGAGGAGACTGAAGTCCTTTCTATTGCAATCGTATGACTCTACAGTACTGAACTAGCCATTTGGCCTTCTTTCTCACATACTGACTTATTCACCTTTTCTCCTCTTTGAAGAATAACTTGTATTCTTTTGGATGTCTGCTGCCATCTACGCTATCGCCCAAAGCGTCAAAGACTTGAATTTCTGTCTTGCGCCTGTTCATACGTCCCTTCATTTCCTTGCTTTTCTCCTTTCAGGCGTTACAATATCACTTTTTTTCCCTCTACAATTATCATCTGTTTCTCTTGACATGCTTCTGTCGAAGATCGCTGTCTCTGTTGTGCATTTTCGTTTGCTATTTTGTCTTCTGTTTGTTAGTCTGGTCCATTCAGTTTTGTCCCGTACAGCCTTTTCTTCAGTAGTTGTTTCGTTGTCTAGTCTTTTTTTATGTTTGTTTGCGTCTACGAAGGTAAATGAATTTATCTGTGAATCTAATTCTCAGTGGGCTTCCAGACTTCTTCCAGACTTCTTCCTCTTCTTTTTTCTTTTTTTCCTTTTGTATTTATGATGCTTCAATTAATCTTCCCATTGATGTTATTTTACCAGAGGGCCCACATTCTACAAGCTCTGTCTTTTTACTGGGTCTCTCCATTTTTCACACTTTAAGCAAAGTTATACATGTACTTCATTTCGATCACTTCTGTTTCTTTTTTACAACAATGTATAATTACTATAAGGTCCTCAATTGTTGTACATTCTTTTCAATACATAATGTTCTGTTTACCTTATTCTCTGTTGTCAAAAGAAGTGTAACTTATGTTTTGTCGGAAAATGAAATAAACTTTGAATTGAATTGAATTAACTTTAACTCATTAAACAATGTATCATTTCGAACACCACCAGGACCTATATTTCGTACATTACATAAATATCTAATGATATGATTTTGATAAACCTGTAATCGTTTCAGACTTGATTCAAACGTATTTCCCCAGACAATATTACAATACGTTAGGTAAGGTAAGATAAGTGTACAATAAAGCATACGTTGTATGTTAACAGGCAGAAAATACGCAAATTTTCGAATAATACCAGTATTTTTAGACACCTTTCGTTCAACTTCTGCAATATGAAATTTCCAAGATAACTTGGAGTCTATAAATACACCCAAGAACTTTGTTTTATCTACTTTAGGGATTGCATCATTATTAAGGTAAATATTAACATTTCTAACATCAACCTTTTTCCTATTATTTAAAAGAATATAGTTACATTTTTTACTATTCAAAGATAACCTGTTAGCTTGAAACCAATCACATACGTTTTGAAGTTCGCTATTGACTTCATTGCATAAAATATCCAGGTTTTTACCACATGAAAAAAATATTTGTATCGCCAGCGTATGATATAAAAGAGAGCTTATCAGAAACAGTATATATATCATTTATATTATAATATAAAAAGAAGTGGGCCAAGTAGTGAACCCTGAGGAACACCACATTGAACTTTACTGAGTTGTGAAACAACAGAATTATATTTAGTACACTGATAACGATCTTTAAGCTAACTAGAAAACCAGCTATGGGCAGTACCTCGACAACCATAATGATATAACTTAGAAAGCAGAATATCATGGTTGAGAGTATTGAAAGCCTTTGACAAGTCAATGAACACTCCCAAACGTGTACATATCATGTTCAAAGGCATCAACAATCTTATTTGTTAAATCAATTAAGGCTTAAGATGTAGAGAATTTTTGTCGAAAACCATATTGACTATTACTTAATGTTTTATTTTTATCAATAAATTTCATAGCCCGTGTAAATATAATTTTTTCAAGTATTTTATTAAAACACGAGAGGACAGTTATAGGTCTATAATTGCTTATTTCAGCTTTATCTCCACTTTTAAATACAGGGGTTATTTTCCCAATCTTTAATTTGTCAGGAAAAACACCTTTACTCAAAGACATATTAAAAATATGACAAAGTGGTTCACTTAGAAATGATATGACATTTTTAACAACAACAGGTTTAAAATCATCAACACCAGATGATTTACCGTTCTGAAACGATTTTGCAATATTACAACTTTATGGTTGTTGGGAATTGAATGTGCAAGTTCTCATGTGCATGTTCCAAACATTAATTTATTATAGAAATTAAAATGCAACACGAAATGCGCTGCAATAAAACGAATAAACAAGACACATGGCACAAGTTTTCTCTCATACGTTTATAGCATTTGCAAGAAATTGTCTATGAAAAAAAAAAACGATCGGTATTTGGTATTTGCAGCAGTTCAAAAAAGTATATTTGATATAATTATATCCCATATTACGTTGATAGTGACAATGGTGATTTCGACTGTTTAGTCTGTATTTCTATTTTTTTTTTGTATGAATTCTTTTAATATGCTTATTTTCGGCTGCAGTCGCTCAATAAACGTTTAGAAATCTGGGTTTTTTAGTCCATTTCTTTCGTAAGTTCATAAGTCAAAATGATTTTGCTATCATTGAATTGCAAGGATTTTAGCCAAACGCCCTTGGTTGTAGTTCAATCCATTTTCAGTCAATCGGATATGACAACTCATGCCGAAAAAAAAAATATATATATTTTTCATTCAAATTTGTAGAAAACGCTCAAAATTTGCGAAGCGGTCATTCAATTCTGCGAAAGACGGAGATGTGATTATGGAGCGCTTCAATTGTAGCTCTCGACTTTTTGGGAGTAAGGTATTTCGAGCAATAAAAGTACGAAATGCTCTTCTCTTTATTTGATGTAATTAATGTTTTAATGCTATCACCAAAGTGGTTTAAGCACTTATTGTGCAAATGTCTTCTCTCTATCTACCTCTGCATTTAGGTACATGCTTTCAATCGAATTATAGACTTCATGAAATCGCGTTGCAGCATTTTGATATTCATAAACGATTGCAGCAAAATAATGCTAGTTTGCTTTATGCATTATGCATATTGAAGGAGAAAAGTACTTTATTTTCTGTCTTTTATCGGGGGATGATTGGTATACACAATGAAATAAATATTGATTTACACTCTTGACAGAAGAGAAGATCATTTCAGGGAAATTAGCCCTCTGCTACGAGAGATCAAAAAATGTCGGGAGAAATGGTGTGATTTCAACAAACATGTTGTCTTTTCCTTATTTTTTGAAGTGTGTAACGATGTTAGGCCTTCAAGCCTGTGTGGCATGTGCTCGCCATTCTTCCATGGTCATGCCGACTTCTTTAGCTTCCAGGTGGCCAACCTTTTGTTGCTAAATTGAATGAACTTCTCCGACGAATTCGGAAATGCTACCTGCGACTCTGTTTGAAACAAAAACAACAACAAAAAACCTCTCTCACATAGCGACGAATGTGAGTTCTCGATTGGCATTCTAAATTGAAGTGTGTTCATGCTACATTTTTGAAATGATAGGATATAGCGAAAGGAAATCAAAGCCGAATGATCATCTTCATGAATCTATTTTGTTGGCGATTATGAATTACCTAACTATGAAATTGAAAGACAAACATACGCAAAAAACGATTGCAAAATCTTTGCATAATGTACCATTTTGTAAACTCAAGTTTGCCATTTTGCTTTCCCTTTATGATACATTTGCTTCGATTAGTGCTCCTTCATTCTATCTCATTACATTTCACCACTTTCCTTTCCAGCTATCCACTTCATTCCCGTCTACAAACGTATAGATTGGTTATTATCATTGATGGTGGCGGTCACTTCTCCAAGATATTTTGCCCGTTATATATATATATATATATATATATATATATATATATATATATATATATATATATATATATAATCTAAAAAGATATTACCATAACACAGACAGGCAAACCTAGCCGTGCGGTGTAACATTACATTTCGATTACAAAAGTGTGATCGGATTACCATCCACCAAACAAAATTTAGAAGACCACCATATTTCTCTCCCCCCCCCCCTTTCCATCTCTCTCCCTCTCTTTCCCGTAATCCAATTCTTCATTATTACCTACAAATGTATGGTTTGAATATTATCATTGATGGTGACGATCACTTCTCGAAGATACTTTGCCTGTATTATGAATATATACACACAATCTAAAATGATGTTACCATAACACATATTTTATAGGCAAACCAAGCTGTGTATAATATTACATTTCGTTTGCAAAAGACTGTTCGCATCACATCCATCAAATGTAATTTAGAAGACCAGCCTATTTTTTTTTCTCTCTCTCTATCTCTCAATCTTTCTTCTTATCGCATAGACTCCAATGTTTCGCCTGAAGACCGGAGACCTCATAAATATACATATTCATCAAAACAATCATCTTTCCTGTTAGTGATGACTTCTTGTTATTATGATGAATAACTTATGTCTTATCACTGTGTGAAATCTTATTTCATGTGATTCGTAATGAGCAATATCTTCCAGGCAGTATGATAGAGTTATAAGTCAATTGTAAGATTGCACTAGTAAAATTGGCAGCATTTAAACCCCAACAGTAAAATCGCAAATGCGCTCGTTGATATTTTTTTATTTATCCCATGGAAACCTAAGTCATATCTGTAGGCAGTCATGATGGATAATTTCAGAAAGCAAATTTCTTTATACACAAAAACTTCAGTGTGGATGGCAGGTACCGCAAGAGCATGGATTTTTCAGATTTAGTCATCATCAGTTGTCAAAAACAGCAAGAAAGATGCAGTGATTTATTTGAATATTGAACATCCCATCAGGCTCTTGTCAATATTATGGAAAAATACTGAAACAAAACCAGGAAACAAACTCAAATGAAAGATTGTCTGCGAAACTCAACTTTGATGATGCTTGAAGTTTTTTTTTTTCTTTTCTGTCATGCTTATGAATGACAGCCTGATTATACTATAAGGCCGTTCAAAAAATCTACCTGGCCAACGAACCAAATAGAGGATTTACTGTATACGCACAACGCAAGAGCCGATATTGCCACTATGGGGTCTTATAATATTCATCATGGTAAAACACAGCCTAACATATGCGCGTGTTTTAGGCAAGAATACTTTGAATAGACCAGGTGGCCAGAGTATCAGGTTACATTGTACCTCCTTGAATAGACAGGATGTTGATACAAAAACATTCATAGACGCGCTCGTAGACGCCATCTGAAAAGTCGGGGATTATGAGCATAATAGAGGAGTTCAAAGGCCGATAAAGCGGGGTTCCCACTATCGTGCGATCCATTGCGAACGCCACGATTGGACATTCGTAACTGATCGTGGAAAATTTGTTGAACTCGTCTGAAATTTCACGTTTGGATACGAGGTCATGCGAGTCAATACGTGTTGGTACGCTTGGATGCGATATGGTCACGATTGGTCTATTTCAAGCGATACGATATGTCACGATCTGGTCTGCCGTTCAAATACGATCCGACAGGATTGTCTTGATTGAGTTCACGATTGGTACCGATCTAATATGACCATTACGATCAGGATCCCCGATCTGGTACGTGCAGCAACGTACTGATACGTTCCAATACGAATACCGCGAACCAATACGGGCTGCTGAGATAAGATACGATATCTTTTACGATCGGGATCAGAAGCGACCCCCATTTAAGGCGCGATTGGACCCGAATGGGAATATTATAGTCCGGCTGACGATGGATTTCATTGTTTCCCTTAGATTATGCAGAGTGATTAGACCTATTAATTTTATCCACAACCATTGATGATGGCAAGGATTCACAAGTTGACGATGATGACAACGTAACCTTTGCAGTATCGCTAATGACGATTATGTTATCAGAGAGAAAGCATCACCCAGGCCAGCCATAACCTCAGATATTCCCTCGTCTAATATTAAACGTAAAGATATTAATAGATTATTAAATTGACATGCTCACCCTCCCCCCTCACAAAAAAAAAATGAAATAACGAACCCAAATGCATAAGATCAGATGATTGCCCCTCTTACCCAGAAAAAAAAAACAAAACAAAACAAAACAGCAAGACAAAATGACCTTTCTCTCCAATACATGAAGAAAATAATTATATGATGAAATGGAAGCTAAGAAAGAGGATGGGATCATTTTGAATGTTATGTAACAGAGTATTTTGTGTTATATACGCTCGATATAAAAAGTTGGCCGAATGGATAGTATTGCTTATGTTGTGTTCGATTTCATATTCGCAAAGTGTATGTATCATATGCCTTTTTATTTCAAAATGTCGTTATCTCATTGGTTATTAAAAGTTTGGTTTATTCGGCTTGATTTAGTGTTTTACTTAACAATGTTTAACATAACTGATACACACACATAACAGTAAAGTGACTCCCTAATCAAAATGATGTCACTTTTTAACAAAAAAAGGAGGTTTTACGCAAAATTATTTCGCAGGGGTATATTGCCACACTTATTGAATAACTAACTGTGAAAAATAATAAGAGTGATCTTCATTGTCATAATCATACGAGTGATCTCACATCCACGACAATGGTCACTTTTACATTTGCAGTAATAATGAGAGTTGAAAATAACCACTTTCCTCTAAAATTATGCTCTACCAAACATACAAAAAAGACATTGAAAAGTGTCAAAATAGATGTAAAGGGGTCAAACGATGGCTGATGAAACAACAACTCTTAATTACTATGTACAATACACAAACAGCAGGATACTGCACCCCCCCCCCAAAAAAAAAGAAATACTCTGTAATATACTTTTAAAAATTAACCATTTGCCTTTGATGTGTACCCATTCAAGCACGATTCATTGAATTATTCTCATCTTTGTACTGACGTTAGTCAATACGTGCAGACATACAATTGCCATTTTATATTTGCTCATTTTTTGTTTTCGTTACAAAAGTTATCCCATATCCTGTTTTGTGTGTCTGTATAATAGTAATAGCAACTCATTAATGAAAACATCATTAACATTACGTATTAAAAACATCTAAAAATCTGTAATACAAGTTTCATTTTATAAAATCATAAAAAAAAAATGATTTTGATAATGTACCTTAAAAATTAAACTCCACACCGACATACAATTTACCGTTTGGAAATAATAATCTAAAGATGCAGGCTACCACCTATTAGAATACAAAATAAATCAATTTATGAGTAAAATAAGGGCAAATGGGCAAAAAATAATAATAATAATAAGCGGAAGTGAAGTAAAAAAGTCGATCCCGATCAACACGATTAAGAAGCACGATTACAAGAGATTCGCTGCGTTTGGATACGATCCTAGACGATCTGATGCGATGATCACGATCAAAAACTAATCGTGTCAATCGTAGAAAATTTTTGAACCGTCCAAAATTTTCCTACGATTAACGCGATTGCCACGATTGACCTTAAGACCTGATACAATCTGATAAGACCATCACGCTTGCTGCACGATTAAAACCACGATTTCAATCGTGGCGCCAATCGTGACAGTGGGAACCCCGCTTTACAGACAGTCTTTTTTTCTGCACCGGTCAGTAGAATGATGTGCTTCGTATGTATTACGTAATCGCTTTTGCGGACCCCAATGATTTTATGGTTGTTGGGAAGCGAATGTGCAAGTTCTCATGTGGTTGTTACCAACATATATGTATAGAATTTAAACTTCGACAGCGAAATACGCTGCAATAAAACGAGTAAACAAGACATAATATGGCATTTTTTTTTCCTCTCATACGCTTAGCATTCGCCAAAAATTGTAGATATAATTATGATGTTCGGTATTTGATGTTTGCAGCATTTCAAAGAAGCAGTCAAAATAACATAATATCCCATATTAGGATGATACCGACGATGGTGATGTCGACTGTTTAGTCTTTTTTGTTCTAGTTCTGTATGAATTCATCATAATGTGCTAATTGTCGGCTATAGTCGCTCTGTCAATTATTTATACATTTCAGAAGTCTGAGGTGTTTTCAGTCCACTTCTTTCGTAAGTTCACGAGTCAATTTTTTTTTATCATTGAGTTCAATCCATTTACAATCAATCAAATATGACAACTTATACCGAAAAAACCTATTTTTTTTCTTTGTAGAAAGCGCTTCAAATTTGCGAAGTGGTGATTCAATTTTGCGACAGACGGAGATGTGATCACCATATGGCTTCAATTGAACACTTTGTTTAGGAGCAAGCTATTTCGGGCAATAAAAGCATGAAATGTTCTTGTCTTATCTCATGTTTATCGATGTAATCATTTTTTTTTTTCATGTTGCTATTGAAGTAATTTATGCACTTATCGTGCCTGTGTATTTTTTAATATATATCTACGTATATCTCTGCATTTAGGTATGCCTACATTCATTCATTCCATTAGATTTCGTGAAATCGCATTGCAGCATTATTATTCATAAACGATTGCAGCAAATGCCCGTTTCCTTTATACATTATGCTTATTGAATGAGATTGTTAGTACTTCATTTTTGTTTTTGTCTTTTATCGGGGGGGGGGGGATGACTGGTATACACAATAAAACAAATATTGATTTACACTCATGACAAAAGAGATGATCATTTCAGCAAAATTAGCCGTCTGTTATGAGATATCAAATAGTGCCGGGAGAAATGTCGTTTATTTCAACAAAAATATCGTCTTTTCCTTATTTTCTGAAGTGATGCAATAACTTCAGGCCTTCAAGCCTGTGTGGCTTGTGCTTGCCATACTTCCATGATCATGTCGGCTTCTTCTACAGCTGCCGGATGGCCAACCTTTTTTGTTGCTAAATTGAATAAACTTCTCCGTCGAACTCGGGAATGCTCACCTGCGACCCTGTTTGAAAAGACGCTCTCTCAAATTGAGACGAATTTGAATTCTCAATGGACATTCTAATTTGAATTGTGTTAAGGCTACGTTTTTTTTTTTTTTAATTGATAAGATATAGTGAAAGGAAACTGAGATTGAATGAACATCTTCATTGCGCTATCTTTTTTTTCTTTTTTGTAGGCGATTTTGAATTACCTAACTGCGAAATTAGAAGACAAACGTACACATACACACACACACACACACACACACAATGACTGCAAAATCTTTGCATAATGTTGAACCATTTTGAACACTCGAATATGCCGTTTTGCTCTTCCTTATAGTCGCCTCGAGTAGTGCTCCTTCGTTTTATCTTATTGCATCTCATTACTTTCCTTTCCAGCTATCCACTTCTTCATTCCCATCGTCTACAATTAATCGTCTAGATTGAATATCCCCATTGATGGTGGCGATCACTTTTCCAAGATACGTTGCCCGTATATCATTATATATAATCTAATAAGATACCACCATAACACAGATTATAGGCAAACCTAGCCGTGTATAATATTTCATTTCATTTGCAAAAGTGTGTTCAGATTACCGTCCATGGAACTAAATTTAGAAGATCAGCCTATTTTTTTTCTCTCTCTCTATCTCTCAATCTTTCTTCTTATCGCATAGACTCCGATGTTTCGTTTGCAGACCGGAAGAGCTCATAAATGTTCCATCAACTGACTTGAACAGGTGTTTTATAGAATTATATATATATATATATATATATATATATATATATATATGAGACGGAAGAAGGAAAACTTGCAGTATAGACGTTGCAGTGGTGTTCAGTCTTGCCTTTACTGAACACCACTGCAACGTCTATACTGCAAGTTTTCCTTCCGTCTCACATATACCAATGATGCAGTACCCACCACGTACGAGGCCAAGCCCGCTTCACATTATATATATATATATATATATATATATATATATATATATATATATATATATATATATATATATATAATATTATAATATATAACAATAATGTATCCCGTTTGCTGATGATTATCATACCACTGTGTGACATTTAATTTCTAGTGATGTGCAGTGAACAATACCTTCCCGCCATTACGGTAGAGTTGTAAGGGAATCATGATTGCACATAAAATTTGCAACATAAACCCGACATTAAACTTACAAATGCGCTCGTTGATCTCCTTTATTCATCCCATGGAAACCTAAGTCATATAATTATGGTCGAAATCTGGAGGCAGTCATGATGGATAATTTCAGAAAGCAAACGTCTTTATACAAAAATGCATGGAGTTCGCAGGTTTAGTCACCGTTAGCTGTCAAAGATTGCAAGAAAGATGCAATAATTTATTTGAATATTGAACATCCCATCAGGCTCTTGTCAACATTATGAAAATTGTTGAAACAAAACCAAGAAACAAACTCAAATGGAAGATTGGTTTGAGAAACTCAACTTCGATGTTGCTTGAAGCTTTTTTTCTCTCTCTCTCTCATTTATGTATGACAGCGTGATTATGTTATAAGATCTGTTCAACAAATCTACTCGGCCAACGAACCAAATAGAGGATATACAGTATAATAGTCATCATTTTGATACAATGCAAGAGCCGATACTGCCACTATGGGGTCTTGTAATTATATTCATCATGGTGAAACACAGCGTAACATGTGCGCGTGCTATAGGCAAGAACACTTTGAATAGACCAGATGGCCAGAGTACTAGTATGTCTTGTGTTCTTGCCAAGTATGCCGCACTTCCGGGTTCAATCCTGCTGATTTAGTTCTGCCTCTTAAGTACATGTAGACAGGAGATCACGATCTGATGTCTAATCGGCCTGTAGGAAGGTGCTCACACATATTAGATTAAATGTGGTCTTAGACCCCGTTTACAGTGCGAGGCTCGGCCGCGGCTCGGCCGCGGCCGAGTCCAGCCTCGCTTCAGTGTAAACGCGCAAAAGGCCAAATGCGAGGCCAAAATTGGCCTCTCTCTGGAGGTGGTCTCGGCCGCGGCCGACCCGCGGCCGAGCCCGGCCTTTTCTCAGTGTAAACGCAAACTGGGCCAAATGCGCGGCCAATTGCGCGGCCAATTTTAGTCTGGCTTCCAAACCCTCTGCCTGTATCTTTCGCTATTCAGGATATTAACCCCCTCAACGTCGAAAACCAGTATAGTTTAAGGTGGTTTTGTCCTGCAAAGGATTCTTTCCTTCGGCAAAGGCCTTTGCCCGAACGGCGACTTCGTCGCCACGGAATTCATTTGGCAAAGGGTCTGAAAACCAGACAATACCAAATTGCATTTGTTTACAAGCAGAGCGCCACTACGACAAAATATTGAAAGGTTTGAATCAAAAGCGCGG
Source organism: Diadema setosum (assembly GCA_033980235.1). Classification (NCBI taxonomy): domain Eukaryota; kingdom Metazoa; phylum Echinodermata; class Echinoidea; order Diadematoida; family Diadematidae; genus Diadema; species Diadema setosum. The sequence goes on along the minus strand of CM067065.1, from coordinate 5,557,072 downwards.
CCGAGCCCAGCAGTGTAAACGGACAAAATTGCGAGGCTCGGCCGCGGCCGAGCCGCGGCCGAGCCCGGCCCCGCACTGTAAACGGGGTCTATCTTTGAAGACTCAAGGTAAATTCATTTATGAAGAGTTTGTTTGTGCTTTCCACAGAGTGATACAAAGCGCTCACAAAATGGCCGGGCAGTTTTCAGAGGGGGTCTGTTTTTGTCGTACGTAATCTTTTCACTCTCACTCATTATGTTTATAGAAACTGGTTTTCCCCACATCCCAAACACTCTAGTGTGTATAGGCCTAACTGAAATCACAGCACATAATGCACGTTCACCTTGCACACTGAGCCGTTCGGACATGATTTTGATTTTCTGTCTTTCAGTGAACTGAGGGGATACTTTTAGCGTATCACCATCCCACTTGTAATGGACTTGGAATCTATGCTTCGACAGAATATGGCGCTGATCACCGAGTCTCGTCTATGAGTAGTCAACACTAAATGTAAACTGCCTTTGCCTAAATTTTACATATTGACCCACGAGGCAGGGTGATACCTCATGTCAGTTGAAAGAAAAAAAAAGACAAAATAGTGCCCATTTAAGGTCTCAGACTTTTGGTGTGAACTGGTGCTGGCTTAGATCATTTATAAGCCTACTTTGGTTAATTCACACCAGAACATTTCGCATCACACATAAATGCATATCACTGTGTGCAAAAGACTTTGATAAATTTATAGGAGGGGAAGTTTATTCATGTTTGGACATCCATGCCTGAAACATTCATATTCTTGAGCTGCAAGACCTATTATTTTATTTTATTTCTTTCGATTAACAATTCCCTTTCAGTTAAGACAATCTGGCAAGTATATGTTTGAAAATTATTTTGAAACGATCCCCTCTAGCAGCCAGAATAGATGGGGATCGTTTTTATTTATATTTTAATGCATCATTTTTGTGTTACTTATATATTTCAAGTAAACAATCGCACGTACTAATGGGAAGATATATCATATAAATAATTATCTATATTGTATACCTTATATTGTGTGAAAAACAATATGTTATGATAAAGGAAAGGGAAAGGGTAGGGGTAACAAGTCGATCACACAAACATACATACATAACTACACACATGCACACACTCATACACACACATAACAGCTTCACCATAAACGTTTGGCATCGTGCAAACAAGCCTCTCAACAGTACAGGAATTACTATCAACATGTTAACTATACAGTTTCCGTTATTGACATATCATACACTGCTACTAACAACCACGCAGACAACACGCAAATACACAATGTACTTGAACGAGTGAACGAGCAATAGGTTTACTCCTGTAAGAAGCTCACTTTAATTTCATGCATGCACCTACATCCATAAAAAAAGGCAATGAAATATATAAAAAGCCATTTAAAACACCACAAGGCTTGCAAAATATAGACATATAATCTGAATCATGTATACAGTGGAGGTATACACACTCAACGAACTGTGCAAAAAGACAACAATATCAAAAAACAAACAGATGGCAAACAATAATATTGTACTGGCGTAACACAACTGCATTGAAAGAACTTGATGTTTGGCGTTAAAGAAAACACAAGGAGAATTCAACATGTATTCATTTTTCTAGCATAATATAAGAACACTTTACTAGCCACTTTCAGGAACCAGGGGAAAAATTACTACCCTTAGCACAGTATCAAGTTGATAGAATGTGTACTTTTCATGAAATATGAAGTTTTGTTGAATTCATTTAATGTTTTCTTTATATTGCTGTCCACACACGACGTCGTGAACTGTGGTATATACTCATCTCATCCACCGGTTCCAACACAACAACTTAAAAAAAAAATCATAACTTTTGCATCGATGATCCAAGTTTCCTCAAACTTTCACCGAAGCCTTCTACTATTGTTGCTGCTTTCACTCAATCCGCATTTCTCTTCGGGTTTTGATTTCCTTTAAAGAGACTGTACAGTTCTGGTTGAGATGAGGATTTAGCTTTTAACGCTGTCCGAGATATTCAGAAACCATTCTATGAAATGTCAGAGAGCATGTAATTCTAAGGGGAGTCAAAATTGTATTTGATGAAAATCGGTTTTGAAATGGCTGAGATAACCAAAAAAACAAACAAACAAACAAACAAACAAACAAACAAGGTCAAGCAAGAAGAACCTAATAAAAGGCATGGCCTGGCGCATTTTAGTATTATCACTTTTCTTGATATCTCCGCCATTTGAAAACCGATTTTCATTAAAAAACAAATATGTTGAATCCTTTTATAAATTACATGCTCTTTCACATTTCATAAGAGGTTTCACATTATCTCATTTACGAATGTTATAAACCTGAATCCTCACCTCAACCAGTACTGTACAGTCCCTTTAAAATTGCACAGAAATGGAGTTTTATTTTTTTTTTATTAACTCATATTCAAATACATGGTGTCCCGTTCAAAAACGTGATCTTCCACGGGGCCCTGTGTTTTAAAACACAGAATATTCGAACCTTCATATCTATCAGATAAGTCATAGACATAGAATAAAAAATAAACCAGCAAAGACATAAAGGTGATTATTGCTGTCATCTTTTTTACATTATGTATAACTGCAAGGGCAAAAAAAAAAAAAAAAAAAAAACATATTAGTTCCTGGAAATATTCACAGGGCAGAAAATGAATATGTAAAAATAGAAGAATTATTATGGAATGGAAAAGGGATTGTGAGTGTGATGATATAGGAGTAGGGTGTGGTAAAGATCATCCCGTGATAGCCCAACGCTGCAAAGTCAATCTCTAAATAGGATACACGATCTTAAAGAGCTTACTCCCGTGCAAATATTGTGGAATTCAGTTAGAGCACTGGCACTAGATACTTTGTACTTGATATTTTGATAATTTGAAATTATTCTGCGAGTGGCCTCATGGAAAACAGAACAGTCTTGTTATAAAACAACACCACCACCACCACCACCACTAACAACAACAACAGCAACAACAACAACAAGAACAAGAACAACAACAACAACAACAACTACAATAAGTATAACAGGTTTACGTAGTTCAAGTAGTTAGGATTGGCAATGATATCAAATCGTTATGTAAAGTGGCACTACAGTTGCTGCTGCTGCCTATAGACGAGGTTCCGTGACAGATTGCTTAATGTTACAATGAGCGGCGATTGATAATAACGAAACACTGATATTGTTTTTTTTATGCAAAAAAAACAACAATACTGTAGAATGTTAATGCATTGTAAATGTCCACATTTTACAATTATTATTATTAAAAAGAAAGAAAGAAAAAGAGAGCATGATTCAAAGCGGTACAAGTTGTCAATCTGTCTTTCATTCATTTCATAACGGCAGTTTTTATTTAAATACAATATGAAATATATGCACGAATGATGTCATAAAAAAAGAAACAATGCACTTTGTCACGGCAACAAAGAAAAAGTTAATAATCATAACGATGGAAAACAGTGTTCCACTAAAAAGGCCAACTTGTAAGAATCACTGGAATTGTAACAACGACAGCACCATTTTTTTTTAAGTCATTGAAATGTTATTCGTTTTAAATTTCCATAATTATATACTAATGTACATTACCTCATTGATATAATATGCCGATACTATAAACAATACTTTCGTATCATTAGTTACTCAGTGCTTCTCTTAGGCTCGAACCAGCAAGTGTGAGGGCTACTAATGAAGCAGTGATGGCTTCGAGAGATGGCGCTGGAGAAGCACCTAGTGAGTCTTGTGATGACTGCAAGGCTGGTGGTAAGAAGCGAGGCATGTATGGCGTCTATTCGACCGTATTGCTGCCCAAGATTGGACAATCCTATTTACACAAATGAACAACATACTTCCAGCCCCGTGGGGGTCAACAATGGACCCTAGCAGAACCCCGAAATTAAAGAATTTTTAAAACAAAGTGAAAAAACTTCTTTAATACAAAACAAAAACTTCTTCAAAACATCAGATATTATGGGTGACTACAATTAGAATGTATCTAATTGACTTCTATGAATAAGGTACATTCAGGGGTGGCTCCATCGGGGCCAGCAACGAAAAAAGGAGGGAATTTTTTTTTTTTTTGATATAGAATTGATGTCCTTTTTGAAAATACACGCTCAAATTCTCCAAAAGGAATACAAATGATATAGAATGTATTGATCACCATGTCCCCTGGAGCCCTCAAATCTGCCCCACTCCGCATGTTTTCTATGTTCATGGGTAATGTTAAGGCAAAAATGCCTGGAAGGTGGTCTTGGAATAATCAGGTATAAGCCCGAGACCCCCAGGTCTCTTGTTGCTGGTTTCACCCGAAGAACGTCCCCCAAGCTTACCGTTGTATCATTTAGAGCATGAATGTCGCCAAAAAATGTTATAACTGACTTTTCTTTATTTTTGGAATGTTTAACAATCCACATAAAATCTTCGACATGATTAAAGCCCTTATAAGTGTATGAATGTTCATGTGAGAAGGCATGATACATGTACAGGACAATTATTACATGTAAAATTCATTCAAAGTATATTCTAGTCACGTAGAATATCACACCAAAGATTCTTCTTCTTCTGGATATGCTACTGCAGTACAAAATGTCGTCTATGACAGTCCACGTTAAATCGCATTTAATATGTAAAGTCTGTTTGGAGTGCAGAAAGCTATCTCCCCACTCTCAAACTCTTGTAGATAGTACCAACTCAACATTTCCCTTCCTATACTGAAATCAAGAATGAGATTGTGCGTGTGCTTCAAATCACTCGTGTATCGATCGATACTGAAGAGGCCCTCGTCGTGCTTCACCCAGGCTACAATGACCGAATCATCTCTACAAACAGCTGGGTAGGGAATCATACCCTCCTTCTTCAAGACTTTCTCCTTCTTCCCCGTACCATCAAGGCACACAACAGTCGAGTCTTGTAGAATCAGTTTTCCCGTGTTGTTAAAGGAAAATAATTGCGATGGTCTATGTCCATCACACATCATAGTCCTGACAGCCTTGCCACCCTGTGGGGTAAATACATGGATCTTTATGAGTTCCCTATAACCCACGTAGATATCATCATCTCTATCCACAGTGAGACCACCATACCTTCCTTTATCCACCCTCATCGTCTCGAACGTGACGTCAAGCTTCTCCCAATGAGGAGTGTAGAGTGACACCTTGTTATTTATATCACGTACTACACTTCGGCCATCAGACAGGAATCCAATTCTCCTGACTCCGACATTCTTCAGCACGGTCTGCTGTAACTCGCCATAAGGGGAGTAGAGATGGATTCCACCAGTATACGTTCCCACCGCCATCTTACCGCCTGGTGAACGAGAGATACAGGACATGCAATTTCTGCTAGGGAGGTTTACGTTTGCTTTGACATCCCAGGGAGGTGAGACGTCACCTCCCTTGACATCCCACGTATAGCCTTCCAACTTTCCTAGACAAAGTTCATTAACCTTCTCGTATCTACGGAATGAAATCTTCTGGGCTCGTTCTGTCACACCTCTCGATGGTCGGTCATCAGGATCATCTCGTCCCAGAAAGCTCTTCAAGTTTTCGCACAGCGTGTCGTGTGCTATCAATGCGTTTTTCTCTAGTGGTACCTCCATACCGTTAGTTACCAGCTCTTCCATAGCGTTCATGTGACTGATTGTTCGCCGACTCTCTTCCTCCATGACTTGTAATTCCTTCTCGAATTTCTCAGACCATTGTTTCACTCGACTTTTGAGCTCTTCTCTACTGTCTGACAATAGCTGCATGTATTCCTCATACGTTGTGTCGATGTCCTCATTGAGCTTTCTAAACATAGTTGTTATTTCATTGCGTTGTGTCTCTATGAACTTGATATGATTTTCAATGGTCGTTTTCTTTGATTTGACTCCCCTTTTCAACTCTTTGATATTTTCAATCAATTTTTCCTCATAATTAGCTGCCACTTCGATATCATGTCCTGCTTTTGAGTGTTTCAACATCCCACACTTACAGCAGACGTATTCCCGACATCCAGTGCAGAAACACTCCTCATCATCATTAGGATGTTTCTTACATTTCCGTCGCATTTTAAGCGGAACCTTTCCCGAGAGCACCTCGCTCACGGACACCACTTCGTGGTTGAAGAACGGTTTCCAGGTAGAGTGGCTTTTCTCACAGGCTTTACACATATATTTCCCGCAGTCCTGACAGTAGGACACAGCTGGAGACTTGTTGTCCATCTCACAAACTGTGCATGTTGGACTCGCGACTTTCACTTCGTCCACGAGGGAACTCAAGGGTATGTTGGTTTGCAACTTATCCACATCTCCACTGGGTAGGGGCGTTTCTTTCCTGCATATAGGGCATGTTATAGTTTTCTGAGTTTGAGATATTCGTTGAAGACAGTCTTTGCAGAACGTGTGAGAGCATGTCAGTGATTTAGGTTGGTTGAAAAGAGTCAGACAGATAGGACACTCCAGATTCTGGCTGCTGATCTGATGAACCGTTGCCATGGTGTCTATTTGTCTAAAAGCAAAAGAAACACAAAGTGGTAAAAACATCAATAAATACAATAAAAAACTGAGTTTAGCGTTTACCAGATAGAAGAGGCGAAAGTTCGTGCGAAACATGCTGTTAGAATGTATAGATTCTTAAAACCGAACGAAATAATGAAGCACAATCTAACAGACCAGTGTGAATGTTTTCTTTTTTCGTCATTTTCGCTGAGGATACAATCAGTCATTTCCGGGTTTAAAGAAACTTCATTTTTTAGGATTGTTCAGTTGATTAGAGGAGATCACATTAACGAATCGTGGGCCCGTCATACGATGGCATAGAATAAAATTAGATGCAACTCGTTGATACTCTTAAAGAAGTATTCGTTAAACAATAATGAGTTGCACTGTATTCAATTCAATTCAATTCATTTATTTTTTCCAAAAAAACATAACAGAGAATAAATAAAGAATTTTGTCATAAACGTATACATTCGATACGACACACTTATAAAACATATAAAGATACACTCATCAAAATATATATGGGTATTAGATTCGAGCATGCAGCTAAGGGGGGGGGGTAACTCTTTTAATCATGATCTTGTACATCTACTTATCAGCGATAACATCATCCAGTTATGTCATTTGTCATGTAAAAAGGGAAAAAAATCAATGAAAATGAGCGATATGAGAGATATTTTTATTAAGAATCGTGCGTCCATCGCTGTCCATTTGTCTGTTTGTATGTAGGCCTAATGGAACAAGAAGTCCTTCAATCTATACAATAAATATATATATATATATATATATATATATATATTGTGGCGAATGTTCCAAGTCGCAGACTTATATATCCCACTCCTGACACCACGTGTGGCGAATTTTCAAGTCGCAGACTTATATATCCCACTTGCCCTACAGCTCTATGTGTTGTGAATGACTCTGGTAGATGTGTGATGATAGATTGGTGTCTACGACGAACTTCGGTCAGGATGGCCAAGCTAGGCGCGAGTTCGTTCGGCCGCAATATACGGCCCAAGATACCAGTTAATTCCTACCAGTTATTTATTCCTACCAGTTATTTATCATTATCTACCAGTTCTTCATCAACAGTTCATCATACCAGCTTCGCACATTAATTACGTCTACCAATATTTTTTACTACCACCAAGGTCCACTCACCTGCACTCACTTAAAGTTCTCACGTAGGAAAAATCACTCTTCCCTCGATGGTTTAACTTCCAACTGGTAGTCTTTAATTCCGAATACTTCTGCTCAACAACAGTTCAACAGTCCAATACACATTCACAGCTTCTGCGCCGTCCCGCTACCACAAAATCCCGAACCTTAAGTCCCGTCCTGGCGGCCTGTCATGTACTACAGATCTAGGCTAGCTAGCGATCAGGAATACACTATCCTGACCATCGCCTTACTAGAACTGCTTTATACACAGCTCTAGGTTTGGCTAGCAATCAGGAACACACTATCCTGATCATCGCCTTCACTAGGCTGTTCCGTACACAGCTCAAGCATTGATAGCTCGATGTAACTCAACACGTACTAAGACATGTTTATCTTATCCGTCCCAACTCGACAACGAACCGACAGCTTGATTGCCCTATTATATTTTTACTCGATAATTATAAGCGTAGTTAATCAATATTTCCACCACGAAAACACCAATCTTGGGGAGTGACTCTCACCAAAACCCTACATATTTGGTCTCAAATTACTGGTATCTATTACCTCTCTTAGAATCTTAAATCATTTTATCCCCCTAATGCCCATATCTTACGTAATAGCCATAAATCTGGCCAAAACCGTGATTTTTGGACCCTGCCTATACCAACGTTACTACCAACAATGATCGATTACGCCTTCATATAATCGATAGTGAATTATACCCGGCTTATTATACATAAATCAACTAGCGGAAATAATCGATTTCGCTACACGACCCCCCGACCCACCAAGCTCGGTCCCCGAGCTTATACCTCTTTCAATTCTGAACACTTTAAACGTCAACACTTTAAACACAAACCGACCTCCATTATATTCCGACTGGTATCAACTACCATACCACTTACACTGGTGTCCACCACCAAATCTTTTAAGACATCATCTTATGATTTATACTCATTGCTTCTTTCGGACCATAAACACTATGTACATTCTAATGCTACTCCTCCAGCCTTGTCTAATACCTTTGCTTCCAACATGGACACAACAAACTCTAACTTTGAGAAGAAGAAGAAGGCTAAGGCTCCATATATACCAATCGCAATGTTGATACCGATATGATTCTACCAACTCTTCCGAACAATTCTACCAACACCTGGTATCGCTTTAATCACTTTACTCCACTACCTCTCGGGACGACTACATCTCCGTACATAAGCTTCATTGATACCAACTTAATACCATCATTCTTTGAGAACAATTACATTAGGAATGTCCATCAGTCCTTGGGAAATGTTCATTATTTACAACTTAATGTCCAATTTAAAATGGGCAGATTAAATTTAGCGTCCGTATCTGCCCTTCTCTACCAATAATCGCTTCCACATCTTCCTTCCGGTGTCTGCTACCACTTTCACTATCTTCGCGAATAATTAACTTGGTAATACCCATCGGTCCTCAAAAGTCCAATTATAACTTATTGTCCAAACTCAACTGGGCAAATTATGTTTAACGTCCATATCCGCCCTTGCATTTCTACCAAATTTCGCTTCCACTACTTTTCCTCCACGGTTTCGGTCACTACCTCCAAAAACTCGCCACCAGTCGTCAAGAACCGTTCCGTCTTCCTGGTCCATGTTCGGCCAGGCCGCAACACCAGCGTCTCGGTAGCGCTGAAACAGGTCTTCCCTCTGCGACGTAATTCTAGCCTCCCTCGAATAATCCCCCGTCAATGTCGGATGGTGACACCTGGACCCCGATTTCACATGTTACCGGGGATTTGACTTCAGGTACCACGTCCTCGATAACGAATCGCCTCCTTCCGCCCGTCAGGTCGAGGAGCCCGCCGCCATAGTTGTCCTCATCCAGCACCGGGGTACTGCTTCCTTCAGAGATGACACTCCTCTCTGGGCTGACGCTCTTTTCAGGGGTGCACCTCTCAGGCGTGCGTCGGGAAGGGGTTGAAGTAGAGGGGTGCAGGGGAGATCTACTCCGGGGTCTGCTTTGCGTTGACGGCGGCTTCTTATTCTTAATTGGCGCATAAACTGGGGTTTTCAAATGCACGCGCCCTGGAGCTACATCGGTGCCGTGAGTTCCGTAGTGGCGTTCTAATTCTCGCCTGTGCAGCGTCTGGAAAGCACAGCGATCACACCTAAATTTGGGGGTGTGCACGTCGAATTCGTGTCGTTGCATCGAGCTTCTACTGGAAAAGGACCGCCGGCACACCTTACACCGGTAGACTTCTCCCCTATCTGAACAGGACTTGGGCTTGGGGGTAGACATCGTTCTGCATATTCGACAAATAATACCAATCGAATGTTACTCATGTCTTTAGTCAAATTCCTACAGTCATTCATACATATCTTATAATCAATTCGTGCGAAGCTGGTATCTGACATAGTCCATATTTGCTGCTGCTTCTCCCCCTTCCGGTGTCCGCTACCTGGTATTGCGGCTCCTCAGCCGTCCGGCAGCATTCCGTGGGGTTTTAAAATACAGCGTCGCTGTGCTGATGTTACTGGTAGATCCTGGCTCTGCTGACCCAGGCAGCTTTTTCTTCCTTGATAACGGACAGTACTTAATGGTGTGAGCCTCGTCCCCGGTGGCGCTACAAATCGGGCATCTGTATGCCCGAAGTACAGGGCGGGTAGTTTTGCCGTCTATGGACTTCAGCGCATGGCTTCCGTAGACCTGCAAACTTTCACCATTGTTTTTGCAGAAAACGCACCAAGACACTGATCTGCTGAGTGGTCCATCACTTCCATCTCGTCCTCGTAGAGCGATGATGTCTGGTAGAATCCCCTCGTTGCTCAGCCAACGGCTACCAGTTGACAGACACCCAGCTCCATCGTCGTCCTTCTGTAAGGCCGGATACTGGTATCTCGTCCCTAGGTCCTGGGATCCACTCTTTTTCGTCACTGTCGCTTCCCCTTCGTCTAACCCCAGGTAGCTATTGAACGAGCCTCGCACCTGTTCAAAATCAAAGAGCTGGTCGCCCGTCTCTTGGTCCACGGACTCCCTCTTCTTCTCCCCCGTTGATACCAGCTTACTCAGCTCGAAATAATCGTTGAAGGGACTGTACAAATCCCCCTTTTTGGAAGATGCCATGTCGTCGCCTGCACTGCACCTGCACATTAATAATACCACAGTCTTTAATCCTTGTTATTTAGCTCGTCGAATATATTCGAGTACCACTCGATTATTTAGATTTGTTACTTAGTGTCTAATTATAATACTGCGGCCGACGCCTATCCCTCTTCGGATAACGCCTCCCTCCATTCCAGTCATCACTGTCGTATGCCGTTGGCACAGTCGGAGACTTCCGGTTCCTAACTGGCGGTTGAGAATCCACTTCTCTCTCTTCATAGCTAGAGGGGTGAGTAGCACCAGCTTCTTCCAGCCCCGATTCTTCCAGCTCCACGTCGGCAGCAGTGCCTTGCTGCTGGTCTCTAGCTTGTACCACCACCGTGTTTGGTTCGAACTCCCAAACTGGTCTCGGTACCCCTGTGTACAGCTTCAACCGATCTACGTGGACAACCAATGGCTTGGAGCGAGGTGTCAACTGGAGTCGAACAGTCACGTCCGATATTTTGGTGACTATCAGGTACGGTCCCAGCCATTTGGTCTGAAGTTTTGGACTCTGTCCTTTCACCCTCATCTTCCGCCGTAGCCACGCATACTGGCCCTGGTTGAAGGCAGATCCATGGGCCTTCTGGTCGTAGAAGCGTTTCTGCTTTCTACAGGCCGACATCTGTTTCACCCTGGCTCGGTTGTGGGCCCTCTGCATTCGAACCCGTAGCTCCTCCGCATAATCGGTCTGGAGGTCCTGCTGGCTGTCAACATCATCTGGTGTGATGAGGTCACCGGGCAATACCACCTCTCGCCCCAACATTAGCATGTTGGGAGTTTCCCCAGTCGAGTCCTGAGCACAGCTGCGGTAGGCACAGGTGGCGAAGGGGAGAAGTTGATCCCAATCCTTTTCCTGCCTCTCCACGTCCAGTAGTGCAGCAACTGTGTCTATTAGGGTGCGGTTGTACCTTTCTACGAACCCATCTGACTTTGGGTTGTAGGCTGTGGTCCTGGTCTTTTTCACCCCCATCAGCTTACAGACTTCACTGAAGACATCAGAGATGAAATTTCGGCCTTGATCCGAATGTACGAATCTTGGTACCCCAAATCGACAGATGTACTCCACCACCAGTTTCTCTGCCACGGTCTCCGCCCTTTCATCTGGTATAGGGTAGGCCTCCATCCATTTTGTGAAGTAGTCGCCAATCACCAGGATGTACTTGTTCCCATGCTTGGTCCGGGGGAAAGGGCCCATGATGTCCAATGCCACCCTCTCCAACGGGAACCCACTAATCCTTTGTTGTAGTGGTGCTCGAGCAGCTTTACCAGGACACTTCCTTCTGGCACACACGTCACACTGTCTGAGGGTCGAACGGACATCAGCTGCCATGCCGACCCAGTAGTACCGCAACTTCAATCGTCCCAGTGTCTTCTTGATACCAAAATGTCCCCCAGTAAGAGCAGAATGGACCTCATGTATCGCATTCTTTATGAGCGCCCTTGGTAGGATGGTCTGTCTCCGGGTGTTGGTACCATCCGCCGACTCCCATCTGCGGACCAGCACGCCGTCTACCACCTCCAATGCGTCCCAGTGCTCCAACAATCGAGTTGCTTTTTCCGGCCAAGATGACACCACTTCATTGGCTGGCTTCACCCCTTGAATCTTCGCAGCTCTCACCACCAGTATGTCCTCATCCTTCTCCTGAAGACTCCCAATACTCGGGGCTCCCAGCGCCTCCTCTGTCAGTGTTCTGACTTGCACGGGTGGGGTTTCCTGGTTCTGGCCACACTGCCTACATGGTCTCCGAGATAGACCGTCAGCATTTCCATGGCTCCTCCCCTGCCGGTGCTGTATCTCGAAATCGTACTCCGATACCAGCTCCAACCATCGTGCCAGCTGCCCTCTGGGGTCCTTGAATCGAACCAACCACTGCAATGATCCATGGTCAGTGCGGATGATCACGTGCCTTCCATAGAGATATTGTCGGAACTGGTTGAGGAAGGCTACTACTGCCAGTAATTCCTTCCTGGTGACACAGTAGTTGACTTCTTCCTTACGTAGCGTGCGGCTCCCGTACGCAATAACTCTCTCAGTTCCTCCCTGTACTTGCGACAGCACGGCTCCGATTCCATGCTGGCTGGCGTCTGTGTCCAAAATGTAGTCCCCTTCTGGGCAGGGATATGCCAGAATTGGAGGTGACACCAGTCGTTGCTTCAATTCGTCGAAAGCCTCCTGGCATTCCTCTGTCCAGAGAAACTTCTGGTTCTTTTTGGTGAGTTGGTGGAGTGGTCTAGCGATCGAAGCAAGTCCTTTCACAAACTTCCGGTAGTAGGAGACCAGTCCTATGAAGCTCCGCACCTCTTTGACGCTGTTTGGTTTCAGCCAATTTTGGATGGCCGCGACCTTCTCTGGCTCTGTGGTAACCCCAGCAGATGAGACGATGTGCCCCAGGTATTCCACACTAGTGCGGAACAGTTGGCACTTAGCTGGTTTCAATTTCAGACCAGCTCCACGCAATCGCTGGAACACAGTTTTCAGTCGACCAAGCTCCTCTTCCACCGTCTTACCAAAAACGATGACATCGTCCAAATACACCAGTAGCGTCTCCCACGTCAGGCCTGCCATCACTCGATCCATTAGCCTCTCAAACGTGGCCGGTGCATTGCATAGGCCAAAGGGCATGACCCGCCATGCATACAGACCACCATTGGCAATGAATGCTGACTTCTTCTTGGCTTGTTCATCCAGCTCCACTTGCCAATACCCGCTTGCTAAGTCGAGTGTAGAAAACCACTGAGCCCCACTCAGCGCGTCTAGTGTCTCATCGATTCTTGGTAGAGGGTATGCGTCCTTCAGCGTGACAGCGTTCAGCTGGCGGTAGTCCACACAAAAGCGCTTACTACCATCCTTCTTCCGTACGAGAACCACATTGGATGCCCAAGGACTACTGACCCGCTCGATCAAGCCCTGGGAGAGGAACTCGTTTATCTGCTTGTCAATTTCCTGTCGTTGTTCCATTGGGTGCCGTCTTTGTGCTTGTCTCACTGGCCTAGCGTCACCGGTGGAAATCGTGTGTTGTACCAGATCAGTTCTGCCCAGGTCCGTTGGTCCTTGGGAGAAGACATCAGCAAATTCGCACAGCAATTCGGCCACCAATGAGTGGTATTGCTGCGGAACCTCTTGGATACTACGATTTAGCAGCTCCGTCAAATGTGATGGTACCCCATCACTAGCTTGTACCCCACCGTCTCGAATCGCCTCCACATCTTCGGTATCACGTACTCCAGTCAAGCAGGCAACTGTCGTCCCTTTCTTTACTACCCTCTCTTCCTTCGTTGGATTGAAGACTCGTACTGGTAGTATCTCAGCGTCTGCTTCGATTACTGCTCGTGCTACCAGTAGTCCCTTATGTAGTAGCTCAGTGGAAGTTGTCGGTGCTTCTAGCAGACCAACCCCAGTCGCCTGTCGCCGTCCGTCCGCTACCTCCCCCTTTAGTATGGCCTCATGGCCTGCTGGAACAGCCGTGGTTTCACTGGCGACAATTCTATGGCAGAATTGTTGGCCCCGGTAGTCTCGGCATGGAATGATGGCCCATGGTGTGCGGAGCTCCATCTTCTGACAGTCCAACACCGAATTCGTCTGCATCAGGAAGTCCAACCCCAAAATTCCTTCGTTGTTGACATTAGCTACCACTACTTCGAGCACGAACAGTAGCTCTCCAAGCTGGATCTCGGCCATGGTTTTCCCCCTTGTCTCCAGTGGAGTACCGTCCGCCTGATGTACTATGCTGTCCACACTCTGCAGCGACGGCTTTCGTTCCTCCGCAATCATGTCATAAATGGTGGTAGACACGATTGACTGGGAGGAGCCCGTGTCGATTAAGAAGGTAATTGGCTGCCCGTTGATTCTGGAATTGATGAAGAGGCCCAGTCGCCTACCATCTGCGGTACCCAATGGTCGTGCCTGCTCCATTCGAGCAGGTGGTGGTTGGAGAGTTGGACCCGAATTACCTTGTGCAGGCACTGGTTCTCCCCCTTGGTTGCTGCTTACTGGTGGTGGTCTCTCCATTTGCCCATACGGACAATATCTCCACCCATGGCCCACCTGATTACAGCTGTAGCATCTCCTTGGATCCATGACGGGTGCATTGGAAACTTGCCGTTTTTGTGGAAAGGGGCAATCCTTCTTCCAGTGCCCCATTTGTCCACAATTGAAGCACCTCTCATTCTGGTAGATTCCTGTTGGAAGAGCAGGTATCTTTCCCGTGTTGGCTGCTCTCTGGTTGGTAGACTCAGACTGTGCAATTAGACTTTCTACGGCCTTTGTCATCTTGCTAACTACGCCCTCAGCCTCCTTGGTGGTCCCCTCCTTCTGTTTTCCACCGGTGTTTGTTAACACCCGACTGTAGCGTGGTCCCCTTCCGTCGCACCTTTCCTCCTCCATCTTTAGGAATGCCTCCGTGCTTAGTGCAGCCTCTATCGCCTCATCTAGCGTGCGAGGCTGCGCACGGAACATCCCCTCTCTTATTTCTGGCCTCACGACAGCATCCATGAAGTGTCCCCTAGCTAAGCGGTCCTGCCCCGCCTCATCAAACTCTTGGTAGGCTAGAGCCGTCAGCTCCCGAATGCTCTGGCCCAGCTCTTGAAGTGACTC
Organism: Diadema setosum; assembly: GCA_033980235.1. Classification (NCBI taxonomy): domain Eukaryota; kingdom Metazoa; phylum Echinodermata; class Echinoidea; order Diadematoida; family Diadematidae; genus Diadema; species Diadema setosum. Next base: position 5,541,696 of record CM067065.1, on the reverse strand, counting down.
TTTAGGTTTGCGTCGCCTCGTTCGTAACTCCGCCAGAAACATCTCCGCCTTCCCTGCAGGACCAAATCGATGTTTAAGTCGCCCCACTAGCTCTTGGTAGGTTAGTTTTCTCCCCGTTTGTTGCACCAGTACCTTAACTGCAGGACCTCTCATGCTGGCCGCCAGGTATTGCAGAGCCTCCTCTTCTGACCACCTGTTTACCCCAGCACATGCCTCGAAGTGGGTCAGGTAATCCAGAATTGGTCCCTTTCCGTCGTACCGGTCTGATGTCATCCTCACTATTACATCACGACCCCTCTCGTGATGCTTGAATTGCCCCTCGTCCCACAGCTCAGAGCGGCGCCATGGGGTGCTGATTCTTATCGGGACTCCTCTCTCTGGCACCGGGTTGGTTGCTGCTGTCTCCCTGGTTGAATTTGATGCAGTCTGCCATTGTCTCGTCTCCGCCCTTCTGTCAGCTGAAGGTGGGTAGTAATCGTCTTCCAACGTTACATCTGCCCTTGTACTGTCGGCCCAGCTCCCTGCTATATCTCCAGTCGTCCTCCCGCTGCTGTTGGTGCTGGTTTTAGCCCCCGGAAGGTCATATTGTGGTGGTAAAATACCACCCCTGCTTCTGGTCCCGTCAGCTGGCTTTACTCCACCAGTCCTCCCTGATGCTGGTGGTGGTGGCCGCCTCGTACCTATTTCAGCCCGAAGTTCATCCATCATCCGCTCCACTTCTACCATCTCAGACTGCAGCTTCCTCCATAGCTGCGCCGGTGACAACTGCTTTGCCATGGCTGGTTCCTAATCCCCTTGGTAGCGCTGGTTCTTTGATCCCCTTGGTAGCGCTGGTTCTTTGATCCCCTTGGTAGCGCTGGTTCTTTGATCCCCTTGGTAGCGCTGGTTCTTTGATCCCCTTGGTAGCGCTGGTTCTTTGATCCCACTCCTGACACCACGTGTGGCGAAGTTTCAAGTCGCAGACTTATATATCCCACTTGCCCTACAGCTCTATGTGTTGTGAATGACTCTGGTAGATGTGTGATGATAGATTGGTGTCTACGACGAACTTCGGTCAGGATGGCCAAGCTAGGCGCGAGTTCGTTCGGCCGCAATATACGGCCCAAGATACCAGTTAATTCCTACCAGTTATTTATTCCTACCAGTTAACATTATCTACCAGTTCTTCATCAACAGCTCATCATACCAGCTTCGCACATTAATTACGTCTACCAATATTTTTTTACTACCACCAAGGTCCACTCACCTGCACTCACTTAAAGTTCTCACGTAGGAAAAATCACTCTTCCCTCGATGGTTTAACTTCCAACTGGTAGTCTTTAATTCCGAATACTTCTGCTCAACAACAGTTCAACAGTCCAATACACATTCACAGCTTCTGCGCCGTCCCGCTACCACAAAATCCCGAACCTTCAAGTCCCGTCCTGGCGGCCTGTCATGTACTACAGATCTAGGCTAGCTAGCGATCAGGAACACACTATCCTGACCATCGCCTTACTAGAACTGCTTTATACACAGCTCTAGGTTTGGCTAGCAATCAGGAACACATTATCCTGATCATCGCCTCCACTAGGCTGCTCCGTACACAGCTCAAGCATTGATAGCTCGATGTAACTCAACACGTACTAAGACATGTTTACCTTATTCGTCCCAACTGGACAACGAACCGACAGCTTGATTGCCCTATTATATTTTTACTCGATAATTATAAGCGTAGTTAATCAATATTTCCACCACTAAAACACCAATCTTGGGGAGTGACTCTCACCAAAACCCTACATATTTGGTCTCAAATTACTGGTATCTATTACCTCTCTTAGAATCTTAAATCATTTTATCCCCCTAATGCCCATATCTTACGTAATAGCCATAAATCTGGCCAAAACCGTGATTTTTGGACCCTGCCTATACCAACGTTACTACCAACAATGATCGATTACGCCTTCATATAATCGATAGTGAATTATACCCGGCTTATTATACATAAATCAACTAGCGGAAATAATCGATTTCGCTACACGATATATATATATATATATATATATATATATATATACAATGTATATATATATATATATATATATGAGAGAGAGAGAGAAAGAGAGAGAGAGAGAGAGAGAGATGATTTCTTTTTTTTTTATTGCATGACAATAATGGCTTCCTCAGTCTTGGAAGACCCGGAAGAACTTTCATCCACTTGTTTCATGCGTGAGAGACAGAGTTTAGCCCAGAGAAAATATTTGTTTTCGAATAGCCAAACGTCGAAATGGTGAAAGAAAGGGGTGAATAAAAGTACGGATAAAAGGGCCTTTCAGCTCTTGTCTGACTGTAGGCAGTCAGCAGTCAGGTCTACAGTCACCTTTGATTCGATGTCCTTTCGTCTGAGTTTTATGTATACATGGAGAGAGACAAACGCTCTTGCAGACAATGAGACAGATTTGACTGCCACTATTGGCTGTCTGTATACCTTTCCAACCATATAATCCTGTAACCAACCCAATCTTTATTTGAACGCTTAAAGTTATCTTGTGAGGCTTTCGATGAGATGCTTTCATTATTTAGAGTAGCATCATTTTATCGGTGATTAGAATGCATCAACCTTAGTTCTGGATGACAGTCTCGAAGAGGTCTGACCTTTGCCAAGTTTATTTACTTCTCGAATAATGATTATACTTACGTGATATCTGTTAGCACAAAATGTTTGATAACATTGTCAGACGTTAATCTATTTCCAGCTGAGACAATGATTAATATCTTTATTCTACACCATATTGTAACATGCTGATTGATATGTCAAATTTTCTGTTTCCCTAACTTTCAATTGCATTACGAATATAAAAAAAGAGGTGTGAGGTGGGACTTAACATGCTCACAAAATCACCAAAATCATGACAGAAAACTATTCACCAAACAAACAAGGGTATACAACTTTGAGCATATTCCATGGTCAAGCATTATTTGTAAAACTACGTGTCAGGCATAATATTTAGGAACACACGGAGGTAGGGGGCACGATTGTGGATATCATTTCGTATGTAAATGCTTACCAAGTTATGCTGTTCTTCCGGGTCCAATATTGCTGATTTACGTCTCGTTCCGAATCAAATACAGACATAAACTTGCAATCTGTTGTCTAATCTCCCTATAGGAAATTGCGAACACATATTAGACTGAATGTGGTCTTAATTTCAAGATCCACACACAAGGAATTAACTCGTGAAGAGTTGACTTTCCGTCACAGAAAGGTATTACACAGCACTCACAAAAATTGCCGGGCAACTTTCAGAGGAAAGTTTGTTTTCTTTGTGACGTTTTCGCTCAACCCTAACCCCTGATGAAAGCTGGTTTTCCCCACATCTCAAACACTCTGTACCGTCTACCTGAAATCACAGCGCACAATGAATGTTCCTATTACACAGTAGCCTCTCGTATGACACTAAAGAAACAGTATAGTTTTGGTTGAGATTGGGATACAGGTTTCAACTTGCTCGGATATAATTCTAAACCAGTTGTACGAAATATTAAAAAGAGCTTATAAACTTCGAAGAGGAGTCCAAACATTATTGATGAAAATCGGTTTTGAGAAGGAGTTCTTCTCACATTGTATGCAATTTGATATTTTATAAAATTGGTATTTACTTAATATTTCAGGAAAAAAAAATGAAATCTGAATCCACACGTAAGTTAAAACAAATAGGCCTATAGTTATTCTTTTAAGCTACGATGAGAAATTTCTTTAAAGACATGAAAGAGAAAAATATGAAAAATAGCATTGTTTAAAAATCACATTATATGAGTAAAATGAGACATACTACTTTAGAGAGTTATGTAATATATTCATATGTCTGATTCTTTTTTTTTTTAACTTTCAGAGACAGTTAAAACTATACAAGGAGCCTATTGGCATTTTTTAAGCCATAAAGTATTTGACTGTAATTCGCATGGCATTAACGGGCCATCTATCCAGCCTCACCGTCAGCTGTCACAACTCTGATACTCTGCAGCAAGAATTATCATACGCTCATATTAATCCTGTATACTTCATTTTATTTTTTTTCGCTCTTTTTTCTTTCCTATTTTAAAATCAACAACAACAACTTAAGTCACTCCTCAAGATCATTCCGTTCTAGTGATACTGACCTCCTCAAGTCCTACCCCTCAAATAAAAAACCAAACAAAATAACAAACAAACAAACACAAAATAAACTTGTCACAGGTCTTTTGTTCACACTTGCTCTTTGGAGCAAGTTTCCTTTACACATTCGTACTATCTCAATAACTTGCACATCATCGTGCTACCAACTTTCCGAAATGGTAGGTACGTTTCATAATCAGGTTGTGTGATAAAAAAAAAAGTGACATCTAATACCACCCATCTTATTTCTTAAACTTCTCACCTTCAAGTGACCAATCTTCAGGCCATTCTTGGACAAAATTTTCATCCAAAATGTCCCTCTCGATCCAGGTGTATATTAAATAGATAGTTTTCAATGCTATAGTATTATAATGGCAGGGGCCTCTGGTAGAGCAGTGGCACGACCGATAAGGCTACCCTGGTAAAGAAGGCATTATCATCTAAATACAAAATACCTTAATACTATACTACTACTACTACTAATGAAAATGATGATAATAACAGTAATAATAGTAATAGTAATAATGATAATAATAATCACTATTATGATCATTATTATCACTATTACTATCATTATCATTATTACTATCTTTGTATGTTGGAGACGACATGCAGTTCGATCATGTTTGTATCGCTTCTACACACCGATGATTCACTGTCTCTGTGTGGCAAACCTAACACTGGCTTCGTCACTCATTTGATATACTCCGACGTTCAACACTATTAAGGCATATCAGGCACAGAAATAAAAAGAGCAGAGTTTTTGTTTTTGTTTGTTGTTGTCTTTTTAGTCGAACATCTAGAAACAACCTCAGCTATACGTCGTATGATTTCTGCACTTCTTTCTTGTCTAAATGCAATCGCAAATCTCACTGTCATTATTTTTATGATTCGCGACATTTCTAGACTGATTCGTCGAAACAAAACTTCAGAAAAAATAATGGACCGAGTCGATCGTCAACAGTTAGGTCTTATAAAGAGAATAGTTCGGCCTATGTAGAGGAGACATGCATTGTTCCTTCTCAATAACAGCCAACCAAACTTAGAAAAAGTGAAATTTGTCATAGTTGCGTTTCAAGTTCATACGCTCCGTCATGTATGACATTCGGCAACATAATTGGGTATCAATGGACCGAAGAAGAGAGCATTGCGCTCTCCCATATCTGACAATGCTAAAATCATCGACCTCCAAATTTCGATTACTTTTTTTTTTATACGCACTGTACAATAAAGGAAAGGGAAGTGAAGAGGGAAGTGGTTACAGGTGATGACGCACACCGAAACACAAACACTCATACATCCACACGCATATCACTCTAAATAATTGAGCTTCTATTTATTTTAACAAAAAATTGCATATATCGTTGAAACAAGACTCTTTTATTCAGTAAGCGCCACGGTTAAAGGGATCGTACAGTTTTGGTTGAGACGTAATTTCAGGTTTCTAACATATTTTGGTGAGAAAATGAGAAACTTCTTATGAAATATTAAAGAGCATGTAATTCGATGAGGAATTCAACGTTTATGTGATGAAAATTGTTTTTGAAATGGCTGAGATATTTCATACATTCCAAACCCGATTTTCATCAAATAAACTTTGAATTCTTCTTAAAATGGTATGCTCTCTACTTATCATAAGTGTTTTCTTGGTATCTCGCAAAAAGTTAAAAGCCCAATTCTCATCTCCACCAATACTATACTATCCCTTTAATTAACAAAGAGGTTCCGTTGCTTGACATATACGCTGATACACGACAACCACACATACAACACGCAAATACACAATGTACGAACACTGATAAAAAATACTTCACAATCTGTATCTTGAGATCACTCTAATTTCATACATGCACTAAAATCCAGTAAAACTAAAACACAATATTAAAAATGTCAATTAAAACACATGGAAGCACGCAAAATACTAGAGTAAAAAAAAACCAAAACAAACCTGCGTTTTGTATACAATGGATGTATACATAGGATTCAGACTGTGTAAAGAGACAATTTATAAAGAGAAACAAAAATAAAACCCACAAACTATAGAATTACACATAAAACAACGTAGACATAAATGTGATTTTGTAGTCATCTGCTTACGTACAACTGGAAACATAGGTTCATGGAAATGTGTGGGGAAGAAAATTAATATGTAAAAAAGAAGAAGAAATAAATAAATGAATTAGTATTGAATGGTAAAGGGATCGTTTGTGTGAAAAGAGCACCACTTGGTGTGATTATCCCTGAATAGGATAATATTGCAAAGTCAGTCCAAAAAAAAAAAAATAATAAAACAATAAAAGCTTACTCCCTTGAAAATATTGTGGAATTCAGTCTAGAGCATTGAAGCTACACACTTTGTATTTGGTATTTTTGATAATTTCGGTATGCTGCGAGGGGCCTCAGAGAAAACAGAACATTCTTGTTTTTGATTCGATTTGATGTTGGTTTTTGAAACAAACATGCAAAGTAGTAGCCCGAAGGCTAAACTATAATGAATCACATTTAAAAACATACATTGTATGAACATTTTAACAATAACAAATACTGATTACATTAACATAACAAATAAACAGCATCATGTCAAAATGAAAAACGATTCTGTGTTATTCATTCCATCGCTGATATGTTTTGTTGTACATTGTAAAGGCAATGAAGAAACTTACTTTGTTAACAATTAATGTTTATGTATGGATTAATTATGACACCAACAATGTATGTAATAAATGCGTATGTATCTAAATGAGCAATGATATAATGCAGGAACCAATACAATACAATCAATCAATCAATCAATCAATCAATCAATCAATCAATCAATCAAACAATCAATTAACAAACAGTTCATACCAATTATTACACAAAATACATTACTTTAAAATGATAACCACAGTAATCAACGTACTCGTAAGTACGCACACGCACACACGCATTGACAAACATGCATTATACATGCACACATGCACACATGTACATCACATCCACATGTCTATACAGACAAACCCATATACTCATCTCATGATGAGTTATAAAACAGCAGCAACAACATCAAAACCAATAACAACAGGAATAACTGCTTTACGTAGTTTAAAATAAGTATTTAGGTTTGGCAAAGATGATTTAAAATCGTTCTGTCCAGTGGCACATCAGGTGCTTCTATAGACATGGTTCCATGACAAAGTTTTCAAAAAATATTTTTGACTTCGTGAACTTTTGTCCAAAGAAATATACAAAAAATACAGGGAAGTGGAAAATTGTAAAATATCAGGTGATTGGAAGCATACAACAACCACAAACACAGTGCAGAAGAACCAAAGAGTTACTATAGTATGAACACACCATAATTACGAATTATAAAGGTAAACTTTTTTTTTATTTGGTTAAAGATACATCGGGTGAATCTACACTGAACCCTCAGCTGTTTCAGGTCTAGGAGAGAGAAAGGGGAGAGAGAGGGAGAGAGAGAGAGAGAAAAAGAGAGGAGAGAGAGAGCGGGAGGGAGAGAGAGAGAGAGAGAGAGAGCGGGCAAAGAAGACCGAAAATAATGGCATGTAACGTGGTAAGTGCATTATCAGATTTCTTAATGTGACACAATGAGGGTTGATTGATTATTACCAAAAAAAAAATGAAATTTCAGATGATATGCAAACAACAAATTTTACACTAGAATGTAAATGCTCTGTAATAAGAATGTTTCATTATCAATTTGGAATTGAATTACAGGTACACAGAAGTTATCGTGTTGTCTTAATCACAATAATCCTTTTACAAAGTTTTGACACTAACCTGTTTCTCTGTGACCCGTTAGGACCACTAAATCCTTTAAATCTGAAAGTCCAGTGGACTGAAAGAGATATGACATGGCTCAGGATAAAAATAAACATAACAGTTAATTTTGAATCTTTGTTGCCCGATCGGACCATCAAATGATAACCTTTTTTGAAATATGATGGTCCGAAATCAATTTCTAGCTGGCCACCTCGGGACACCGATAATGGTGAGCCCTAGCTGCTTCTCATCATGCAAAGTGAGATGTACAAAACGGTATTATAGGATATCAGTGGAATGAATATGAATAAACAAAGTGCATGCTTTCTTCCACCAACACTACGTTGCTTCCTCTAAATGACAAAATAATACTTTTTTTTTGCGTGTCACGTCTGATGCCAGTTACATTCCTTCTTTGTCTCTTTCATTTTCTCTAAATGACAGAATGATACTATTTTATGTGTCACGATACTTTGATTATAGCTCCAAAACATTTGCAGAGATGTATACTAATAATTTGTCAATCAGTTGCAAGTTCAAACCATTTACATTTTCTTTTCCATGACAATTGTCTCAGTGATTTCATGGGTGAAGTTGATCGTGCAGTTCTACCAAGCAGAGAAGATTACACGATGATTATGACATTAATCAAGCATCAATAATCAAATTAAGGAATTCCGTTACATCAATTCTCTGAATATTGTTCATAAGATACAGTTCTCCCCCAAACCTTTTTCACTTTTCAGAGAGATGCGGCACTTCGAAACAAATGAAGAGTTTGTTACCCCAAAAACCGGTAAGTCCATATTTGCCAAATGGAGATATTTGCGATTAAAGGTGAAGAAAAATGAAGAGAATAATGACGAAATTGTTACTTCTTTCGACCATAACTTCAAAAATGTACCTTTATATGTAGTGGTCAATATATCATTTAAAAAACGTATCATTTTGTTCTTAATGACAAAGACCGTACTTTAAAATCTTTAAAAAGTGGACTCATCGGTTTTTGCGAACAAACTCCTCCACTCCATTTCAACGGAGTGACGTCAGTGGTTTGATATACGCCACTGTTTCACTCCAAATTTAAATGAGCTATTACCCCTGCTAGAAAGAACACAGAGTCTCCCTAGACCACCGAGCGTTCGCCCGACAGCAAGTGCTATGCAACTGGCACTGCGTTTTTATTCAAATCAATGAAATGCTTCCGCATATAGATGTTTGCATTGGCAACATTGACGTAATTTGAATAGAGAATTTAAGATTTACTACGAAAGTCTACGACAATTGTAGTACTGGGATGACGTTTTGAGTAGAGAAAACAACAGGAACGAGTTGGCTAATTATAGGAACACAATGATCAATGTGCATTTGGCAGGACTCATTACTAAGGGCTGTCATTATTTGCGGTTTTAGTTTTGTCAAACTGCCTCTTGAACCTGACACCAATGATAAAAGACAATACCGTGTGCATATTATGATAATAATAATAATAATAATAATAATAATAATAATAATAATAATAATAATGATAATAATAATAACAATGATTATAATAATAATATTATTAATAATAATTATAATATTCACAGTCAAAAGTGAAACTTCACTGCATTGGAAGGGGTTTGTAATTGTAAACGCGTGTGTGGTGACATGGTTATGGTGGTGCGAACGTGTGATGAAGTAGGCTATACAAAGTCCTGTGGGAAAGGAGTACATAATACACGTCAATTCTACTATAAATGCTACGACATAATAAATGGTACATAAGCATTGTCACTGGTATATAACTCGCTATGCATATAACTAGCTAGTTATTAATCAGCATCAAATCGTTACACACATTTACAGTGATAAGTGTACACAAATATGACACATAGACTTAATGATATTTACATTGTATTCCGACAAAGTTGTATAACTTCATCATTCTTAAGAGCTGAAATTTTCTGACTACGTAATACTAGGTAAATGTAAATCATCTGTCTAGGTTAATGTAAACAGAGTTTATTATCTCACCATTGTATACAATCATACCAATGCATAGAATAATATTTGTATGAATCTCCTTCACATAATTCAGATTTTAACATACAAATTGCTGTAAAGCTTTACTAATAAATCTGTACAACTGTACATACCTTTACGTATATCATCTCATGATAGCAACAAACATTTCTTCTTATATGACAATTGAATTAGAACAATCATTGATACGTGGCTAAAGTAACGAGTATTAAACTCCTATCCCAACTTACCAACTGTTTACGAACCCCGGTCAAACATTTATAACATGATTTACAGAAAGTTTGTAAAAGGAAGATTGCTTGATATCCAAACACAAAACAATGGAGGTACCTCTGAGAGGAACAACATCGGGAATTAGTTTTTCATTGTATTAATGTGACATTAGGCAATTGATCGATTATTTTTGGTGGGATTGTGTAATTGAGTTGAACATGAAATATTGGCACCCCGGGCGTTCGAACATGGCACGTAAGGAATTAAGTGTTCTGTCCACTGGTACCAGGAACAACAGCTGCTGCTACAGAAGAGGTTACATCACAAAGTTCTCAAAATATATTGTTCAATTAATGAACTTTTGCCAACACATGTGAAATGACTCACAGGGAAATAGAAAATTGTATAGAGTAATTTGAAGCATACAAAAACAACAACAGCAAATGTACAAATTGTAAATGCAGAAACACCAAGGAGTAGTGTGAACAGACCAAAATTACGAGTTATTAAAGCAAACATTTTTTTTAAATATATATTAAAGATGCATCGGGTGACTTTACCCAGAACCCTCAACTGTTTCAGATCTTACAGATGGGGGGGGGGGGGGAGGGGGGAGTGCGGAGGGGGCAAATAAGGCTGCAAGTAATGGGATATGACGCGGTGGATAAATGATCAGATTCTTTATGTTATATTGAAGGGTTTTTGATTGTAACGAAACATTGAAGTTTCGGTTGTGTACAAATAAACAATACCCCAGAATGAAAATGAACTGTAAATATCATTGATTTATCATTAATTTTTAATCAAAATACAGCTATACAGGAGTTCTTGGTTTGTCTTGATCAGGTGTTATTTGAAGGTTTGCATGGTGAAGTAAATGAGGGAGAACGATTTGCAGTGACACCGTGTGTATTAGTCCTTAACGGGATCGTTGTTTGGCAGAAGAGCCTACAAAGAGGAGAATGAAGAGGGAAGCGACATAGGGGGGTTGTAAGGAGGGAAAAAAGTGAAAAGTGTGAAACAGTAATGGGCTGTAAGTTGAAGTTGCCCTAGTGGAGACGGTAGAGAAGGGAACAGAGAGAGTGGTAAGGAAGAATAGAGTGAGAATATTAATTTAAGGTAAGATGTTTGGACAACGTTAGAAGGAGAAAGATGAAATGGAAGCGAAAAGGAAGAGGAAGGAATTGAATGTTGGAAAATCATGGAGAAAGGTGAGAGAAGTGAAGATTCATGAAACCAAGAGAAGAACGAAGTTGGCCAACAATGTGGACTATGGAGTGCGGAATCAATGGAGGAAGGATGAATAATCTCGCGAAGGAAAGGTAAGTGGAAGAGAGATGAAACTGTGTTTAGAGAAGGGAGTTTTGGCACACTACCCCTAAAACCTGAAATCGATCGTTAAAGTACAATTTCCTCTACGTCATTACTTTCTTCTTTTTTTTTTTTTGGGGGGGGGGGTCCAAAGTGTATGGACGTTTCAAGGGTTGACTTTTTGGTTCATTTATGAAAATTGAAGTTAATGTACCAGGTCATCAAAAGCATTTTTCCCCTCTATGCACTGCTTTTCAGTGATTTCATAACTACATGTTTGGAATATAAGTGGAGTATGCTATGCACAATCAGTGAATGTTCCTTTACATTATTACATGTAAAGACAAATGAAACAATTGTTTTCATTCGGAGGCATAAGAATGTATGTCACCGCCGTAAATACCATTTCACTCGGTGACATTGCCCACCACTGCATTGTAATGTGTATAAAATATATTATAATAAAAAAAAACAGAGAAGTATCACAGCCAGAATATTCGATGTAAAAAACGAGAACAAAGACATAACACACTATCCATGTATCACAACTAATTAGTTGACATTGTAAATTCATAAAATGAGTTTCACCTATGTTTTATCCATATATGAATATATACATTAAAAGTAAGCTTGGATAACTATTCATAATATTGTAGGCATAGTTACGCTGCAGGGATTACAAAGGTAAAACACCCAAACAAAGGAATTTTCACATTGTCAGACCTTACAGCTACGGTTGACTCGATTGCTGACTGAAGTTTCTAGTTTCAATATTATGCTCTTGTCAAATCTTGGATATGTGCCAATGATGCACACATTTGGCAGGTATTACCTCTAGAGTGTATAAGAATATTCGTTCAAATGGACACCACTCCTCAAAGGGCCGACCAGAGGGTCATACTGCCCTGGAGATGGGGGTGAAAGGAGGTGAGCATGGGGGAGATAACTCTGAAGATAAGAAATCTTTACATTTTTTTTCTGAAACCATAATCTATAAGATAAGTCAATGTTATGAACAAGAAGATATATCAAAACCGTGATTGGAATACTTTAAAAGTGAGGAATGCTCTTGACCACCAGTGACAGTTCCTTTTCATCATCACTTGCTAACACAATGAAACAATTGTCATCATTCCATGAAGATATCTTCCCATTACGACACATAAATACTACCACATGCACTAAAATGATTTTAAGCAAGCATATACACTCATTAATCTTTAATCTTCAGACAGATTTTGACTTGGGAAGATCAGAGACTAGAATGGAACTGAAGGGGCAGCAGATCCAGCGAGGTGGAAGGAGTCTGCGGAAGATAGGGACGTTGGAGATTGTTAATGTTATGATCGCGTTATATTTGCCCGAGATATCATAACTGGTTAAAGGTGTACTCCAAGTCATGTTGTGTCACCGCTGTAAGTACGTATATTACACTTCATGACTTAACTCATTACTGCATTGTAATTGAATATCTTATCAAAAAAAGGACACAGAGATCTACCATGTACAGTCAGAATTAATGTTAAATCCGAAAACGTCAACTCAATCTACGATTTATGGATCACCACTAATGAATTCACATTGTCAATCCAGAAAATAGGATTTGCATTAATGTGTACACTGGCATATAGACGAGAGGTAGGCTTGGATATTCATTCGTAGGCCTACGCTGCCGAGGATGGAGATATAAAATCCCAAAACAAAGGAATCTTCAAAGATCATAGTTCTCTCCAAGGGGGGGGGGGGGGGCAAAGTGTGCCAAAACTTTATTGGAGTAATTGTTAGAGTGTCTAATGATATAATACCCATTCAAATAGAGTACAACGATACACCTCATTGGTGGACTGAACTGGAAAGGAAGAAGAAGAAGAAGAAGAAGAAGAAAAAAAAAAGAAAAAGAAATTGACACCATTCCACACATTTTGGGCCCAGAGGGGCACGCTTTCAAGGAAGTCAGTGGGTGTGTGTGCGTGTGGGGGGGGGAGGGGTCTTAGGGGAGAGACGGCACCCAAATTAAGCAGCCTTTTTTTTTTAAACCAGAAGTTATAAGCTAAGTTAGTGCTATGATTTTTTTTTTTGTAAATCGGTGAATACAGTTTCAAGCTACGTGTGTATGTCAGATTGTTTTTTTTTTATTTTTTTTTTGGGGGGGGGGGGGGTGGGGGCAATTTCATTGTAATGTTCACAATTTTCATCTTGGAAACACATGCTCAACTATGTCACCAAACGTAGCAGCCATTATCACTAGGGTTACAGAAGATGGTAAGTATGCCCCCATCTCAATGGGGACACAAGGAGACGTCAAATCTCACAAAAATAAAAAACACACACAACACACACACACACACACGCACACACACACACACACACACACACAAAACTGCCACACCCCATTTTTTTTTTCATGATCATATAGTAGTCTGCAAGAATGCTTGGAAAGTGAACTGGCCATCATCAGGTGAGCGGGAGATACCCATTTCTCCTATTGCGGATTTCATCTTAAGATCATCCCATAGCTTACTGTTGTATATTTTAGAGCACTAATATCGCCCCCCCCCAAAAAAAAAAAAACAACAACAACAACAAACAAACAAACAAACAAACAAATAAACAAACAAAACAACAACAACAAAAAAACAAAGAAAAAAACATGTTGTTACTGACCCTTTGGTGTTGTTGGAATAGTCATTCATCCACAGAAAACCTTAACTTTTCGACATGACTATTAAAGGTCCTTAAAGCTAAGTGTATGAATATTCCCCTGATAATGCAGGCGTGGGACATGTGCAGCCCATTCCTACGATCCTCGTGTAAAACTTTTTTCAGGTATACGAGCCAGTTCTGAGTTCCATTTATTGCGCAAGAGTAGAAAAAAATGTCATTCGTACCAACAGGTATGTTGGGCTTAAAATTAATTGGGATAAGCAATCGTGATTATTGTTATTCATGTAATCCTACTGCAACTACTCCTACTACTAACACTACTACTACTACTACTACTACTAAAAATGATTATATCAATGATAAAAAAAAAATATGTAGCGGTTAAGGGGGTATCTCACTGAGCTGCGAATGTTTGCGAACGTAGCGAATTTGGGATTTTGCCAGGGAGGGTTCGTAAAGGGTTGCAAAAGGTTCGTTACAAGAAAGTTCGGAAATGGTTTTTATTGTCGCAAACAGTTTTTCTTGTAGCAAAGAAATTTTGAACATGTTCAAAATGTCTTTGCGAACCTTTGCCAATTTGTATTTTCGCTAACAGTTGCAAACATTCGCAAAACACTCGTAAGAATTCGCAAACGGTCGTAATACGGTGTCGCTAACATTTATTTGATTTGCCACTGCTAGCGAACAAGTAACCATGGTTCCTATACAAAAGCTCCTGAAACAGGCACGGTTCCACTCTAAGAAAGTTTTTGAAGCTCTTGACATCTCCATCATGTAATTGCTGCAAAAGCTTTTCATATTGACCAAAGTCTGTCCTCTGCAACTAACAATCTCTGACCTAAACAGTCTTTCTTTTCTTCTTCCTTTCTTGTTTTTCTTTATCTTCTTTTTCTTATGCTGCACGATAGCTGTAGCAGCAGCCTGGCAAAGCAGCTCTTCAAGATATCAGCACGTTGAGCCTCTTCTTGGCAGAAATCTATTTCCATATACTGAAAATTCATCTTGAACGGTTGTCAAAAAAGAGATCTGAATTCAGTGGAAGCTTGTACGTTCGTTTTATGGGTCTGACTATGCATAATTGCCTGGTACTTTTCTAGGTCCCCAGAACATTCGCAAATTGTCGCAAAGGATTTTCAAATTGTTGCTAATATTTGCAAAACTGTCGCTAACATTTGCAAAATTGTCGCTAACATTTGCTAACAGTCGCTAATAGTCGCCACCTGTGTTTCGCAAACACTTTCGCAAACATTCGCTGAAGTGTTGCTAATTGTCGCTAAACATCGCTAAAAGTCGCTAACTGTCGCTAATGACAGAAGCGAACCTTGATTTTTCGCAAACAATCGTCAGAAAAGTTGGCGAATCTCAAATTTGCTACGTTCGCAAACGTTCGCCGCTCAGTGAGATACCAGCTTACTAACGTTTCTAAGAGCATTGATGCGGATAAAAATATTTTATTAAAATACAGCACTATATAGTACACATTTAACGACAATATAAACAATTAGGATTTAGTAAATAGATACGTTTTAAGCAAAGATTTAACCTTAGTTACACTTCTATCATTTCAAATAGGAAGTGTGTTGACTAGTTATAAATGCATTTACATGAATATGCTACTTGCCAGCACATCAAACTGACAGCAAAAGTTGCATTTTGCATTAGCAAAAGGCAATTTTGAGATTGTAAATGCATTTACTGGACGATAATAAAATGGATGCTTTCCCAAGTGCAAACTGAGGGATCATTCTGGTCATCTGGTCTACGCAAGTTCATTCTTTGTTTGTTTGTTTCTTCTAACACGCTTCTGTATAAGAAATAATCGTCTATGACAGTTCCAGCAAATTTCCATTAAATATGTAAAGCCTACCTTCAGTGCAGAAAGCTATCTCACCGCTCGCAAACTCTTGTAGAGAGTAATAACCAAAGTATGAGTGTTGTATTGTAAAATTAGTAACAAGATTGCAAACATGCTCCAAATTTCTCGTGTATCGATCGATACTGACGAGATTCTCATAGTGCTTCACCCAGACTACAATGACCGAATCGTCTCGACACACAGCTACGTAGGCCTGCCGACCCTTCTTCTCTATCAAGACATTCTCCTTCACATTACCATCAAAGCACACCACAGCTGATATGTCTACGAGTAACAGTTTTCCCTTGGTTTGAAAGGCGAATAGTTGATAAGGTGTATATCCATCACACGTCATGACCCTGACTGCCTTACCACCCTGTCTTGTAAATACCTGGATCGTTTTTAAATTCCTACAACACACATAGATATTATCATCTTTATCCACAGCTACATTCCCATCAGAAAGCCCATGACCTGTACAACTTCTAGTCTCGAACGTGACGTCAAGTTTCTCCCACTGCGGAGTGTAGAGTAATATCTTGTGATGTCCATCACGTACAACACTTCGACCATCAGAAAGGAATCCAATGCCCCAGACACTGACGTCCTTCAGCACGGTCTGTTGTAACTTGCCATCAGGGGAGTAGAAATGGATTCCGCCTGGAGACGATCCCACCGCAATTTTACCGCCTGGTGCACGAGCGATACAGGTCACGCCAGTTTCGCTAGGGAGCTCTACGTCTGCTATGACACTCCAGGGAGGTGAGACATCATCTCCCTGGACATCCCACGTATAACCTTCCAACTCTCCAAGGCAGAGTTCATTAACCTTCTCGTGTCTACGGAATGAAATCTTCTGAGTTCGTTGTGTCACACCTCTCGGTGATTGGTCGTCAGGATCATTTCGTCCCAGAAAGCTCTTCAAGTTTTCGCACAGCGTGTCGTGTGCAAACAAGGCGTCTTTCTCCAGCGGTACCTTCATGCCGTTAGTTACCAGCTCTTCCATAGCGCTCATGTGACTGATTGTTTGCCGACTCTCTTCCTCCATGACTTGTAATTCCTTCTCGAATTTCTCAGACCAATGTTTCACTTGACTTTTCAGGGCTTCCCTATTGTTTGACAATATCTGCATGTGTTCCTCATACGTCTTGTCGATGTCATCATTGAGCTTTCTAAACATAGTTGTTATTTCATTGCGTTGTGTCTCTATGAGCTCCACATGGTTTTCAATGATGGTTTTCTTTGATTTTACTCTTTTTTTCAACTCATTGATATTTTCCATCAATTTTTCCTCGTGGATAGCTGCCTCTTCGATACTATGTCCTGCTTTTGAGTGTCTCAACATCCCACACTTACAGCAGACGTACTCCCGACATCCAGTGCAGAAACACTCCTCATCATCATTAGGATGTTTCTTACATTTCCGTCGCCTGTTAACCTGAACTTTTCCCGAGAGCACCTCGTTCATGGCTACCACTGAGTGGGTGGAGAACGGTTTCCAGAAAGAGTGGCCTTTCTCACACGAATCACACATATATTTCCCACAGTCCTGACAGTAGGACATAGCTAGTGGTTTTTCGTCCGTCTCACAAACTGTGCATGTCGGATTCTTGGTTTTCACTTCGTCCACGAGAGAACTCAGCGGTACGTTTGTTTGTAACTTATCCACATCTCCACTGGGTATGGGCGTTTCTTTCCTGCATATAGGACATATTATAGTTTGTCGGTGGGGCTGAGTTTGACAGATACGTTGAAGACAATGTTTGCAGAACGTGTGAGAACATGCTAGTGACTTAGGTTGGTCGAAAAGTGTAAGACAAATAGGACACTCCAAATTTTGACTGCTGATTTGATGAACGGTTGCCATGGTGTCTGTTTATCTAATAGCAAGGGAAACACAATATTGGAAACATACCGACAAACATTATCATGGAACTGAAATCAGCCTTTAATAAATAGAACAGAAAAAGTCCATGTGATGCACAATGTTAGATTTTATGCATTCTTAAACCCGAAATAACGAAGGAGAATTGAACAGACCTGTTTGAATGTTGTTGTTGTTTTTTTATTTCATTTACTGTGAATGCTTTATGTACTGGTTGAAAGAACCTTTAAAATGGTGGTCCATTTGAGTGGAGGAGATCATATTGAGTGTATCTGTCAGAGGATGGTGCGAATTTACGCGATCGGAGCTGTAAAAGTGCACTGTAGCCCCGATCGCGTGAACTTCCGATTATTCAAAAAGGGCGTCAGTGAAAGGTAAGATGAGGCGGTGGGTAAAGAAACCACAACAATTGAAAGCTGTTTTGCTCTATAGACATTAAGTACATCACTCTACATCGCTGGAACTGCCTCTGTCACATGGAAAGAGGAGAGTAGGAAATTTATCGTTACTTTATTAGTTTTCACAGGTTTTTGCTTTTTCTTGTTCTTGTAGATATAGAGTGATCATACTTCCCTTCTTGGATCTATTAAAATTGCTTCTTATGAATTGATGCTATAGATTATCGTGGATTTTCTTGTGTAAAAACCTTTAAGCCGCATTGAACAGTAAAATACAATTCTGTGTGAAGTTTTCAAAATTGCGTGCGTGGGGTAAGATGTGCCTCTCAGTTGGGGCATGTTGAACCATGGCTCAACTTAGCCCAATGCCTGGCTCAGCTTACCGCAATGTGTACTTCTATGTATTTTTACACACTTAAGTCAAAAACGAATTAAGAGATAATAGAAAAATGACATGCTTTGATGTACATGCCATGTCATTCTATTTTTTTCTCAGTTACCAAAATGCCGCGAAAATAGACACAAAAAGCAGAAGGCTAGCTTCATTAAGATATTCTTCTGAAAAGCTGCTGAAGAGGTGCAAAGCGGTAGGTCTCTCCACGTATGGTTTATTTGATTTACACTAGACTTCAGCTGGAACTACAGATATACGTGATACAGAACATAGATTTTGGAGGCTTGTTTTTCGAATACTTGAAGTCTTGAAGAAAGCAGAATGACTTTTTTTTTTTTACAGAATACAATGCTAGGAAATTTAATGCGTTTTATATAACCACGTTTGATTGTAGACTTATAATGCAGAAAATATTAATGAAAATCTCAAATTAAAAAGAAAAGTAAAAATACCATAAACATTGAAAACTGTGAAATTACTTTTGCAGATGCGGTTTTAATATAGTTCCAAAAATCAAAGCCTCTCTGATTTGAGTTTTTAAAAATGCATCTCACGTTCAATTTAATTGTCTTTGTTAAAACGTCCATAAAAGCGTATTAAGAAGAGACTTTTAAAACATTGTAACTTTCAGGATTTTAGTGCCATCGTAAACTGTAATTTCCTGTTGGACATTATTTTGCTAATATCACATTATATTTGATAAAAATGACTGTGTTACTTTTTGCAAAAGATTGATCAAAGAGGTAAGGGCGAGCTAGGCTTGGGCTTATCAAGACCCCGCAAGCTACAGCGAACTCGACTAGTTCTGACTATTCCATTGGCTGACTGGTAATGTTACATCTAGCCCAAAACAACACTCTCCCTATTAAAATTATGCCCTAGAATAAATTCCATTAAAATATGTTTATACAACATATTCTAATACTTCCTGTCTGAGTAGGTAGGCTGCATGTGCCCTATTACAATTAGACAAACATAATATTCTCCTCGACAAGAGCATTAGGAGTTCTACTTAAAAAAGATTTGTCATGAAGATTTTGTGACATGTTCCTTTAACAAGATGTATATTTTTACTATTGACAGTAGAAACTGTGTTTTGATTGCCTGTATACTTCTCCCTTATTCGCAAAGGCTAGCAAGGTTTGTCCTATAATGAACCTACCGGCACATACAATTATTTATATCTATTGACAGTCATGAAGAACCAAAGGTAAAAAGCGGCTCATCTTATCTCACTTTCCCCTACCATTCGCACACGCTGCATATCGTCTCTTGAGAATGAGAAGGGCGCTAAGTGGTCATGAACACTATGACCCGATTTCACGAAGGTGGTACAAATGAAACCATGGTTTAAACCATGGACAAAAACCATGAAGAGCCAAGTGTCGCATGGAATATTTCGTTACGAAATCAGTCATTTCGTCGATGAAATGATTATTTTGTAACAAAATGACAACATTTTGTAACTAAATGAACATTTCGTCCACAAAATGATAATTTCGTTAACGAAACGGTCATTTTGTCGACGAAATGACCAATTTTGTAACGAAACTTGGCGCTCCATGGTTTTTGTCCATGGTTTAAACCATGGTTTCATTTGTACCACCTTCGTGAATTCGGGCCATAGGGTTTAGTGGCAACTTAACGCCCTTATCATTCTCAGCCGACGATATAATCTTCGTTTTCGGTAAGTTGTGAATTGTGTATGTCAATATTGATTACATAAATATGAAGGCTAATTTGAGAAGATTGTCTTTGCTGAGTTCGAGGTGACAACAATGATGTCAAGTATCAAACCTCAAAGCAATCGACATATATTATTCGCTTTGTGATCGATTTGTTGTTGTGCATCATCCAGCTACTCAGCGACTGGGCTGTCTATAGTTTACTCAAAATCGTGTGTCCGTTTGCCTGTTTGTTTGCAATGTAACACGGTGTCATTCAATCCATAAAAATACATATATTCTGGATATTCTGGATGAGAGTCCTGAAGAGGTCTGGCCTGTGCCATATTTATCTTATCTCTCCAAATGATCTTACTTCCTATCTCTTTGCAGAAATTTGATACAGAATTGTTAAATCAATTTCCAGCGGAGACAGTGATTAATATACATTTTTCATACGTAGCATAACATGCTCATTTATATGTCAGTTTTTCTATTTGGCATATTGTCATCAATGTTACAAATACTAACATAGATTATGGGTTAAAGCATGTTAACAAAATCAGCGAAATCATAACAGAAAAAAAAATATTGACAAAACAAACAAATGGGACTCAATTTTG
Organism: Diadema setosum; assembly: GCA_033980235.1. Classification (NCBI taxonomy): domain Eukaryota; kingdom Metazoa; phylum Echinodermata; class Echinoidea; order Diadematoida; family Diadematidae; genus Diadema; species Diadema setosum. The sequence goes on along the minus strand of CM067065.1, from coordinate 5,520,764 downwards.
AGCATATTAATCGTGATCGTGCTATATTTGTAAAACTACAATACGCGATACGCACAATATTTTGAAAAAAAAAACCACCCTAATTATTACTGTAGTTCTTAAATACTTACCAAGTATGCTGTACTTCCGGATTCAATATTACTGATTTAGGTCTGGCTCCAAAGTAAATGTAAACATAAACTCACGACCTGTTGTCCCTTTCGCCTGTAGGAAGGTGCGAGTACACTCAGACTAAATGTGGTCTTCCCGTTCAGGACGGTTTGCTTTGGCGAGCGAACACCCCTACAGACGGACAGGTTTTCCAAAATCGAGCCCGAACCGAGGGTTTACTAAGGGTGTGTGACTTACGGTCCCGCTTTACCCAATCATCAAATTGCCGTGTATGCGGTGTAGGAATCCGCTTTCTGATTGGATGAATGACGACCGCTTATGAATAATAATGTCGCTTCCCTTCGCTATCTGTGTTCGCGCGCGCGGTTTGAACTTCACGTACTCTGCGATCGCCAATTTACGTTCCCTCGTCAACTCAAATGAATAGCGTCTTTTATTATTAGGCACCAGGCTATGCCGAGGGTGTCGCAAATTTCTAATACGTTATTGTCTTGAATTTACTGATTCATGGAGGCAATCTTTTATGGAAACTGTAATTCGTTGATCACAAGCCTTCAAAGTCTTTCAATGAAAAGCGATCGGTCGGAGGATTGTGTACAGGCTTGCGTATTTCCATTTACACGACTATAAGACACGGCGAGTAAATCTCGTATTGTGGCGATATCAAAAGCACACGAACCCACTCTTAACTTACTGTTGTTCACAAAATTCCTTACCATAGCTAGTCAAGGAATTTGGAAACAGAAGGAAGTTTATTCATTGTATACAACGTTTGAAATTCTGTAACAACTTGTTTGTCCCTGCTACTTGTATCCAAATACAAAGCTCGCGTGTCTGTAACAGAAGCACGTGGCTTTATTTCAACACTAGGCAAACCATCAACGATGTAATATCACAAGTAGAATTGGTGGTACTGATTTATCAAAGTCGAATTTCGTAATAGAATAACGTCCACTTGAGTTTATTTCTTGGTTCTGTTTCAGTAATTCCCATAAAGTTGACAAGAGCCTGGAATGTTCAATATTCAAATAAATCTTTGCATCTTTCTAACTTTCTTTGAGACGACTAAAAATGCATAATCCACGCTTGCGCGATACCTGCCATCCCCTGAAGAAGTCTGTATAAAGAAGTTTGCTTCCTGAAATATATCAGTCGTGACTACCTACAAATTTCGATTATGCGACTTATAATAGGTTTTCATGGGATGCATAAAAGAGATCACCGAGTGGATTTGTGAGTTTATTATCGGGGTTTGATGCTGCCATTTTTCTGTGCGATCTTACGATTCCCTTACAACTTCAACGTAATGTCGGGAAGATACTATTCACTATGTATCAAGTGAAATGAGATTTCACACAGTGATACAAGACATATATTTAATTATTATAAAAAAGTAATCACCAACCTAAATGAGTGTCGTTAATTCTTACACAGAAAAAAAAAAACTAAGAATAATACACCGGTCCTGTTCAAGGCAGTTGACAGAACATGTATGAGCTCTTCATATGAAACATGGGAGTCTATACGATGAGAAGTAAAAAAAGGAGAGAAAAATAGGCAGGTCATCTAAATTTTGTTTGATGGATGGTAGATAATCTGAAAAGATTTTTGCAAACGTAATGTAAAATTATACAAGATGAGGTTTGCCTACAACCTGTGTTTTGGTAATATCTTTCTACGTTTTATATATGTATACATATGTATATGTATGTATACATAATGGGCAGAGTATCTTGGAGAAGAGATCATCACCATCAATGATTATGTTCAATCTACAGGTTTGTATATGGGAATGAAGAAGGGGATAGCTGGAAAGGAAAGTGATGAGATGTAATGAGATAAAATGAAGGAGCAATAATTGAAACAAATGTATTACAAAGGAAGAGCAAAACGGCAAAAAAAAAGGGGCAAAAGAGTACAACATTATGCAAAGATTTTGCAGTCATTTTTTGTGTACGTTTGCCTTCCAATTTCGTAGTTACGTATAAATTCAAAATAGCCAACAAAAAAGAAAAAAAAAAGATATCGCCATGAAGATGTTCATTCAACCTCGTTTGCCTTTCACTATGTCCTATCATTTCAAAAAAATGTAGCATTAGCACAATTCAAATTAGAATGCCCATCGAGGTGAGCAGGTGAGCATTTTCGAGTTCGTCGGAGAAGCTCATTCATATTAGAAACAAAAAGGTTGGCCACCCGGCAGCTGATAGAAGAAGACGACATGACCATGGGAGAACGGCGAGCACATGCCACACAAGCTTGAAGGTCTCAAATCATTACATCACTTCAGAAAATAACGAAAAGACGATATGTTTGTTGAAATAAACGACATTTCTCCCGACATTCTTCGATCTCTCATAGCAGACGGTTAATTTTGCTGAAATGATCTTCTTATGTCATGAGTGTAAATCAACATTTTGTTTTATTGTGTGTACCAGTCATCCCCCGATAAAAGACAGAAAATGAAGTACTATTCTCATTCAATAAGCATAATGTATAAAGGAAACGAGCATTTGGTGCAATCGTTTATGAATATGAAAATGCGATTTCACGAAGTCTAAAGGAATGAATGCAATTAGGTGTACCTAAATACAGAGATGTATAATGCAATTATTATGAAAAATACGCAGCCATGATAAGTGCGTTAACCACTTCAATAGCAGCATGAAAATATTTGATCATATCAGTATGAGATGGACAAGAACATTTCATGCTTTTATTGCTTAAAATTCCTTGCTCCTAAACAAAGTACAATGTTCAATTGAAGCGACGGGTTATCACATCTCCGTCTCTCGCAAAACTGAATCATCACTTCGCAAATTTGGAGTGCTTTCAACAAATTTAAATTAAAAAAAAGTTTAATTTTTTAAGGCATGAGTTACCATATTCTACTGATTATAAATCGATGAGCTACAAAACGGTAGTGTGTTGCTAAAACCATTGCAACTCAATGATCGCGAAATCATTTGACTTGTGAACTTTGACTTATAAATAATTGACAGAGCGACTATAGCCGAAAATTAGCATATTATGAAGAAGTCATACAAAACTAGAACCAAGAAAGACTAAACAGTCGACATCACCGTTGTCGGTATCGTCGTAATATGGGATGTAATTTTATTTTGACTGCCTCTCTGAAATGCTGCAAACATCAAATACTGAACATCATAATTTTTATTTGTGAATTCTAAGCGTATGAGAGAGAGAGAAAAAAAAAACTTCTGCCGTATGTCTTCTTTCTCGCTTTATTGCAGCGTATGTCATTGTCGAAGTTTAAATTCTGTAATACATGTTCGTAACAAGTACATGAGAACTTGCATATTCGATTCCCAACAACCATAAAATCATTGGGATCCGTAAAAGCGGTTACGTAATACATACGAAGCACATTACTATAATGCATTCTATGGACCGGTGCAGAAAAAAAAAAGAGACTGTCTGTAATCGACCTTTGAACTTCTCTATTATGCTCATAATCCCCGACTTTTCAGATGGCGTCTACGAGTGCGTCTAGGAATGTTTTTGTATCAACATCCTGTCTATTCATGGAGGTACTTTCTGAAGTAGATACCAAGTTTTCGTTGCTAGTGGTATAATTAGTATCGAGCTGATTAGTATCGAGCAGAGGAGCCATGGTGATGCAAAATTCAACTCATTTCACATTACTGTGAGCAAGGATGAGGAGCAAAAAGTTTTAGAACCAGAACTATGGCCACATGGTGTGTGTATTAGACGGTGGTTTAATAGAAGAAATGAGCATGACATCGAGAAGAGTCAGTAAATGTATGGACAGTATGGACTATGGACAGTGATGTATAGACTTTTTGAGTTTATTTTTCCTTTTTTACATATTTTTATATGCTGACTAAAAATAAATTAAAAATATGTAGTTTTAATTGTAAGCATTTTAAGGATTCTGGGCCAAAATATGAATTTATGCAATTGTTGATGTCGAATAATGATGTCCTTTTTATACAGGAGCATTGTTTGTATAATAGTCAATTAAGTAAACTGAAGAAATGTGGGGATAATGTAGAACTGATTGGCAAAAGTTCTATGTCGGAGAATGTTATGTTAAAAGGAAGACCCTATGGTGGCTGTGCTATATTATACAATGCTTTAGCAGGGTTTAGTTTGGATGAAGTAGAATGCAAACATAACAGGCTGTGTGCCGGTCGTCTTAAATGTGGGAATTTATGTGATTTTTTGCTTATCAATGCTTATATGCCTTGTGATAATAATTGTCAAGATGAGGAATTTGTGGAAATTTTGGATGAAGTAGAACAAATTATACATAGAATTAATCCCTCACACATATTGTTTGGAGGGGATTTAAATACTGATTTTTCTAGAAATTCTCCACATTCTGTTGTTTTGAAACAGTTCACTGACAATGTAGGTTTATCTATAGGGATTGATGCTGAGAATGCAATTGTTCCTTATACTTTTATTGGCGGGAGATCTAATTCACGAATTGATCATTTTTTTAATTTCCTCTGCATTAACATCATCTATCATTATGTCATATTATAGACAATCACTTAATATCAGACCATGTTCCAGTTGAATTGGTTATTGATGTGGAGGTAATTTACAGTGATTACCGGTATGCGCATAGACCAAATGTACAGAAATTAGTATGGGAAAGAGCCTCAAATGAACATATTTTACAGTATAAAGCTACTCTGGATAATATGTTGGATAGGATTGTCTATAATAAGGATGTGCTAACCTGCACAAATGTACATTGTATTGAGCACCTTGATAATGTAAACAGTTTATATCAGGATATCATTTCAGCATGTATTGATGCTTCTGAATTATGCATCCCCAAGTCTGGTCCAAGTAAGGACAGTCAGGCAAGTAGGAAATGCGAAAATATTCCTGGTTGGAGTGAATATGTTGAGCCCTTAAGACAGGAATCTCTTATGTGGCATCACCACTGGAAGGCATCTGGTTGCCCCCATGTTGGTGAGATTGCTGACCAGCATAGGTTGAGTAGGGCTAGATATCACAGAGCTGTTAGGAAGGTTATTAGAGACTCTGAATTGTTAAGAATGGAAAGTATGGGTGCTGCATTATGTGATAATAGGTATAGAGATTTATGGAAAGAGGTTAAGAAATTAAAGGGAAAAAATAATTTATGTGCTAATACAGTTGATGGTTTAAGTGGTGAGGAGAGTATTGCAGAGGTTTTTAGTGCAAAGTATAATGGTCTTTATAATTCAGTACCATATGAGTCTCATGAGATTAAGGATATTTGTGAGGAAATTGATAAGAAATTAATGGTTGAGGGGTTAGAGAATATGGTAACTGTTAATCATGTTAGAGAGGGCATAGCAAAATTGAAAAGTGGTAAAAGTGGGGGCGATGAGGGTATGTATTCTGATCATGTTATAAATGGAACAAACTCTTTGATTGTTTGGTTGACATGTTTATTTAATTGTATGGTAGTTCATGGAGTCTGTCCGACCAGCATGTCATGGGGCACCATGGTTCCTATACCGAAGGACAAAAGAAAATCTTTGGCTTGTTCAGATAATTATAGAGCCATTACTCTCAGCAGTATTATTGGAAAGGTATTTGATTGGGTGATTTTATTTTTGGAAAAAGATCATTTGAGAACCTCCGATATGCAATTTGGATTTAAAGAGCACTCATCAACAACTCAGTGCACATTTGTTATGTCTGAGGTTATCTCTTATTATAATTACAACAGAAGTGATGTATATGTCATGTTATTAGATGCATCTAAGGCATTTGATAGGGTGAATTATTCAGTACTTTTTAGAAAGCTGTTGCAAAGGAATATATCTCCAGCAATTTTGAGGGTGTTGGTGAGTTTATATATTAATCAAATGTTATATGTAAGATGGGGCTTAAAATGTTCAGATAGATTTTCTGTGCAGAATGGAGTAAAACAGGGTGGGGTTTTATCCCCTGTATTGTTTTTGGTATATGTTGATGATTTGTTTTTAAGACTTCAGGAGAGTGGAATTGGATGTACAATGGGTGACAGTTATGCAGGCTGTCTGGGTTATGCAGATGATTTGTCACTATTAGCCCCAACAAAAAGGGGTTTACAAAAGTTGATAGATATATGTGAAAATTATGCTCAAGAACATGATATATTATTTAATGGTAAGAAGAGTCAGTTTTTGATTTTTAAGGGAAAAGGCAACCCATCTATAGATTGCCAAGTTATAGTGAATGGTACTTCTGTCTCAAATATTCAAAGGGCTACTCATTTGGGACATTGTTTGAGTACTGTTGATCAGGAAAGTTGTGTACATGAAGCCATTGCTCAGTTTTGGAGAAGTTTTAACATTTTCAGATCGGATTTTGGACATATTTACTCATCTTTACAGTGTCAGCTTTTTAAGCAATATTGCTGTAGTTTTTATGGTTCACCTATTTGGTCTGTTTTGAGTAAGGGATTTAGTGATATTTGTATTGCATGGAGAAAGGCTCTGAGAAAGATATGGAAGATAAGTAATAGAACTCATTGTGATCTTGTGGCTGAATTATCTAATAGTGTTCCCCTTGAGCAAAAGCTCGTACAGATTTTTATGAGATTTCATAGCAAAGCACTTCATTTTGGTTCAAATTTGCTGAAATCTACCATTAGGGTTGCATGCCTAAATCCGAATTCTATTTTTTGTAGTAATGTGAAGGAGGCTGAGCGCCTTAATGTTGGGTATAACAATATCAGTTTAAATATAGACAGTGAGTTACAGTGTAAAGCCCAGTCAGTGAGGGATTTAGTAGACATTAGGGATGGGGTCAAACATTGTGATCTTTTTAATCGAACCGAATTATGTGAAATTATTGATTCCTTGTGTTTGACTTGAAACGTGATTTTTAAATCTGTTAATATTTTTTTGTCATGTTTATTTATTGTATATGTGATTTCTATGTTATTTGATTGCCTTTAATTGTGCGAATAAAAGATATATATATATAATCTCAATAAGTGACTCTTGTGTCCTAAGAACTTTACATGATGGTCAAATTGGATGCGCATTTCAACATCTCTTCGAGTAATTTTGTACGTCATCTGTCGACACTCTGATCGAGTTTCGAATATCATAAAAGCATGAATAGCCACCCCTCTCTTTTGTTTCGGTTGTTAAAGAAATACAAAGAAGGTAATTAAGCAGCCTACACAGTTAAATCATTAAAAAGGAAAGTCCTAACGAGGCCTGACGTGTGTCGAGTTTTATACGCATGTCTTAATGCCCTTACTTCCCATCCCTTTGCACAAATCCGTGATAAAGATTGTTAGACATTGATTTATTTCAAGTGGAAACTACGATTAATATTTCTTTTTTTTTTTCATACAGCATAATTGTCACATTCTTATGGATCTGTCGGGTTTTTTTTTTGTTTTTTTTTTTTTGGTTTCGCATAATTTGTCAACTCTATTGCAAATATGAACACAGTGTACGTTGTTTGACTAATCATGTTTACCTCAAATTAGTGAAATCATAACAGAAAAAAAAAACAATTACTAGCCAAACAAAAGAGACTCAATTATCTAGCGATCGTGCATTATTTGTAAAACTCTACGTGTCAGGAAAATCATTAACAAGGAGAGCTACTGGAAGAAAGCGCCTGACTGTTACATGATCAGTCATTGTTCTTCTTCTTCTTCTTCTTCTTCTTCTTTTTTTTTTGCGGGGGGGGGGGGAGGGGGGGGGGGCGTTTGTTGATTTTTGTTTCTTTCTTGTCTATTCATTTGGGAGGGGGAGGATAAAGAGGGGGTGTCATCCGAAATTGAGGTTTAAGTGTTCTGATCACAATAAAAGGATGCTACCCTGGAGATAAATAATGAAAACATCCCATCAATAATATCGTCACAACAGTAACACTGGCAACACTGTAATGAACAGAATGTTGAACTAATGACGAGTGGTAAAATGGGTGGAAAGCGCTTAAAAAGCCAATCATGATAGTCAAGTCTTTCTCATTGCCTCATAAATTCATAGAAATTCATAGAATTCATAGCCTAGAAAGGACATCGAATCCTCAGTGATTTCATATAGATAACAACTGACTGCCTTAAGTCACACAGTAAGATGAACGCAATTTATTGTTAAGTATACAGAACAACTTTTGGTTTTCTTTTTTTACTCATTTGTACTTTTATGCAACGCTTTTGTAAAAAAAAAAAAAAAAAATCGACAGAAATTCGTTACTATTGAAGGATATGCTATCCCAAAAATACTGTTGCCGGTTCTGTTAGGTAACTTAAAAATACCAGGAAGAAATATTTGATTTATGTCTCATTCATTTTTGAGATATGAGGTGAATGAATATTTCATTTATTCACGTGATATATCAAGAAAAGAAATATTTTCTTTATGTCTTAATCTTTTTTTGAGATATGAGGTAAATGAATCTTCTTATATATATTTACCTCATATATTAAGAAAAGTTTTACACATAAAAGTAATATTTCCTCCCGGGATTATAAGTAACCTAACATTTGTGGACAAGCATCATTATTTCTGGGATAGCATATCCTGAATTGGTAATAATAGTTCTCGTAACGAATAATAGTTCTCTTGTGTCTCCTAAGACCAGGGAAGCCCGTATCGTCATGAAATAAAAAAATCGAAATATTTAGATCTAATATACGTCTTAATGATAATATTTTGTAAAGACTAAAGGGCACCTAGTCACATTATATACAAACATCCATATAGACACAAAATTCGTAATGATAATTTGTCTCATTCCAAATTGTAAGTGATATTCTCTTTTTACTTGACGATATTTATATACGATATTGCTGGAGGATATTATCGCTATTATAAGATTTTGATTTGATTACTTAAACTGCACCGGTCTTACACTCGAGACACAGTGGACAGTTCCAGCACACTTATTTTCATGTACTTCAATTGCCACTGAGGTAAAACACATATTATTTACATACTCACATTTGATTTTGCTTGCATCGAAAGACAACTTGTTTCCTTGAATCCATATTGGAAATGACTTCAGTTCTCTCTTCACTATCATCTAAAAGGCTTGAGAATTTCGATGTGGAAAGAAAATGTTGGAATCCTCGGCAAAAAGAAGAAAGGACAACATGTTAGAAGAAATTTTGAAATCATTTTTTAAAGAATAAACAAAAGTGGGCCCAAGAAAATTCCCTGAAGGACCCAGCAAGATAGTGTTTTCAACTAGACTTAAAACTACTGGCAGCTGATTGATATTAGCAAACTGTTTCCTGTCGGTTAAATAGCTACTTAACCAGTTCAAGGCTTTTTCACGTATATATTCCGTAATGCGATAGTATAACAGTATAATATATCGTGGTAAATAGTGTCAAAGGCTTTACACGGGCACAGGAATATTTCAACCGATCATGTGACAAATCATCAATTGCGTGGAATACTTTGTCAAAAAAGGGAACAGAGCATGAATTGCAGATTTTTTTTTTCTTCCCAGATTCAAACTGAGAATCACACACACACACACACACACATACAAAATCTACATTTAGTTGAAAATTTGTTTATACGAGAGTATACCAAATGCTAGAAGATTTCGGAAATAGGAGTCAAACGATGTTATTATTACCCTTTTTATAAACTGGAACAACCTTAGTAATGTTTATTTGATTAAGTGCTTTTCGGTAACAAGAGACATATTCACTTGCCGATGCGTTTACCACTGTTTACCACATGTTTCTTTTGCTATTGGACAACATGGCAACGTTTCATCAGATCGTCAGCCAGAATCTGGAATGTCCTATCTGCCTGACTCTTTTCAACCAATCTAAATCACTGACATGCTCTCACACGTTCTGCAAAGACTGTCTCCAACGTATCTTTCAAACTCAGCCCGACCAGCAAACTATAACATGCCCAATACGCAGGAAAGGAACGCCCCTACCAAGTGGAGATGTGGATACGTTACAAACAAACATACCGCTAAGATCTCTCCAGGACGAAGTGAAAACCAAGATTCCAACATGCACAGATTGTGAGTTGGACGACAAGTCGCCAGTTGTGTCCTACTGTCAGGACTGTGGGAAATATATGTGTGATTCGTGTGGGAAAGGCCACTCTATCTGGAAACCGTTCTCCAACCACAAAGTGGTGCCCATGAGCGAGGTGCTCTCGGGAAAAGTTCCGCTTAAGAGGCGACGGAAATGTAAGAAACATCCTAACGAGGATGAGGAGTGTTTCTGCATTGGATGTCGGGAGTACGTCTGCTGTAAGTGTGGGATGTTAAGACACTCAAAAGCAGGACATGATATCGAAGAGGCAGCTATCCATGAGGAGAAATTGATGGAAAATATCAATGAGTTGAAAAAAGGAGTAAAATCAAAGAAAACGACCATTGAAAATCATATTGAGTTCATAGAGACGCAACGCAATGAAATAACAAGTATGTTTAGAAAGCTCAATGATGAAATCGATAAGACTTACGAGGAATACATGAAGCTATTGTCAGTCAGAAGAGAAGCCCTGAAAAGTCAAGTAAAACATTGGTCTGAAAAACTCGGAAAGGAATTACAAGTCCTGGAGGAAGAGAGTCGGTAAACAATCAGTCACATGACCGCTATGGAAGACTTGGTAAATAACGGCATGAAGGTACCGCTGGAGAAAGACGCCTTGTTTGCACACGACACGCTGTGCGAGAACTTGAGGAGCTATCTGGGACGAGATGATCCTGACGACTGATCACCGAGAGGTGTGACCGAACGAGCTCAAATTTCATTCCGTAGACACGAGACGTTAAATGAACTTTGTCTTGGAGAGTTGAAAGGTTACACGTGGGGAGTCATAGCAGACGTAGAGCTCCCTAGCAAATGTCGCATGGAATGTATCGCTCGTGCACCAGGCGGAAAGATGGCGGTGGGATCGTATAATGGCGGAATCCATCTCTACTCCCCTGATGGCAAGTTAAAGCAGACCGTGCTGACTGCTGAAGAACGTCAAAGTCATAAGAAATGGATTCCTGTCTGATGGCCGAAGTGTAGTACGCGAAATGAATGGCAAGGTGTCACTCTACACCCCACAGTGGAAGAAGCTTGACGTCACGTTCAAAACGATGAGTATCCTGGTATGAGGGTCTGGTGGTGTCACTGTTGATAAAGATGATAATATCTACGTGGGTTATAGGGAACTCAAGAAGATCCAGGTATTTACGCCACAGGGTGGTAAGGCTGTAAGAAGTATGATGTGTTATGGATATACACCCCTGCAATTATTCTCCTTTCAGAACACAGAGAAACTGATACTGACACATGGATTAGCTGTCGTCAGCCTTGATGGTAAGGGAAAGAAGCAGAATGTCTTGATGGAGAAGGATATGTATGCCTACCCAGCTCTTTGTCGAGATGATTCGGTTATTGTAGCCTGGGTGAAACACGAGGAGGGTCTTGTCAGCATCGATCGATACACGAGAAATTTGGAGCACGTGCACAGCCTCATCAGTGTTTTCCAAATAAAAACATCAGGAAGATTTTGGTACTACCTACAAGAGTTTGAGAGTGGTGAGATAGCTCTCTGTACTCCACAAAGACTTTATATATTCATTTAAAGTTAGCTGTCATAAACCACATTTGCTCGGCAGTAGCATGTCAGAAAAAAAGACGGGATCTTCGGTGCAATATGCTAAGTGAATAGAATACGCTTTGACTGAAGTTTACTTGTAGAAATGGGCTGAACATGTGCCACGCCTACTCATGTGAATATTCCTTCTCTTTACAAAGACCTTAATAATCATGTCGTAAAGTTAAGGTTTCCTGTGGAGGATTGGCCACTGCAAAAATAAAAAGGCCAGTCACAACGGTGTTTTATTTCTTTTGGTCTTCTTTTAGTTGCGATATTATTTCTTTAAATGATACAACAGTAAGCTTTGGGGGTGATCTTCAGAATAAATCACCAACAAGAGACCTGGGGATCTAGCTCTCGCCAGAGTATTCGAAGTTCACCTTCCAGGCATTCTTGCAGAATATTCCCAAAGAACATAATTATGGAAACTTGGGGGGGGGGGCAGCTTTGAGGGCTCCAGAGGGTTACACCGTAGAGTGTCCATCTGTATATCCATGCATATTTTCTTTTGAAAATGGTTTACCGTGATTTTAAAAACGGACTCAATTACTCAAAACACTAGCCACAAATTTAGTACATGACCCGTTGGAGCCACCGCTGAATTCACTATAACCTAGTATAAAGTGTAGTCACTAATGTATTACTCACAGCATCTCTGATTTTAAGGAAGACTTTTTTTTATTTCTAGATTCTGTAATTAGGGGGTACTGGGGTCCCCTAGAAGTCCTCATTGGGGTGGGAGCATGGTGCTCATCAATTTACTTATCTTCTGTAACTCTATATTTAGTGATAATGCATGTCAAGTTTGTTGACAAAATTGACATGTGTTTTCAAGGAGAAGATGAAAACGAAATAATTACGAAGAATGTGTTTACCACCCCCCCCCCCAATTCCATCCCGCTATTTGCTATGAACTAGTGCAGTCACCAACCTACTTATTCATAATACTGATTCAGCTTATTTCATCTGGTTCTAGAGAAAAATAATTTTTACATTAAGTATTGTGGCAGAGGTACTTTTCAGTTTTACGTTAATGATATATTTCATAAACATTACAATGCAGTGATGCGTTATATAATGGAGTGAAATCATGTTTACGGCGGTTGAAACTCGCAGCCTTGTGATCAGCCCGTGAACAGAAACCTTAAGAATATTCCATTTTAAAGCACAGATGCTGTTGTTATGAGTACGGAGATATGAAAGGCAGTTATTACTCTGTACAAAATAAGATAAAAAAGAAGAAACACTGCGTGGGTGAACTCGAAGGTCTTCCAGATTTTTTGATACAAATTGTCAAACAGGATATCACCCAAACAAAATCGATTCGTGACTCACATTTCCCTTTTCCTTTTCATTCCTCCCAACCTCTATCAACCTTTCCTCGCTCTCTCCCTCCCCCCCCCCCCCTCTCTCTCTCTCTCTCTCTCTCCCTATCTATCTAGTCATTTTCAGTTTCATCCACATTTCGATTTGATAATGTTCTTTTCTTTCTGATGTCTGTTATAGTTTATTTCTCTTTTGTAAATTTGAAGTGAAACAGTGACGTATATGAAACCACTGACGTCACTTCGTTGAAACAGAAGAGTTTCGAAGTGTTGCATCTCTGTTATTATGATATAGGCCTACAGATTAGGGGTGAGGACGAAAATGTACACATACATGAAGATACAAAGATAAAGAGTATGTTGAAGTAACCTGATTGCCTTGGTATGATTTATAGCAACGCATTAGAAATGTGTTTGAATAATGTCGTATCATTTATCGCATAACCTGACCGACTTGGTGCGACTATACTTCACGAAAACAATCACTGAGTTTTTATTAAAAAAATAAGTAAATAAATAAATTAAAAAATATATATAATATATATATATATAATATATATATATATATATATATAATATATATATATATATATAATATATATATATATACATATATATATATAGATAGATATGTATATCGCTGACTTCAAACTTAATGATGGACGTCATTTTGGATTGTTTTGATGATTTTATCATATTATCATTACACACAATACATGTATATTATTATTCTGACATTTAGAGAATGCGTAGTTTTGGTGCTAGAAAGCGTTTACTTTCTTCATTCATATTCCTTTGATTGATATCCTGTAATATAGTCCTGTAAAACACACTTCGAACGATGAGAAGCAGCTATTATACAACACCTTAGAATGATGTCGAATTGTGATTGGCCAAGAACATGTCACATGACATTCATTAGAAAATACCTATCAAACTCATTGAGAGTGACAGCCGTGCATTAGGCCCCCTATTGCACGGCTCGCAGGTACTAATTAATGCACGGTGTTACGACCACAATCACTCTGAGAATGATCGCACAAAAGAAACAATCAACTAATGTTCAGGCGGTTTATTAACAGTGATATTGTGGGTACAGACTCGTAATCGGTTTTCACATCAGTACAATAATGATCAATAGAAACAATTATAAATCGGTAGTGGAATTACTTACAAGTAGTACAGCCAAATTTGAAAGCAAGTAATCCTTTGACAGTGTCCAGATACGATGTTCGATGCACAGATGAATGATCCGCGATGCACCGATGAATGATACCTCAGACGTAAATCCAGAGGCGCAGGTTGTGATAATCCTCGGTATTAATCCGGGGTAAAAATCCAGGATGTACGTCCACAGCGAAACGTGCAGAATCCACAGGAAACGGGCAGAATCCAAATGTTATGACGACCACGTCCAGTTGATGCGTTGAATGATGATTCACTTTATAATGTCCAGCAAGGAATCCAGCCCGTCACAGCTTTGCCGTAGTAATGTCCGTTGACACTAAAATATGGATTCTCTCTCCAATGTTAGGCAAATTAATTCTCTGCAGGCAAAATGTCTCCCAGGCCTTATCTCCACAAACACAGTTTGTATAGCAGGTCAGCAGGTAACACAGGACTGAATATAACAAGTAGCTTCAGAGCCAGAAGTGACGTAACTCTCAGAGCAGAGGTGTTGGGTACTCTGCCTACTGCAAAATTTCTCCAGCTTATATACTATCCATTCACCCCTTTCTAGTACATTCTGTAATTTTCTCCAACCTGGGGCTACATACCTGAACATACTAGCAAGTCCAAATTCCAGGAATCCTGGATGACTCACTGCCTAACTATGTGCATAACATCATTGCCAAAATTAACTACCAATCACATTGGGCTGCAGGGACAGTGCCTCACTCAGCCAAAATATGTAAGCACTTCCTAGAATTTTCTGGAATGGGTTAAATCATTCTAGATTGAGTGAGCTATAATGTATTTCCTGTCACAAGCATACATGTACTGTAGCTACATTGTATACCATGTAGAAAATTCTCCACTGATCTGGTCAGCCTGTATGTACTATATCTATATCATATAGAATGTTCTCCATTAATCTGGTCTACCTGTGTACATACACATTAAAACAACCATGCATACAGCCTTAATACATGTACATAACTACTTGTGTGTACATTTGTGACAACGGCTTCGCAGGGGGCTACTAATGCACGGCCGCTCGACTTCACAAGCAAAGTACATGTACTGTACGTGCTGGCTGCTGCAGCGCTGCACTGGTTCATTCACAGGAAAGGCGCAGCGATCGAGTACCGAGTACTAAGTACATGCAACGTGTGCGCGCAGCTGCAGCTAGAACTACGTACTGAGTAATATGTATTGCATACTCGGTATACGGGCCTTTAGTAGGGCCTACGGCTGTGTTTTTACTTTTGACTCGGATCTGCTTGTTACGTGGACCACAGTGATCTCAAAATCAAGTTGATAAGCCGTAATTTGATTTTTTTTTTCTGTGGTTTTATACAAAATCATTGTCGGAAATAGGCATAGTCTAGACCTACGATCTACCAACATCTCAGATCGGCTTAGACCTAACATTAGCGTTCTAGATCTAACGATAGTGTGATCAGTAATCGCCGTAACGGTTACAATGGGTAGGTCCTAAACGTTAGACCTTGCATAGTTTGCGATTCTTGTGACTGTGTGTGGTTGAATCATTGCGAGTGTTTGGTTTAGAATTCTCGACCTAATTGTTACATTTATTTTTGGACCTTCCCGAGTTGCCGTTCACTGATTTAGTGCTGTGATTATGGACAAAGTGTTGTATAAAACGAATAATTTATGATTTTGTTCGTGCATTGGGGCACGTAATATCGCACTCGGCGCGAGATTCGTCACTGGTCTATTCAACGCGGGGGGTTACGCGCCTTGTTGAATAGACCAGTGGCTTATCTCGCGCCTCGTGCGATATTCGTGCCTAATGCACTCACAACTCATTATTCGTATACTATATGGCTCGACATTTTATAAAATAGCTGTGGTCCATAACGGTTATCCTTTGATGGCCCAATCGGGGAACCAAAATACAAAATGGATTGTTATAGTCGTTTTTATTTTGGGCCACTCTTCCCGGACAGCAGAATTCAAGATGAAAAGATTTTAGATTTTAGTGACCCGAACTAGTCACCAGAGAAGCAGGTTATCCATGAGCCTTGTAAAAGATTATTGTTATTAATCAAGACAAATCGAAAAACCCTGTACACCTGTAATTCGATAAAGAATTACTGGTAAAATGATTTATATTTACAGTGCATTCGAATTTTAGTGTAGGCCTATTGTTTGTTATTGCATAACCACAATTTCAGTGTTTCGTTACACACCTGCAATCAATCCCATCTCATTGTAACACTGACAAATCTGATCATTTATCCACAGCGTTACACACCACTACTTGAAGTCTTTCTCTCTTTCTCTCTCTCTCTCTCTCTCATATCTCTGAGGGTTCAGCGTAAATTCACCACATGTATCTTCAATCAAATAAGCATGTTTGCCTGTATAACTTATTATCATGGTGTGTTCACATACTTCTCTTTGGTTCTGCATTTACAATTTGTATGCTTGTTGTTGTTGTTGTTGCTGCTGCTGCTGTCGTTGTTGTTTTTGTTATATGTTTGCAATCACTTAATACTTTAAATGTTCTACTTCCATTTGATTCTTTTTTTTTCTGTTAGCGAAAGTTCACTAGGTCAAAACATATTTTGAAAACATTGCCACGGAACCTCGTCTATAGCAGGAACTGTTGTGCCACTGGACAGAACGATTTTAAATCACCAATTGCCAATCCGAACTACTTAAACTACCGTAAAACGTAAACCCGTTATTCTAGATGTTGTTGGTGGTGGTGGTAGTTAGAGGTGGTTTATGACAAGAATGTTCTGTTTTCTCTGAGGCCCCTCGATGCATAACTTCAAATTATCCAAAATATAAAGTACGAAATGTGTAGCTTCAATGCTGTAGCCTGAATTCAACAATATTTGCAAGAGATTCAGCATTTATCGTGCGTTGTTTCAGCGATAATCAAAGCAATTGATATTCTTTTCACACACACGATCCCTCTACCATTCCATAATAATTAATCTTTTTGTACATTTATATTAATTTTCTTCACCATATATTTCCACGAACATATGAAGAGTTTGTTTGCAAAAACCGATAAGTCCATATTTGCCAAATGGAGATATTTGCGATTAAAGGTCAAGAAAAATAAAGAGAATAATAAGAAAATTTTTACTTCTTTTGACCATGACTTCAAAAATGTACCTTTATGATTATGTAGTGACCAATGTATCATGTAAAAGGTATTATTTTGTACTTTATGACAGACATCGTACTTCAAAATCTTCAAAAATTGACTTATCGGTTTTTGCAAACAAACTCTTCATATCTTTTTTTTTTAGTTGTATGTAATCAGATAACTGCAAAAATCTCCTTTATGTCTACGGTTTGTTTGTTGTTAAGGTCTGAGATATTCTGTATTCTACAATACAGGGCCCTGTGGAAGATCACGTATTTGAACGGGCCACCATGTTATGAATATGAGAAAATGAATAAGAATTAAGGAAAAATATATTTCTGGGTGACTTTTACGTCAAGCATTAACATGTTCCATTTGGGTTCTGCATGTCACTGTAATTCTATAGTTTGTTTGTTTGTTTTTGTTTTGTTTTCTTTTGTTTTGTTTTGTTTTAGTTGTCTCTTTGCACAGTTCGTTGGGGTGTACACCTCCAGTGTTTTATGGTATAAAACTCAAGTTTTACGACAGTATACATGCTTCCTGGTGTTTGGATTAACTTTTTAGAATATTTTGTTTTTGTTTTTAATACTGGATGTCAGTGCATGTATAAGATTAGAGTAAGCTTAATACAGAAGTATAACACTGCTCGTTCACCGTTTGACGAAGTACAGTGTGTATTTGCATGTTGTCTGGGTGCTTGTTATGTATTAGTATGTCAAGCAACGGAACATCTTTGTCAACATGTTGACAGTGAGTCTTACTAATAAAAGGCTTGTTTACACGATGTCGAAAGTTTGTGGTGAAATTGAACCTTAGCTTATGTTATCAACCTAACATGTGTGTGTTCATGCGAGTGTGTGTGTGTGTGTGTGTGTGTGTGTGTGTGTCATCGCCTGTAATCCCTTTCCTCTTCACTTTCCTTTATCATACCATACCAGTTCGTTTTTCGCACAATGTCAAGTGTGTCCCCATCGGTGAATGCGAATTTTTGATGGAAACTAAAACAGAAGAAATGATAATAAGATCCACGTCCATGCTTGTTTGTACAAGGCATCATTTTAGAATAATTTTAAGTTGTCCTCGCCAGATTGTCTCAAGAACAAACCCAACTGAAAGGGAATGGTTAATCGAAAGAAATTACCCCCCCCCCCCAAAAAAAAAAAAAAAAAACAACAACAACAACAACAACAACAACAACAACAAACAAACAAACAAACCAAAAACAGCTCGATAATGCGGATGATTTAGGCATGGTTGTCCAAACATAACACCTACCGCTCCTACAATAACTTTATTGAAGTCGTTTGGAGACGGTGACATGCGTGGATATCTCATATGAAATGTACGTTTCTGTGCGAATTTACTCAATTTAAATGCTAAGCAAACACCAATTCACATCAGAGCTCTATATTGAGCTTATTGCCCTTCCCCATCTGAACTTCAACTGACAAGAGGTGTTATGATACTCCGCCTCGTGGGCTAATGTTAAATCTCATAGAAGGCGGTGGCAACTTACATTTAGGGTCGCCGACTAGTCAGTGCTACTTTTCCATAAACATGATAAAAGATTACATTATTATGGTCCAAATAAGATGTTGATTCGCTTAAAGTATTTTCCTTATGTATAGTTAAATGAAAGTCCGCCAGACATATTTTAGAGGTAAGTTATGCAATTCTAACTGCTACAGTGATTGGGTAACAGTGAGCACTCTCGACGATACTTTGTCTCTAAACACAGATAATACATAAAAATAAGTTATGTAAAGAGGCTAGCAGCCCGATCGGCTTGAAGTAAAGTTCCTCTTTTCAAACATCAATGATATTTAGTCTGATTGTAGGGAGAAGATTTACTGAGTTATTCAGATGTGATGCGATCAAGTCAATTCCTCAATAGTCCTAAATATTTCCCTTTTAAGAACGTGTTTTTGCAAGTTGTTGAAAATCAACTCGCCCATTTTTACTGTAATTTTGTTTCGGCAATTTACTCTACATAAGAAATGTCCCAAATCATTATAATAAAAAGGAGTGAGATTGTGAGCGCATTTAGAAGAGGAAAACGAGGTGAAAACTTACGATGTACGTGTATATCTGAAGAGCTCTCCACATTGCTGTTTGGCAACAATAAAAGCCTCTCAATCCATGATTGATAAACAGCAGGTATAAACTGTGTTCTGCTCTTTCATTGCTGCGCTGATATGCCTGAATGGTGATGAGCGTTCGAGTGTGTCAACGACAAAGCCAGTCAAGGTTTACCACACAGACAATATGGGTAGTCGGTGGGAAGAAGAAGACACAAACATGAACCACAATTACTATCCACCATAGAAGCTGATAGAGATCAAGGTATGCATCAGGACAGTTAATACTACAACTACTGCTTCTTCTACTACTACTACTGGTGATGATGGTAATGATAATGATGATATTGAGGATACTAATAATGTTAGTAATAGCAATAATAGTAATAATAATAATGATAATAATAATAATAATAATAATAATAATAATGATAACGAGATTTGTCTACCAAAAAAAAAAAAAAAACATGCAACAGTGTTGCCACTGCTCTACCAGAGAGCTCTTCCATTTGTATACCCTCATTGCCAAATACCCCTTTATTTCCCTAGGTGGAGAGGGAAATTATGGGGGGAGATCTTATCCAAGAACGTAAGAGCTGGGCTGCATTCGAACTCGTGTCCTGCGTTGGTTGTCGGTTGTCTTATCTCGTATGCCATGTTGCCCCAGTTCCTTGAGAGATTCAGGGGATTTCATATGAAAATGTCTCAGGTTTGACAATTTAAGACATACCATGGAATGTATACATCTGAATCAACTTTCGTCATTCATTTTCATTTCAATCAAGTAGGACGCGCTGGGGCCGAAATGCGCCCCTCAGCTTTTATCACAATTACGATTATGCTGCATGAACGGCTCCGAGATACGCCCATTTTTATCCATAACCAGTTATCCAGTATCTTACCCACCCCCTCCCCGAAAAACACACAGAGACACACACACGCACCAACAAGTATACGCACAGATCGTGCCGATTGGCCGTTAATACCATGCTAGTGCAGTACCATTATGGTTATGCAAAACTACCAACAATAAAGATTATTATCAACCGAATTGCAGCGCACAATTTTGTCTGTTTGTTATAGTTTGAAAAGACGCATGAGATGTAGTCCTAATTGTTCCTGAAAAGAACAAATTGCATAAGTTTGTAGACTATTTACCTCTTGTTTTACTAAGACTATCGTCCTATACATCATGTGCATGAATATCTTTGTTTTCTTTTGAGAAAATGCTCCTTTAGCTCACACAAACTAACAATACTTTAGAGCTTTATCCCGTAGTTTTCAAACTTAGACAAATACTCCCACAATAACATTTTTACCCCTCTCCCCTCCCGACACACGCACAATGCCTGACTAAATGAAACGAAGTATTGGTATGGAATCCCAGTGGTGGATCCGGGGGGGGGGGCGCACCTGGCGCGCGCCCCCTCTTTATTTTCGTTTAAAACAAAAGAAATAAAAGGGAAAAATGGGGAAGGGGAAGTGCGTGCGCCCCCCTTTAATTTTGCAAAAAGCGCCTCCCCTTTACGGAATTCCTGGATCCGCCCCTGGAATCCTACAATGTACCTCTTGCTCATCCAATGACGAATGAACAGCTCATTGTACAATGTGGAATTTCATCATGCGCTGTTATTCATTGTAGACACAATAGTGTCTGTGGTATATGGGGAAAAAAGAGCAAAAACGTTACAAAGAACACAAACATTACTCTGAAAGCTACGCCGCCATTTTGTGAGTACTGCGAGATACATATCTCTGTCGAAAACAACAAATTCTTCATGAGTTTATTTTCCTTTGGTCTTAAGAGGAAGGCCACATTCAGTCTAAGGCACCTTCCTATACAGGCTAATGGGAAAGCAGGTCGTGATTTTATGTCTACATTTCCTTCGGAACCAGACCTAAATCAGAAAATTTGAATCCGGAAGTACAGCATACTTGGTAAGCATTTAAGAAACGACACCTACAATAATATTGTGTTTTTCAAAATGTTGTGCGTATCGCGTATTATAGTTTTACAAATGGTGCATGATCACTATAGATATGCTCAAACTTGAATCCCATTTAGTTTGTTTGTTGTGTCAATAGTTTTCTGTTATGATTCGCTGATTTTGTTAACATGGTTAAACCCACAACCTATGTTAGTATTTGTAACAGTGATAACAGTGTGCAAAATAGAAACACTGACATATGAATTAGCATGTTTCAATTATGTTACGAATGAAAAAAAAAATATTAATCACTGCCTCCCCTGGAAATAAATCAACATCTAATAATTTTATATCAAATTCTACAAAGTGATAGGAAGTGAGATCATTTGGAGAGATAAGTACAACTTGACACAGGTCAGATCTCTTCAAGACTGTCATCCAGAATTGAGGTTGATGCATCCTACTCATCAATAAAAGGATTAACCTACCCTAATGATAATGGAAGCATCTCATCAAAAGCCTCTCAATACAACTCTAAGCGTTCATATAAAGATGAGGTTATTTACATAATATGGTTACAGAGGGATAAAGGAACCAATCTGACCGTTAGATCCATTCCAAGGTGACTGGTCACAAAAGGCTTGAATGGTCCTTATCCCGTACTGTTATTCATTGCTTTCTTTCATCATTTCTGCAGAATTTCTTTACCATCAGTGGTTAATTTTAAGATAATGCTGCCGGTTTTGTTTGTCCATAAATGTTTGGGAACATAACGATTATGCTAATCCAAGGAATAATTTCTTTGTGCCTAAATCTGCTCTTGACATGCATGAGGTAAATACGTATGTAGGTTCTCGCTTGACTCTCAAGACTGAGGAAACATGCAATAGAAAGGAAAATGTCTAATACTATCTTTCAAGGATAAAGTTATTTTGTATCAATTGAAGGACATCTCACATTGCATATAAACATGCAAACGGACACTATTTTAAATCATAATTTCTCTCATTTCGCTGACATTTTCATTGATATTCTCTTTTTACATGACAGCTTTTGTTTACGACATCGCCGGAGGATACCTTCAATGTTTAGCTGCTCGAATTCAATACCTGAATATACATTTGATGAGTGTATCTTCATGCAACTGTTATTGTTTTACGAAAACTCCTTTAGATTATCAACTAGCATCTTCTGAATTTATTCTAAGGGCCTTTTCACTCGTACCTAGTTGATTAATTACAAACTCAACTAGAGAAGCACTATGAGAGCGCAGACCTCCCTAAGCATGCAGCTCGTTTCCACCAGTGATCTTGTTCTTCCATATAAGAGACCAGTGATTTCCACCCATACGTACTATCCTTGCTGAAAGTCGCCCGATTTCCCAATGTAGAAGTCTTTTGTTACGTCAATTTATGATCTCCTCCACCCAAATGGACCACCATAGATATTTAAAAGTCCTTTGAACCGATACATAAAGCATCCACAGTAAATTATATGTACACAAACAGGTCCGTTAAACTGTCCTTCATTATTTTGGGTTTAGGAATGCGTAAAATCTAACATAATGCATCCCATGAACTTTCTCTTTTCTTTTTGTTAAATGTTAATTTCATATATCTGCAAGTATTCATCGATGTTTTTCCACTGTATTTACCTTTTCCCAACAGACACCATGGCAACGTTTCATCAGATCATCAGCCAGAATCTGGAGTGTCCTATCTGTCTGACTCTTTTCAACCAACCTAAATCACTGACATGCTCTCACACGTTCTGCAAAAACTGTATTCAATGTATCTTTGAAACTCAGCCCGACCAACAAACGATAATATGCCCAATATGCAGGAAGGGAACGCCCCTTTCCAGTGGAGATGTGGATAAGATACAAACCAACATACCCTTGAGTTCTCTCGTGGACGAAGTGAAAATCAAGAATCCAACATGCTCAGTTTGTGAGATGGACGACAAGTCGCCAGCTGTGTCCTACTGTCAGGACTGTGAG
Organism: Diadema setosum; assembly: GCA_033980235.1. Lineage (NCBI taxonomy): Eukaryota > Metazoa > Echinodermata > Echinoidea > Diadematoida > Diadematidae > Diadema > Diadema setosum. Next base: position 5,497,456 of record CM067065.1, on the reverse strand, counting down.
AAATATATGTGTGATTCGTGTGAGAAACACCATTCTGTTTGGAAACCATTCTCCAACCACGAAGTGGTGCCTGTGAGCGAGGTGCTCTCGGGAAAAGTTCCGCTTAAGAGGCGACGGAAATGCAAGAAACATCCTAGCGAGGATGAGGAGTGTTTTTGCACTGGATGTCGGGAGTACGTCTGCTGTAAGTGTGGGATATTGAGACACTCACAAGCAGGCCATCAGATAGAAGAGGCAGCTATCCATGAGGAAAAAATAACGGGAAATATCAAGGAGTTAAAAAAGATAGTCAAATCAAGGAAAACAACCATTGAAAACCATATCGATTTCATAGAAACACAGCGCAATGAAATAACTATTATGCTGAAAAAGCTCAATGATGACATCGACAAGACATATGGGGAATACATGCAGCTATTGTCGGCCAGCAGAGAAGTCTTGAAAAATCAAGTAAAACAATGGTCTCAAAAGTTCGAGAAGAAATTGCAAGCCTTGGAGATGGAGAGTCGGCATACAGTCAGTCACATGACCGCTATGGAAGAGCTGGTGACTAACGGCATGAAGGCACCGCTTGAGAAAGACGCCTTGTTAGCACACGACACGTTGTGTGAGAACTTGAAGAGCTTTCTGGGACGAGATTATCCTGACGACCGATCACCGAGAAGTCTGGCAGAACAAGCTCAGAAGATTTCATTCCGTCGATACGAGAAGATTAATGAACTTTGTCTTGGAGAGTTGGAAGGTTACTGTCAGTACTCGTGGGATGTCAAAGCAAACGTAGAGCTCCCTACCGAAACTAGCATGACCTGTATCGCTCGCGCACCAGGCGGTAAGATGGCGGTGGGATCGTATAATGGCGGAATCCATCTCTACTCCCCTGATGGGGAGCTACTGCAGACGGTGATAAAGAATGTCATTGTCTCTAGAATTGGATACCTGTCTGATGGCCGAAGTGTAGTACGCTACAGAAATAATAAGATGTCCATGTACACTCCACAGTGGGAGAAACTTGACGTCACCTTCGAGACGATGAGTATTAATGAAGGAGGATTGGGTGGTCTCGCTGTGGATAGAGGTGATAATATCTACGTGGGTTATTGGAAACCAGAAATGATCCATGTATTTACACCACAGGGTGGTAAGGCTGTCAGGAGTATGGTGTGTGATGGATATACACCTAAGCAAATATTCTTCTTTCACAACACAGGGAAACTGATACTGACAGAGGGATCAAATGTCGTATGCCTTGATGGTATGGGGAAGAAGAAGAATGCCTTGAAGAAGGGGGGTATGTATGCCTGCCCAGCTGTCAGTCGACATGATTCGGTCATTGTAGCCTGGGTGAAGCACGAGGAGGGCCTCGTCAGTATCGGTCGATACACTAGAGATTTGGAGCACACACGCAATCTTGTCACTGCTTTCCAAATACAAAAACAAGAAAGAAGTTGGTACTATCTACAAGAGTTTGAGAGTGGTGAGATAGCCTTCAGCACTTTACATAGACTTTACATATTTGATGGGATTTAAACTGAACTGTCAATTGTTCCCCAGTAGCATGTCAAAAAAAAATAGAACGGAAAAATAAAAAGAATAATAAAATTTGGTGTGATATCATAGGTGAATATAAAACTAGGACACTTTGAAAGAGGTTTACGCGATGGTCCTAGCAATGAGCTGTATACGTGTCACGCCTTCTCATGTTAATGTTCATACAATTATATATAAGCACCTTAATTATGTCCTAAAGTTAAGGTTGGCTGTGGAATGAATAAGAATACGAATAAACAGCATCAATTACAACATTTGTTTTGAGGTATTGGTGCTCTAAATGATACAACAATTTTGTTTTGTGATATTAGTGCTCTAAATGATACAACATTTGTTTTGAGATATTAATGCTCTAGATGATACAACATTAATCTTTGGGGTATGTTCTTCATAATAGAAACTAGCAACAAGAGACATATTGCATATCGCTCTCAGCTAAGTAGGGGCCAGGTTACCTTCCAAGCATTCTTGCAGACTGTTACCCATGAACATTTTAAAAAATGGGAGTGGGGAGCTTTGAGGGCTCCTGGGTGTCCATTTGTATACTCATTTGTATTTTCTTAAGTAAATTTGAGCGTGCGCTTTCAAAACATACTATTAAATCTAAGAATTAGCAACCAAGGCGTTCGCGGACCCATGGGGCCTCCCCTAAATCTACTATAAAGTTGGAGGTACATTCACTTTCGTATTGATACAGGTTATCTCTTGATCTGGAGATTTGTGGGGGTTTTTTTCGATACTCTAATTTGGGGTTTTTGATTTCACTTTGGGGTCCCCATTGGATGAAGGTTCTGAAGAAAAAAGAATTGTGAAGACTCCGTAACTTCGAAGCGATCGAACTACTTGCACTCCCTGGGCAGTTCTCGTGTCACTCTGGGCTCCTGAGTGATTTCGTAACGAAATAAGCCATTCGACACTTGGCACCCCATACAAAACTACTGTCTTTGTCCATGGTTTAAACCGTGGACAAAAATTGTTATACCCTCGTGAATTCGGGTCAAAGACTCTAATGATCACGCCTATCATGTTTTGGCCCTTCCCCCATCCCTAGATCTGCAATACACATATTTTGATAAATAAACTACTGCAGTCACCAACGCACTCACTAGTACCTCTATAAGGGTTCGAGAAAAGATTTGTGAAGATTCCTTAATTTGGGTGTTTTGTCTCTCCACCCCTTTCTGCGTAGACCTACATATCAAGAATGGGTATCCAAGCCTACATTTAGTACATGTATACATTAACATATTTCAAACTAATTTTATGAATTTACAATGAAAATTCATTAGTTGTGGTACATAAATTGTGTGTGGTGTTGTTGTTTTAGTTTTTTACATTAGGTATTCTGGCTTTATAATACATTCTATACACATTACAATGCAGTGATGCATTATATCATTACAGGTAGGGAATCCCATTTGCATGCCTTAAATGAAGAGTTGTATAAATACAGTGGTATGTTGAAGAGAGTATCATTTTAGAAACTCCCATAAAGTATTGAAAGTGGAAGGTAACATTTAGTACATTTTTATTGACCTTTAGATTTTGAATTGAATTTTTTTTTCGGGGCTCACCGTAAATTCCAGCACATTACTAGGCTACCTTTGCAGGCTCATGCACTGCATGTGTGTCCATCATGTATATTTTGTGAAGAAAGTTCATTAAAACTTACAAACATTTCTATATACATTCTTGCCACACACTCTATATGTTATTACATCAGCTCTTATACTTTTAGATTTGTGTTTATAGATAAAAAAAAAAATACAGAAGACTGCAACAAACAGGCTTAAGTGTCGCTGACACACAGAACTACTGAGTAGTTGAGTTTTGTGCATTATTCAAATTGTAGATAACTGTTGACTTCCAAATTTCTCAGCAGTGGCCTAAGCAAGTCCCCTGAGGTTCATATTTAATGTTTTGCTGCATTTTTTGAGGTCTGTAAAAGGTATCCCCTACCTTTAAGTGAATTGGTATTTACGGCCGTGACAGACATTTTCATGCTTATGAATGAAATCAGTTGCTTCATTGTATTTACATGTAATAACGTAAAGGAACTGTCACTGAAAGTCGAGAGCATTCTTCACTTATATTCAAATAATGTAGTTATTATGTAACTGAAAAGCGTTGCAGTGTGAGAGAAAAAAAAATGCGTTTGATGACTTGGCACATTAACTTCAATTTTATACGTGAACCAAAAATGCAGCCCTTAAAACGTTAATACACTTTGGAGCCCCCTCTAAAAAAAAAACAAACAAACAAACAAAACAAAAAAAAACGAAATTTGATGACGTCCAGAAAATTCTACTTTAACATTAGCCAACTTATTCTTCCAGCTTACTGCTCAACACGTTATCACAATACTAATTCAAATTTAGACTTAGTGTATAGGCGTTCATTAATCCAGAAATTGCCATCCCATATGAATGAAATATGAGAGTGAACAGTAACAATGTTATGCTTCTGTTGAGATAGTAATTCAAAATTTATCCGTACACTAACCCATGTGTGTGGAAAAACACAGCCTGATGATCAGCCAGGGAACAGAGGTCATAATAATTCTCCATTTTAAAACACAGATGCTGTTACTATGAGTAGGGATATATGAACTGAAGTTATTACTTTGCACAAAATAAGGTGGAAAAAAAAAACATTGCGTAGGTGAACTAAAATGTCTTCCAGATTTTGGATAAAAATTGTCAAACAGGATATCACCCAAACAAAATCAATTTGTGACACACCTTTCCTTTTTCCTTTTCATTTCCCCCAACCTCTATCACCATTTATATATCTCTCTCTCTCTCTCTCTCGTTATTTTCTGTTGTATCCACATTTTAATTTGAGAATGTTCTTTACTTTCTGATGTCTGTAAATAGCTCACTTCTCTTTTGTAAATTTGAAGTGAAACTGTGCCGTATATCAAACCAGTGACGTCAAATAATGAAACGAAAGAGTTTGGAAATGCCGCATCTCTGGTGTATTTTGAAATAGGATGAACGAGAAGCTGTAGGGTATATTGAAGTTATCAAGATGCCTGATAGGGTTTTTATAGATATATGTTTGATTAAGGTTATTATTATTCATCCTATAATGTGGTCGGCTTGGTAAAACTGTGAAACCAACTTTACCCATTCAATCACAGAGTTGCCCTAGCGAAAGAAAAATATTACAATTGTAATGAAGTAACTTGCTTCAAACTTATTAATGTATAATATTGCGAATGTTTTGGTCATGTTATCAAACTATTATGACACATAATATGGAATTATTTTGTCATTTACAGTAAATTCCGTAGTTCTGGCTTTAAAATGCTCTCACTTTGTTCATTCATATTCATAATTGATATCCTATAGTACAATCATGTACAACACACTTTACATGATTATAAGTAGGGCTTGACATTAGCGGTGATCCAGTGCTCGAAACTGTGGTCGGTCCACCGAACTGATTTCTGATATAGTTACCCTCTGATGGCCCGATCGGGTAACGAAGGTTGAAAATGGATTGCCATGCATTTTTGCTTTTATTTCGGGCCAATAGAGCCTGCATATCTCTTTCGGGGCACCAAAATTTGAAGTTTAAAGATTTTAGTGGCCCGAGGGGGTCACCAAAGAAGCAGGTTTTGTGTTAAGCCCAGCTGTAATCAAGACAAACGAAAACTTCTGTATAGGCCCTATAGCTGTTACTCGATGAAAAACCAATGATAAAATGATTGATATTTACAGTACATTTGCATTCTAGCGTATTGTCTGTTTGTGCCTAAACGTTTCTAATTGTAATGTTCCGTTATGATCAATCCCCACGTATTGTAGCATTTATAAATCTGACTATCTATCCACCACGTTACATGTTATCATTACTTGCAGTCTTTTTTATTTGCCCTGCTATTTCTCTCGCTGTCTCTCTCTCTCTCTCCCTCTCTGCAAGAACAGAAAGAATTGAGGTTTCAGCGTAAATTTACCTGATGTATATTTAATCATATTCTATGAGCATATATGCCCGTATTACTAAATTATGTGTTCATAATTTACTCTTTGGTTCTCCTGCATTTTATAGAATTCGTATGTTTCTTGTTGCTGTTGTTGTATATTATTTGCAATCACTTTATATTTTTCAATTTTCTACCCCCTTGTGTTTGCTTTTATTTCTGGCGGCAAAGGTTCATTAGCTTTAGGCAACAATATCTTTTGAGAACTTTGTCATGGTAAGTGGTCTATAGCTGCAACTGTTGTGCCACTGTACAGAATGATTTAAAATCATCATTGCCAATCCAAACTACATAAATTGTTTAAAAGCTTTATTCTTTTTTTACTGTTGTCGTTGTTTGTTTTTATCAAGAACTATGTGTAATGTATAACCAAAGAAATCATGTACAAAATGTCTAGCTACAATGCACTAGCTAATTCCATATTATTTGCATGGGAATAAGCTGTTGATCATGTTTATTATTTCTTTTTCAGAGACTGCCTTTGCAGCGTTGTCTTTTCAGGGATAATCTGTATCTTTAAAACAGGGCCCTGAAGACGACGACGTGATTTGAATTGACATTATTATATCATTATATGAATATGAGATAATAAATGAAAATGAAAAAAAAATGCTCTGTTTTACAGATTACAACTTTATGTCAGACATTAAGATGTTCCCTTACGCTTTTCCATGTCATTACAGTTCTACAGGGTTTTTTTTTCTTTGATTTTATTTTTTTTTCTTTGAAGATAGATGTGTTGTTTGCGTAATTGTAAATCTGAATAGTGGAGTCTCCATGTTGAGTTGGTGAAAGTGACTGTTAGTGTCGAAGGCCGACTTGCACGGTGTAGAAAGGTTCTGGTGAAAATGAATCTTAGCCCAAGTTAAATTTGTGTTGTGTGTGTGTGTGCGTGTGCGTGTGTGTGTGTGTATATATGTGTCATTGTTTCCCTTTCCCTCCCTCCTATCCTATACATGTACTATGGTTTATTTTATACAGAATGCTTAAAAAATGTATGTCCTCCGATCAGTGAATGCGATTTTTTTTTCATGCAAACTCATGAAGATAATACATTATGATGAATTTATATCAAAGTATATAAAGATACTCCTCCGTGCTGGTTGCCAAAGGGTATCGTTTTAGCATGAATCAAAACACGGTAGAATGTTTTTTTTTTTTTTTTTCACGCCCGACTAGCTGGAAGTATAGGTCCTCTTTTCAAATCTTTTAATTTATCTGGAGAAGAGAATGTTTATGATGAGATCAAGTTTATTTCTTTTTTTTTTTCAAAAAAAAATAATGATAAGTAAGAAGTTGTTGACGATCGACTCGGCTCATTTATACTGTAATTTTGTTTCATCAATTCACTTTAGACATGTCGCGAATCATAAGAATAAAGGGGTGAGATTGTGAGTGCATTTAGACGAGAAAGAAGACGTCACAACCATGAACCGAAATTACTGTCCACTACGAAGCCGATGAGGATCAATATGTATCAGGACAGTTAAAACTACTGCTATTGCTACTACTTCTATACTACAAAGTGTTAGCAAAAAAAAATCCCGCTTTCAATTCTCAATAGTTAAAGAACCATATATCAGATAGCAATGACATTGATAATAAAAGTAGAAATTGGTTTCATTAAATTCCAGATTTATTTTTGTTAGGTTTCATATTTTGCTCTATTTTCAACCCTCTGTGCAAAACTTTAATTTTGCACAGGCAGTGACAGAGGTCAATTGGTGTGTATGGGAGTGTGTATAGTTAATACCGTTTGGGGCATACACGGAAACGGGCATACGTAAGCTGCCTCTTCATACGTATGCCCCAAACGAACCACGTCCGCAACGGCCCTCCGTAGATGAAGCCCACTGTGTGGATGAAGTGGGTAGCACAGCGCACATTTCATTACGTCATAATTCTGGTCACCAAAATTTCGCCGTCGATCGGGTTCAGGTTGTCTAAAATGGGTCTCAAAACACAATATCTCCATCGTTCTGGAGACGTTTCTACCTTCTGAAAGTAAATTATTCATATTACTAAAGACTTTCAAAGCTTTCCAGAAATATAGAAGACACCTTGTTTATGAATATCGTCCTCTTTTTCTCGTTCACCATACTTTAAGGATCAAAAGTGGGAAATGTTTTTTTGTAACGTTTTGTACACTACTCTTATACTACGACGACGACTACTACTACTAAAAATAAATACTAATAGCAATAATGATGTCTTCTTTACCCACAGTATCCTGTTACTGTGTGAGGAATACAAGAGGGATATCATGGGTGAACATCTTGTCCTAGAACGTCCAAGAACTGGGCTGGATTCGAACTTGGGTTCTCCGATTGGGACTTATCGGAATACCCGACAGCTGCTCCCCACCGCGGCCGCGCTGGCCGGCGTCACTCGGCTCGCGGGCCGACTGTACCCGTTACAATCTGTTCGTAATGGAAGGTTCAGCGGTCCGAGCCGCGTATACATGGTCATGGTAGCACAACACTGATCCACGGAATCGGGAAGCTTGGAAGTAGAAATGAGCTGTTTCCATTTTCAATCCATAAATCTGTTTTTTGACGTGCAGGTCATTATCTGTTCATCAACATGGTCAGGTCGAGTGCTATGGTACCTAGGGCCTATACACCCTAATCGGGGACTACTAGTTTACTAGAATAGGTGTTAAAAACAACAACAACAACAACAACGGCAGGAAACGTACTATGACACACATTTCATCTTTAAGTTTTACAACTAAAAGAATCTGAGTATCCGTGTTAAAATCTAAGTTCGATCTAAACTTGTCATTACTAACACAAAATATATATTTATAATTTTTGGTTGTAAAATACAAGGTCACGGAAGTATTACCAAACATGTATTTACTACTTTCACCATAAGATACTAATTTTTGATTACCAATTCTAGTGTAAAAAAATGAGAATCAACGATTTTTTAACTCAATTTTGTACTCAATATACATCTCCATAGTTTACAACACGCACTTTACCAACCACCACAACAATTACCCAACAAATGCAATGTACAATAAACGTCATTATATTAAGATTTGTTTTTCCTTTCGAGGACAGTGAGACTTAAAAATACTTTCTTATATTTACTTCTTCCTCCAGTATCACTTTCTGCGCATGGTTGCAGCAAGTGGGAAAACAAACAAACAAGTATGTCAATGTGGAGTTTTCCACGCTTGCGTCTACATAATTATTATTATGGCTGTACAAGGGAAATTGTAATAAAAACGCACACGGAACTTCCTTTCTGGATATTTGTCAACACTATCACTACAATAGTATTGTGACACGGTTTTGTTTTGTTTTGTTTTTGTTTGTTTGTTTGTAGTTCGTTGTTGTTTGTTGTTTGTTTTTTTTAACATGAGGTTTTGAGTGAACCGCATGAGATTCATGCATCCTATCAGGGTATCCCTGCATTGGTTCCTGACCAGATTTGGGGGTCTTACGATGATTTCTGTCGCAAGGAGGCGCTGCTAGCACAAAAGCGAGCGCACGACCCCCCCCCCCCCATTTTTACAATTAATCTGCATTAAGTAATCATTCTTCTACAATTTGGTCAAGTTTCGAAAAAATGACATAATTATATAGGTTTTGAATGTACAGCGTGAGATTCATGAACCCACCCTGTCAGGGCATCCCTGCATACAGTAAGTTCCTGACTAGATTGTGGGGATTTATGATGATATATGTCGCATGGGGTGCTTCTAGCACGACAACGAGCACATGAACACTCACTTTATATATATATATATATATATATATATATATATATATATATATATATATATTTATATTTGGAATTAGTAAGCTTTCTTCTACAATTTGGTCAAGTTTAGTGAAAGTGACAAGAGTTTTGAATGTAGAGCATGAAATTTATGTAACTCACCCTGTCAGGGCATCCCTGCATACGTTCCTAACAAGATTTGGGGGTCTTACGATGATATATGGCGCATGGGGGCGCTGCTAGCACGAAAACGCGCACATGAACCCTCACTTCTTCTTTTTTCTGGAATTAGTAAGCCTTCTCTTACAATATATTTGGTCAAGTTTCTTGAAAATGACACAGCATAAGTTTTATGAACCTTGTCCTTTAGCTCACCCCTGACAGAAAACATCCCTGACAAGGATTTGACAGATTTCGGTGTTTTCTGCCGCATGCAGGCGCTGCTTGCTCAAGAATGAGAGTTTAAACCCTAACTTCAAAACCTTTTCCTGGGATCGGGATTTAAGTTTGTCATTGCAGATTTTGTTGCCAATCATGGCCTTGACCCTGTAACGCTTTTATTTTGGTACTGGAGGGCAGATTGTCATAATCCATTCTTCAAAGTCGCGTAGAAGAAAAACAGGCACATGAATTTGTGGTTTTATTTACATATTTGGGCTTCCGATGGGTCAACGTTACAGTATGGAAAGTTTGAAGAAAATGACATGGACTTCACTTTAACCGAGGAACGTCCTTTAATCTGACCGAAGTTAAGTTGTTCATATCCATTTCAATCAGGTAGGACGCATGGGGCTGAAATCCGCCTCTCCACTTGTATCACTATAACCATTGACCTGCAGAGTGGAAGGGGTCCGAGATACACCATTTTAATCCATATCCGACAAACACACAGATATACAAACGAACAAACACGCATACTCGCAGAGATCGTGCCGATTGAAAGTTTATAACATGCGAGGGCAGTTCCATATGATTTTGCTAAACTCACTACAATAAAGGTTATTATCAACCAATTTTGTCTCTTTGATATAATTTGAAAAGTCTGAGGAAGTAAAGATATCCGATCATTTTTTTTTTAACGAAAAGAATACATTTAATGATTTTTTTAAACTATTCTCTCTAATTCTACTGAGATTGCCATCGTATACGCGACGACTTTTGCTTTCTCATATTGAGAAAATGTTCATTTAGCTCACAAAAAAAGAGCAGCAGGCCCTTGTGAGAATATACCCCGTTGTCATCTCCCATAGACAAATACTCCCACAATACAATTTTACCCCCCCCCCCCACACACACACAGTGCTTGACTAATTGAAGCCAAACATAACACGGAATCCCACAATACACCTCTTGTTTGTCCGTTATTGCATGCATGGACAGCTCAGTGTAAAGTGTGAAATTGCATTATGCACTGTTATTTTTAGTTGTCTCGTCTCTTTCCTTCTATTTCTGTTTCCTCCCTCTCCACCTTTCCCCTTATTTTCTCATTTCCCGCACACTTGTAGTGATAAGTTTTCACCTGTTTTTTTTTTTTTTTTCTCCCTGTGAGGTGCCTACATAGTACAAGCATAGTCTTTTGGGTGCGCACCTCCGGTTTTTTTTTTTTTTTTTTTTTTTTTTGCAAAATGTATAAATGTTTGTTTGAAATACGCGTCACCTTGTAATTGACTTCTGACAAATGTTTTTGTTTGCCATTTCTTCAAATGCATGTCGAATTTATACTTTTTTGTACATTCTGTTGGAAGAAGTGAAAATAAAACCTTTGAATTGAATTTGAATTGTTATTCCTTGTAGTCACAATAGTGTCTGTGAGATGTGGGAAAACCCATTTTATATGAATATAATTGGTCAAAGCGAAAAGGTCACGAAGAATGCAAACATTCCTTTGGAAGCTAGGCCGCCATTTTGTCAGGACTGCGCAATACGTCTCTCTGTCGAAAACAACAAACTTTTCCTGATTTTATAGACCACAGTCAGTCTACACTTGACTGTACTTCGGTCTGGAGACATACCTAAATCAGCAGTATTGAACGAGAAAAGGCAGAATACTTGGTAAGCATAAGAAACAATTTTCACACTCGTGTGTTTCTAAATATTGTACGCAACGCGTAATTTTCAACTAATTCATGATCGCTAATTTAGGTTTTCCTGGTCAATTTCATACTTTTGTCATTCAAATTCATTTAATGTGCATTCAAATTCACACGGCTCTCGCGCGCGAAAATATTCGCGCATTCATATTCAGAATCCGAGCGATCAAGTTCATTTAAGGGCGATCTATTTCGTTTTCGTCAAATCAAATTCACGCTTGGGCGTTCAATTTCAGATTGCGATCATTGCATTTCCTACTACTGCATTCAAATTCACGCCATAGACATGTGATAGTCCCGATCATTTTGTTTTGAGCGTTCACTTTCATTTTCAGGCGATCACGTTCGAACTTTGTCCAATCTATTTAACCTACGAAAATGGAGTAGACTTTTTAAAGAAAGGACAAATGGCATACACAAACAATGAAGGATTCCATATAGTGTAATTATGCTTGTATACAGGTTCTACATTGTTCTCTCTGGTCATGTATTCTTTGTTTTGCAACTAAAAAATAAATAAATAAATAAAGAGGTCAGCAATGCATCCAAACAGCACACTACAATCTAATCATACATTTTGATGATACCATGCCTGCTGACAACGCCCAAACACTAACCACATAATGACAATGCATCAATTTAAGGACAAATTGACACACAATGACCTCGGATAGTCACGCAGAAGTAAACCAATAAGATAGCAGTAAACAACAATCAAGACGTATACAATGTTCATGTTATCAGTTTCAATGTAGTCGGAGTTGTTTCTGTTTCCCCCGAAGGTGTCAACCAACCTTCCGTATTATGCTCGTCTATATAGGCCTATATAGTTCCCTTATGTTTGTATTTTGTTTGTATCATTTTCCATCTAAGAATAAGGCTGAATAGCCTATATTCAGTTTGAATAGCTGGACTTCCGTGGAGACCACTGGGATGTATGAGGTTGGACCATTTCCCCGGGTTAAACACCCTGCTCTCTGCGATGAATAAATGAAGTGGGATCTTTTCCGTTCGTGAGTTGTGACTGTCTCACACAAGGACCTCAATTTTATTTCCTCTCTGAGGAACATGTGCCTGTATTTTCCTTTTCGTGAAGCCCGATTTCAATTTTTTCATTGACCACTTGGAACTCTGCTGCAAAATAAATCATATTCATCATTAATCCCAATGTATTCAAAGCTGAATAAAAAAAAAAAAAAACAGACACACATACGCGGCCCCAAAACTCACTAAATTCATGCCTTCTTTTAAATTGAAGGCACTTATTTTGAATACGGTTGCCTATTCATGAATTTGAATGACCGACGAGATTCCGTCGCCAGCTACACATGAATTTGAATACTCATTGCTGAAATGCGTGCTCCTCTCGTAAATTTGACTGCTCCTCTCATAAAGCCCCGGTTACACCTCGCCGGATAGGTCAACAGCACACACACAAAAAAAACGATATTTTGCTCATCCGTTGTTCAAATCGTCAATCCGGTGGATGAAGTACAAAGTTTCTGTTTTAGAAGAGCGTACGTGCACGGTATAAGGGTCGAACCAAACAAAGAAAAACGCACCTGGGGCGATTGTGTACAGGAAGGTGAAACGTGCGCAAACGAATGAGAAACGAATATGAACTGCTTGCCCACAGGACAAAACGAGCAAGGAACAAATAGGTGATACATGAGACGTACATCGAACATCAGAGATCCATTGACGAGACGGCTACCGGGCTATTTACTATACATCATCTTGGAGCGTCCACTACTCGGCCAGTTTTGTACCTGTACACTTCACTTCTGCAGTGAGAAAAAAAAAATGCGTTTGATGACTTGGTACATAAACTTTAATTTTATAAGTGAACCAAAAATGTAACCCTTGGAATGTTAACGTACTTTTTATCCCCCAGCTCCCCCCCCCCCAAAAGAAAAAAAAAATAATAAGACTGAATAAACAAGAATTTTAGGAATTTTATATCGACTGAAAAACTTCATTTTTCAAAATTCCCTGACTATTCTATACAATGCATTGATCTTTCCACATATCATATACTGCAATATCGTTTGGGGAAACTGTGGCTCAACTAAAATTAATCCAATTTTTACCCTCCAAAAACGTGCTGTAAGTTTGATTACCAATTCCTGTTACTTATCCCCATCCAATCCCCTATTTCGTCAACTAAAAACATTGAAAATTGAGGATCTTCACACCTTTCACACTGCTGTTTTTATGTATAAATATACATTTAATTGTCTTCCAAAAAATTTTGATGGCTTTTTCACTCCAAATTCCACCGTTTATTCATATCCAACACGTCAGTCGTCCGATTACCATCTCGAAAACCCCAGAATCATTTTAGCTCAAAAATCATTAAAACATAGTGGACCAGATATTTTAGAATTCTTTACCCCCTCATTTAAAACAATGTACGTCGTTGAACATTTTCAAACGAGAACTAAAAAACACCCTCATAATCCAGTATACTTCTGACACATAAATATTCATACCACCTGGTCAACAAACACCCTAAACAATGAGTTCACGGCCATAACTGAAGTAACATTCACCTCATCACACTGATACAGAAAATAACACTCAACGTGCAAACCAAGATTCATCCCAACACAATGCACACCGCACTGCACCGCACGTCCTTCGCACAATTACTTCCCACTCAGTGAGTGGCAAGATTTTCTTTGTGTATCTCTTATTGTGCCCTTTGCACAATTACCCCCCACTCAGTGAGTGGCAAGATTTCCTTTATGTATCTCTTTACCTGGGGCCATCTTCCTCGTCAAGCTTAGCTTATGATGATGGTCCCCTGCATTTCATTTTTATCATTTCCTATTGCTTCCTTTCATATATGATATTCGTTCTTGAAAAAAAGAAAGAAAATGTATGTAAGATCCACACGTTACGAATATTAGCTGTGTAAATGACCATATAAGTATTTTGTTGACTTGTTGATTTGTATTGATTTTGAAATGCAGAAATAAAAACTGAACTGAACTGAACTGAATTGAAGAATAAATACATGAAATAAAATATGATGACACACAGAAAAGTAAACTTTAACAATTGATTTCAGGTTCAATGGACCGTGCGACTATAAAACCGAAAACCGAAAAAAGCCCAAAAATGATAGGTTATGAAGACCATAAGTCGGAGTCAAGCAAAATGCATATCTATTACTATGTAGTATTGTTGTGGTAAATTAGCCAATTTATTCTTCCAGCTTACTGCTCAACACGTCATCACAATATTAATGCAAGTATAACAGACTTGAACTATTGGCATTCATGAACCCAGAATTCACATCCCAAAGGAATAAAACATGAGAGTGAACAGTAATACAGTAGTTTTCCTCAGTAATGAGATACCAATTCATAATGTATCCGTACACTGGTCCATGTGTGCGGAAACACGCAGCCAGGTGATCAACCAGGGAACAGAGGTCATAACAATTCTCCATTTGAAAACACAAATGATCTTGTTATGAGTAGGGACATATTAAACTTATTGCTTTGCACAAAATAAGATTAAAGAAAAAAAAACACCACTACTTGGGGAACTTGACGGTCTTCCAGATTTTGAATAAAACATGTCAAACAGAATATCAACCAAACAAAATCGATTCGTGACTAACCTTTCCTTTTCCCTTTTTATTTCTCCCAACCTCTATCAGTCGCTCTCTCTCTCTCTTTTTCTCTCTCACTCTCCCTCTCTCTCTCTCTCGTCATTCTCTGTTTTATCCACATTTCATTTTGTATAATCTATTTAACTTTTTGTTGTCTGTGAATTGCTTATATCTCTTTTGTAAATTTGGGTTGAAACAGTGACGTACATGAAACCACTGATGTCACTTCTTTGAAACGGAGGAGTTTTAAAATGCTACATCTCAGTTATTGTGACATAGGCCTACCGAAAAGGACTAAAGAAAAACAAAACGTAAATGTATATCAAGATATGAAGATTAAGAGTATATTGAAGTATACCCGATTGCCTTGGTATGCTTATTCATAGCAGAGAATGAGAAATATGTTTGATTAATGTCGATCGTATAACCTGCTTGATAATGTTCGGCTTGGTAGGAGTGTAGTACACTAACTTCATCCCTGCAATCACTGGGAATACATACCTTTAAAAAATGTACCTAGTACTAGATGGCTTTAAACTTACTGGTGTACATTTTTGGAAATGTTTCGATGAATTATTATCGAACTAGTATGACACACAATATAGCATTATGAACTCGTGATTTTGGTATGTTCATACTACTCTCCGGTTCTTGTGAATTTACAATTAGGTATATTTGCTGTAGATGTTTTAATATGCTTACAATTACTTGATACTCTACTTTCCTGTGGTAACATGTATTTGTGGTGGCAAAAGTTTATTGATTGAAAAAAAAAAAAAACATTTTGATAACTCGTCGGTGTTACCACGAACCGACGCTATTTCGTTTTTGAGCGAAAATGCAATTCTGAGAAAATCGCGTTTAAAGATCTCACAAGTTTTAGACAACGTTTTCAATGACTTTTCCTGTCTTGTGTGTGAAAATTTTGACAGGGTGATGAGAGTGGAAGTTGTTCTTCCTATCCATAGTGTAATTTTAGTGTGAATTCAAAAGAATTACGATATTTCTGTCTTCAAACTCACTGCGTCGGTTCGTAAATCCATCGTTTCTTGCGCGCACCATAGGTTATGTACTTAAAGGGTGTGTACAGTTCTGGTCGAGGTGAAGATTTAGCTTTTAACGTTTTGCGAGATATTCAGAAACTACTCTATGAGATGTCAAAGAGCATGCAGTTCTAAGGGGTATCAAAAGTTTAAATCGGTTTTGAAATGGCTGAGATATCCAAAAACAAGGTGAAATAAAGATATCCTAATAAAGTTGGGGCATGTCGCCTTTTATTATTAGCACCTTTTTGGATATCTCAGCCATTTGAAAACCAATTTTCATCAAATAAACGTTGAATCCTTCTTAAAATTACATGCTCTTTCATATTTCATAGGAGGCTTTTCATTATCTCACTTAGGAATGTTCGAAACATGAATCCCTACCTCAACCAGTACTGTACAGTCCCTTTAAGCGCGGGTCCCACGAACCGACGTAAGTTGTATTACGCCGGTTCGTGGGACCCGCGCTGTACGGCCTGCACAATAGGTAACGTGCAATACGCGTGTATTTACGAACCGTCGCTATTTCATTTTCGTATGTGTTTACATACAAATACTATTAGGGCTATACCTGCTTATCAACAATAACCTTATTAATTGAAATCAATTGTCATGTAATGATTATTGTGATGATTGTAATACATTAGGTGATAATTAAGATGATAATATAAGCCAGTTTCTCTTAATTGTTCTAAAAAGCGTGTTGTCCTTGTTTTCATCTTCATTTAGCATTGTTATTAGAGCTGTCGTTGATCGCTCCAAAGATTTCTTTGCCCTCCCCCCTCCTTTTTTGTGTGGATATATTATTCAACACTTTTGCATGTGGACATTTATCATTTGGTAATTAATATGTACTCGGTATACTGTGCTTCATATTTTTTTTACTTTTTACTGTTTTTTTTTTACTTTTTTAACTTACTTTCTTTATTTTTCACATAATTTTTAATTCAAATTCAGTTCACTTCTTTCATAATAATTATGAATGTTTGTTCGAAGATGAAGGATACCGCTAAATATAGGGAAAAAGATGTGCCAGTCAGTAATGATTACTTGCATTTACTCATCTTTCATACTCATGCACTCTGTTATTTCTTTCTCTGAAATAATCTATTAATTTCTTTATTTCTTATTATTCCACATTATTTGTGACTTTTACTTTGTCACAATTTTTATCGGTGTCATTATTGTCATTTGGCTTGCATGCGAATTCACTCATAATTCCTCATTTTCCATCTTTCTCTTTCCTGCTCAACAGATTCTTTGATAGCTGCACTTGATCATATAAAAACATAAAACTCATCCTGCATGCACTCTTCGAAACTGATAAACTCCTAAAAATACATAAATATCAAAATTATCAGAATTTCAAGCTTCATTTTAAATATATAACAATGGTCATGTTTTATTATGCCTTTTGCAGCAATACATGTGTATATTGAAGAGGTACATTATGTAATCGAAGAAACATAGGTTCTCAATAAAGTATCAAATTTGAATTATTCAGAGATGAGTAATGACAATGGGAAGGATAACAATTGTGGAAGAGCTCCATAAATCAATAAATATCTAATGGCAAATGGAGATGGAATCAATATTAAAGAATATGCGTAATTCAAGTTCATTATTACATCAGTTCTTGTGTGTTCACAAAAAGAGAAACACAGGTCGAACATGCGCACCAAATCTTACAATGTACATTTACATCTATAGAGTGCGGACGGAACATATACAAAAGAAAGAATAACATTCTCAAATTAATATATCAAGCATAATTATGTATATGAACATAAAAAGATGTTGCTGCATATGCATGAAGCTTGAGAGTGCTGCAACACACATTATGCTCAGATGGAAACTTGATGTATATCATACAAAAGAGAAGAGGTACTGCATGTACATGTAGTTACACTATTCACAGGACAGTAGAGAAAAAGCAAGAGAGAGAGAAGGAAATGGGTGTCTAAAATAGGTCGATGTAAGGAGTGCCAAGCCAATTAAGTCTCTAATAGAAGTCATACATATATGAAAAGGAAACAAATTAATCACAACATAAATGATCGTGCTCATATTAACCAATAATTAGCATCTAAAAATGTGTGTAGAAAGCCCATAATATCAGCCTTTCGCCCCGTAGGCTTGTTACATATGAGAAAAGAGAAATTTTGGCCGACCCCCCCCCCCCCTCCGAATCCTTAATCCACCAGTACTATAAACACATGTGCTAGCAAATTCACAAGAGGGGTGGGGAAATTCGGCCAAAATTGTGTGTGGTTAAGATAATTAAAAAGAAAGGTCATCAGCAAAACTACGGGGTGGATGCAGACGAATTTTCATGTGATGACTAAAAAAAAAATGCAGCCAAAGGGGGGGGGGGGAAAGGACGGTGGAGAGGGGCCAAGGCTAATTTGACTCCCCTCCCCCCCCCCCCCCCCCAAAAAAAAAAAAAAAAAACACGCCACTGTTCTACAGCACCTTTAAAGGACTCTTAATTTTCTTTTGTAAAAAACAAACGTCTCGAAGTAAAGAATTCCATATTGTAGGCGAAATGTAGACCGATACAGTGTACATCCCAAGCTATTAAAGAAAAAAAAAACAGATTATGAATATTATTTAAAGTAAGAATTTCAGTGCGTTTAATCATCTTTAGTCGTGTTGCAAATGACATGTGCATATTTAATAAGAGCAGTTAACTTCGAAGCGCCCCAAGCCCTTCTATATTTAATCATTCATGTCTATGGTGCTGGTCTAGTAATCCGGAGGTCGTGGGTTCGAATCCCGCTTGGGCTGCCTGTGATTTTTTTTTTTTTCACAGCAGCCCACAAACTGCACACTGCAGTTGCATGTGTTACTACGGATGGAGACAAATGAATAATCTATTATTTTAATATACAATGTTTGACATCCTTTTTGTAATCACTTTCTTTAATTGTACATTTAGAGACATAATGAATTATTATTAAAAGAAATCATATTTCTGTATTTTGTTGTGAGTTTGCATGGGAGCATACACGTATCATAATTTACAATTTTAGTTAAATAAAGAACATCTCATAACAGAACTGTCTAGTGATGGTTGAATGATTATGTCAATTTGTTGTAAGTCCTATCAGTTATATGGAGTGCATTTCCCATGTTTATAAGAATCATACGTAACACATTCAAAGTGGGTTGAAGACAACAAAATAATAAATAAAAGAATAAAGGAGAATAGAATGAATTACAGTTTGAGGTGAGTTTGGCATGTCATTAACTGGATTAATATTATCATCTAGCAGAGATGCATATTGATTATTTGTTGCATTAATTTCATAAAAATACATACATGTATAACATGTCTCAATCAACATTCAGAATGTTTGCAAAATGTAGATGAACATGTATCATGAACATGGTTGAAGATGAAGCTGGAACTTTTTGTTAATGGGTCTAAGCTACCATTTGTGACTCTCATAAATCTGTTTTCTGTGAAAATTCGTACAGCGAGCTAAAAGTTTCTGATATACACATTTTGACAGTGTGACACATTTGGTTATGCCCCCGACAATTTAGATTGACTCTCGCAATTATCACCATTTACGAAAAATAAATCAGTGAAGGGCATGTTAATCCTCAGTCGATAACTATTACAACTATGCAATGATTATTCAACCATCTAACTTCATCTGATTACAGCATCATCTGAATATTGCCAATGTGCACTTAGAAATTTATCAAGATGTATCACAAGGTTATGATTACCACACAAAACCTTCAAGATTTATTATCATGAAATACATACCAATGAACACTTAAAGAAAATCTAACATTCCACATCCACATGAAGCTTGCCTTGATATAAATGTCTCTCAGAAGTGTTATTAAAGTGTAGCAAAATTGTAATTACGACATCACAGAATGGAATGCATGTTTTCATCTTCAATCTTAGAATCTTCTTTCATGTTTCCACTTTACAATCACATTTTAATGTAGATATACCGTCCTTATGTTGTCGCCCTTTATCCCAAGTTCTCCCTTCTATCCTATCTGTAGATTGTCTTCTTTCCTAAGCCATTGTATTCACATTCCTTGATGATAAGCACGATGCTGTACTTTTTTTCTTCTCTGAAACAGTCCAGCTCTTCGCTACTGCATGGCATCAGTCATGTGAAAGAAAAAACAGAAATTAAGAACTTTCGATTAAAATCAAACATCATGATACAAGATACAACTTTCATTTTGAGAAAAAGAAATCAGCCAACTAAGCTGTAGTTGAAATCATTTTGCTCTATTTATATTAAACATAAAACAAAATGGCATACAGGATCAAAGAATGTCAAAAAATACTGCTGTTCGTCTTTGATGCATATTCAAATGGTCTCGCCTTTTACATATTTTAATGATGCAAGATCTTATGTCTAGCACTTAGTAAGTCTCATGTAGAAATTAAATTATCATTCACATGAATAAATCTACGTTTCCTTGTAAATAAGGCATTGCTTTGAAAAAGCTGAATATTACTAACTGCATTTGGGAAACGGTCTACGACAATCAAACTTCTTTATTATCAGAGACTTTAACATCTTGATTAGACCTAGACTCTAATTACCATTGTATTCACATCCGTTGATGATGTACACGACCCTGTACTTTTTCTTTTCTTTTCTGAGACAGTCCAGTTCTTCGCTACTACATGGCACCAGTCATCTGAAAGAAAAGAAAGAAATTAAGAACTTTTGATTAAAATCAAACATCATGGTACAAGATACAACTTTAATTATGAGAAGAAAAAAAAATCAGCCAACAAAACTGAAGTTGAAATTATTTTGCTCTATTTATATTAAACATAAAACAAAATGGTAGGCCTATGCAGGATCAAAGAATGTCAAAATATACTGCTGTTTGTCTTTGATCCATATTCAAATTGTCTCGTCATTTACACATTTTAATGATGCAAGATCTTATGTCTAGCACTTAGTAAGTCTCATGTAGAAATTGAATTATCATTCACATGAATATAAATCTACATGTACTTGTAAACAAGGCATTGCATTGAAGTAGCTGAATATTACTACCTGCATTTGGGAAAATTGTCTACGACAATCAAACCTGTTTCTTATCAGAGACTGTATCATCTTAATTAGACCTAGACTCTACATTATCATTCAGCTTTTAAAGGTATTAACCATTCACCTATAAAACAGTGGCATTGTCATGTGCATCATATTTCTTTGATACTGCACATATTTTCATGAAGTCTGTGCAAGAATGCAAATGAAACACGTCTGCTGTTTGGTATTTATCAAAAAAAAATCACTAACCCGGAAGTCCTTGGCCTTAGGAATAACACGTGGCGAGTTAGCAGGAATTGACATTAAAATAGAATAAGAATAGATCTACTAAATAGGCCTTTGCCTCATGAATGTCTGGTCTAATTATAGACTAAGTGAAGTCTAGACCTTTCACTTTTAAGTTACACAGATTTCATATTACTTAGATCTAGACTACATCTAAATCTAGACATCTAATACTATTAGATCTTGGCAACTTTTGTCTTTGTGACACGAAATTAACACGTCACGGATGATATTTCGGCGATGTCCAACAGGATGACAGTACCACTATTACTAAATCAGTAAGTTGACATAGATAACTAACATCAACTTGTTAAAGTACGTTAGAGATGGCACCATATACAATAACCGGTGACACTGACACCGACAGATCTAGCGACTACGTTTAGACTAACGTTACAGAGTGAGACTCGCCATCTCAGTAAGTCGGCCAAAGACAAAGTCAATACAGGGCTAAGTCAGTGTTACTGTTATGTTAGGCCTAACAAACGTTAACGGTTACTCGGTAAGGTTAGGTTTACCAGGACTCAAGAGTCCTGGTTAAATCAGTCGAGGGACATTTCTTAGGAAGTCCTTCGATTCCAAGAATAAAAAGAGTGAAAGAACAAAGGGGAAAAAAGGAAAGAAGAAAGGACAAAAGATTATGTATGGCTGCTGTGGAAATCGACAGCGCCACTGTATCACTATCAATCAAGCGTAAATATACAAACGCCATTTGGTTGGGCCACATTCACAAGTTTTAGGGGAAAAAAGCCCCACCGCTGTGCTTAGGTACTCCACTCGAACTAATGTTAGACATACACTACACACAGTACGGTACTAGGGCTGAATTCACAAGTATACTTTAACACTGCACTGTACAGGAAAGCCACCTAACCTGTAGAGTACTCGTAGTGTTTAGGTAGTATCACTAGACCACATACTGTCATAGATGACATCTACACCAACGCTGCACACTGGCACTGGTCCGACGGTCCCTGAGCAGGAAAAATCACTGTTGGACACTGACCAGTAACTTTTTCAGGAATGGACCAGTAAAGATTGGGGGAAAAAATGGGTGGACTCTACCTACTATTACCACTAGTCTAGATGTAGATCTAGAGCTAGACTACCGGTATGGCTCTGAACTGTGTTAATTTGACTTGGTCTTAGACTGCAGCTGATCTTAGTTTTAGTAACTGGTATTACAAGTAAAGTCTTAACTTAGACTTAATAGTTAGACTTGAAAGTAAAAGTCTATGTCTAACTTTATTCTTTACTCTTCCTTTGAGTTTTACTGTTAGACTTTTAATTTATTTTTTTTTAGTTTAGTACGCCTACTTTGTCAATCTCATAATTTCATTTTCAACTCAAAAGTCAAGGCTAGTTTTAGTGTCTTCGAGACTTTGAAATCTTGCAATCTGCATGTCTTGCACACAGACGTTACGACTATAGTACTCAGTAGTCTCAGAAGTAACGTCTAACGACATAAGTTGAAAAGAAACAATAAATAATATGATTTGGGATCTAATTTGAAATTGTATGGCGTTTACAGACTAGGCTTCATAAGCATCACGCGATTGAATACATGGGACTACACACTACCGCAATTAATGGTTATGGTAGTCCAACTGAAACTGTTATTTTGAGCATGATTTTAATAGGATTATAGCTTACCATTCACTTCACTCGTGGACAGTGGGCTGGCTTAGGCCGTCATTCATCTTTCAGAAGGCTTGGTTCTCACTCTGAGATCTGGATTAGGGCCAAAACCTAATTCTAGGCCAGTAAGTTGAACAAAGCTCAAAGTAATGCAACTGCGACGGTTCGTGAAACCCGCATTGCTCTTCACCGTAGCAATTCGGGTTTTACGAACCGGCGTATCTTTCGTGCGTCGGTTCGTGAAACTCGTTTTTCTCAATTTCTCGATATTTCGAGTACCGTCGTTTTTTTCTTTCTTTGATAAAATTAAGAATAATTACTTTTGTGATCTAAAATTTTGGGATTTGGTAGAGTTTTGAAAGCACTTTCATTTGGTACCAATATCTCGATTTTGAAAATTTTGACCAAAATCGAAATAGCGTCAGTTCGTGAAAACGCCGACGAACTTTGTCATGTAACCTCGTCTATAGCATCAGCTGTTGTTCCTGGTACCACCGGACAGAACACTTAATTCCTTATGTGTCATGTTCAAACGTCCCGGGTGCCAAGTTCACATGTTTTATTCAATTACACAACCCCACCCAAACCAATCGATAAAATTGCTAAATGTTACATTACAATGGAAACATCATTCGCTATTCTGTTCCTTTCCCAGGTGGCTTCACTCTGTTATGTTTGAATATCAAGCAGTGTTCCCTTTTGGATATTTTGTAAATTATAAGTAATAAACATTTGAATGGGGTTATCGAACAGTATCTGTTGGTAAGTTGAGAAAGAAGTTTAATACTTGTTGTTTTAGTCCCATATCAACCGTTTTCCTAATTAAGTTGTTATATCAAAGTAATGTCAAGGACCCCGTTTACAGTGCGAGGCTCGGCCGCGGCTCGGCCGCGGCCGTGCCCATCCTCGCTTCAGTGTAAACGCGCAAAAGGCCAAATGCGAGGCCAAAATTGGCCTCGCATTTGGCCTCGCTCTGGAAGTGGTCTCGGCCGCGGCCAAGCCGCGGCCGAGCCCGGTCTTTTCTTGGTGTAAACGCAAACTGGGCCAAATGCGTGGCCAATTGCGCGGCCAATTTTAGTCTGGCTTCCAAACCCTCTGCCTGTATTTTTCGCTATTCAGGATATTAACCCCCTCAACGTCGAAAACTAGTATAGTTTAAGGTGGTTTTGTCCTGCAAAGGATTCTTTCCTTCGGCAAAGGCCTTTGCCCGAACGGCGACTTCGTCGCCACGGAATTCATTTGGCGAAGGGTCTGAGAACCAGACAATACCAAATTGCATTTGTTTACAAGCAGAGCGCCACTACGACAAAATATTGAAAGGTTTGAATCAAAAGCGCGGCCGAGCCCAGCAGTGTAAACGGACAAAATTGCGGGGCTCGGCCGCGGCTTGGACCCCGTTTACAGTGCGGGGCCGGGCTCGGCCGCGGCCGAGCAGCGGCCTCAATTGCGCGGCCGAGCCTCGCAATTTTGTCCGTTTACACTGCTGGGCTCGGCCGCGCTTTCGATTCAAACCTTTCATTATTTGGTCGTAGTGGCGCTCTGCTTGTAAACTAACGCAATTTTGTATTGTCTGGTTTTCAGACCCTTTGCCAACTGAATTCCGTGGCGACGAAGTCGCCGTTCGGGCAAAGGCCTTTGCCGAAGGAAAAAATCCTTTGCAGGACAAAACCACCTTAAACTATACTAGTTTTCGACGTTGAGGGGGTTAATATCCTGAACAGCGAAAGATACAGGCAGAGGGTTTGGAAGCCAGACTAAAACTGGCCGCGCATTTGGCCGCGCATTTGGCCCAGTTTGCGTTTACACCAAGAAAAGGCCGAGGCCACCTCCAGAGCGAGGCCAAATGCGAGGCCAATTTTGGCCTCGCATTTGGCCTTTTGCGCGTTTACACTGAAGCGGGGCTGGACTCGGCCGCGGCCGAGCCGCGGCCGAGCCTCGCACTGTAAACGGGGTCCTAGCCGCGGCCGAGCCCGGCCCCGCACTGTAAACGGGGTCAAGGTCAAGTATCACTCCAAAATCTTCGAGTGATCCTTGAGGTCACTCCAAAATGAGTGAAAATGACCAATTTTACTCAGAATTCACTCCAAATTCACTCTTTTAAGAGTGAATATTTTCACTCGATTTTTTTTTTTTAAGAGTAGATTTTGAATGTACAGGATAAGTTTTATGAACCTTGTCCTTTAGCTCACCCCTGACAGAAAACATCCCTGACAAGGATTTGAGAGATTTCGGTGTTTTCTGCCGCATGGAGGCGCTCCTTGATCAAGAATGAGAGTTTAAACCCTAACTTTAAAACCTTTTCCTGGGATTGGGATTTAAGTTTGTCATTGCAGATTTTGTTGCCAATCATGGCCTTGATCCTGTAACGCTTTTATATTGGTACTGGAGGGCAGATTGTCATATTCTTCAAAGTCCGGTAGAAGAAAAACAAGCACATTAATTTGTGGTTTTATTTACATATTTGGGCTTCCCATGGGTCACAGTTACAGTATAGAAAGTTTGAAGAAAATGACATGGATTTCACTTTAACTGAGGAACGTCCTTAAATCTGACCGAGGTTAAGTTGTCCATATCCATTTCAATCAGGTAGGACGCATGGGGCTGAAATCCGCCTCTCCACTTTCATCGATATACCGTTTGACCTGCAGAGTGGAACGGGTCCGAGATACACCCATTTTAATCCATATCCGACAAACGCACAGATATACAAACGAACAAACACGCATACTCGCAGAGATCGTGCCGATTGAAAGTATATAACATGCGAGGGCAGTTCCATATAATTTTGCAAAATTCCCTACAATTAAATTTATTATCAACTAATTTTGTCTCTTTGATATAATTTGAAAAGTCTGAAGAAGTAAAGATATCCGATAATTTCATACGAAAAGAATACATTCAATGATTTTTCTTTAAAGCTATAATGAAGACCTGAATATAAGAACGACCCAAGTCCAATTTTTGGCCAAATTCAGTTTGACATGGGAAATTTTAGCTTATGCATGGACTCATCTTGTGTATAAATGATAAATCCTAATTACCCCCAGAAGTGCCTAGAATGAATAAGATAAATCTTATATTAATGTAAGAATGAAGGACTTGGGTCATTCTTACATTCATATAATAGCGCCTTCTCTCATCCTTCTCTCATCTCTGTAGCAGAATATCATGTATATGAATCAAAGAACGACCCAAGTCCATATGAATCAAAGAACGACCAGAGTCCACCACACAAAATGGCCTCTCCACAATTAATGTAAATGTTAATTGTCATAGTAATATATGAAGAGTTTGTTTGCAAAAACCGATAAGTCCATATTTGCCAAATGGAGATATTTGCGATTAAAGGTCAAGAAAAATAAAGAGAATAATAAGAAAATGTTTGCCTCTTTTGACCATAACTTAAAAAATATACCTTTATATGTGTGACCAATATATCATTTAAAATGTATTATTTTGTACTTTATGACAGAGGTCGTACTTCAAAATCTTCAAAAATGGACTTATCGGTTTTTGCAAACAAACCCTTCATAATTTGTATATACAATGTTGCCTTCCCATCACAGTTAAATAGAATTTTATTGGACATATAAAAAAGATTTTTTTTTTTTTTTTTTTAGTTTAGTTTTAGTTTACTCGAAATGGTCTTCCATGGACTTGGGTCGTTCTTATATTCATATACTCTATTCTCTCTATAATTTTACTCAGATTACCATCGAATACGCGACGACTTTTGCTTTCTCATTTTGAGAAAATGTTCATTTAGCTCACAAAAAAGAGCAGCAGGCCCTTGTGAGAATATACCCCGTTGTCTTCTCCCATAGACAAAAACTCCCACGATATAATTTTTACCCCCCCCCCCGCACACACAGTGCTTGACTAATTGAAGCCAAACATAACATGGAATCCCACAATATACCTCTTGTTTGTCCATTATTGCATGCATGGACAGCTCAGTGTACAGTGTGAAATTGCATTATGCACTGTTATTTTTAGTTGTCTCGTCTCTTTCCTTCTATTTATGTTTCCTCCCTCTCCACCTTTCCCCTTATTTTCTCATTTCCCGCACACTTGTAGTGATAAGTTTTCACCTTTTTTTTTCTTTTCTCCCTGTGAGGTGCCCACATAAGCACAGTCTTTTGAGTGCGTACCTCCACTTTTTTCGCAAAATATATAAATATGTTTGTATGAAATACGCCTCACCTTGTAATTGACTTCTGACAAATGTTATTCTTTTCCATTTCTTCAAATGCATATCGAATTCATACTTTTTTCGTACATTCTGTTGAAAGAAGTGAAAATAAAACCTTTGAATTGAATTTGAATTGTTATTCCTTGTAGTCACAATAGTGTCTGTAAGATGTGGGAAAACTCAATTAAAACAGAAAATAGGTCAGAGCGAAAGAGGTCGCAAAAATACAAACATTCATTTCGATGCTACGCCGCTATTTTGTCAGTACTGCGCAATACATCTCTTTGTCGAAAACAACAAACTTTTCCTGATTTTATATTGTTTGGGTCATAAAAGTTAGACCACAGTCAGTGTGCACTTGACTGTACTTCGGTCTGGAGACATACCTAAATCAGCAGTATTGAACGAGAAAAGGCAGACTACTTGGTAAGCATAAGAAACAATTTTCACACTCGTGTGTTTCTAAATATTGTACGTAACGCGTAATTTACAACTAATGCATGATCGCTATTATAGGTTTTCCTGGTCAATTTTATACTTTTGTCATTCAAATTCATTCGAAAATATTCGCGCATGCAAATTCACAATCCGAGCGATTAATTTCATTTAAGGGCGTTCTATTTCGTTTTCGTCAAATCAAATTCACGCTTGGGCGTTCAGTTTCAGATTGCAATCATTGCATGTCCTATAACTACTGCATTCAAATTCACGCGATAAACGTGTGATAGTCGCGAGCAGGTTGTTTGGAGCGTCACAGTTTCATTTTTTCAGGCGATAAAGTTCGTACTTTTTTACTTATCTTTTTAACCTAGGAAAATGGACTGTAATTTTTAAAGAAAGGACAAATGGCAGACACAAACAATGAAGGCTTGCATAATAGTGTAATTATGCTTGTATAAAGGTTGTTCTCTGGTCATATTTTCTTTGTTTTGCAACTTACAAAAAAATTAAGAGTATTTAAGATAGCAATAGACAGCAATCAAGACGTATAATGTTCATGTTATCAGTTTCAATGTAATCAAAATTGTTTCTGTTTTCCCCGAGGGTGTCAACCAACCTTCCGTATTATTCTCGTTTCTTGGCCTATATAGTTCCCTTATGTTTGTATGCTTGTTTGTTTGTTTCATTTTCCACCCAAGAAGATGGCTGGATAGCCCATATTCAGTTGGAATAGCTGGTCTTCCATGGAGACCACTAGGATGTGTTAGGTGGAACGACCTCATCGGGTTAAACACCCTGCTCTGAATAAATGAAGTGGGATCTTTTCCGTTCGTGAGTTGTGACTGTCTCACACAAGGACCTCAATTTTATTTCCTCTCTGAGGAACATGTGCCTGTATTTTCCTTTTCGTGAAGCCCGATTTCAATTTTTTCATTGACCACTTGGAACTCTGCTGCAAAATAAATCATATTCATCATTAATCCCAATGTATTCAAAGCTGAATAAAAATCAGACACACATACACGGCCCAAAACTAAGTAAATTCATGCCTTCTTTTAGATTAAAGGTATACTATTTGGAACATGGTTTCCTATTCATGAATTGGAATGACCGACGAGATTCCGTCGCCAGCTACACATGAATTTGAATACTCATTGCTGAAATGCTTGCTCCTCTCGTAAATTTGAATGTTCCGATAGTAAATTTGAATGCTCCGATAGTGAATTTTACATACTTATTACACGTATTTCCAATGACGATTGTTATTGCCTGTTGAACAACTAAATACATTCACTGATATGACTCAGATTTGTGCTAATCTAGATGTGTTTCGATTGATTGTTTGTTTGTTTTTTCTCTCTCTCTTCCTTCTTTCAGAAACTCGATAACTCCCCACAAATTGCATTAGTGCATCTTGCTTCTCGTAACGGATGCCAGTAGTTTCTAGTTGTTCCATCACTCGATGGACCAGTGTCATATGTAATATCTTGTATAAATATATTTACATGGATTGGGTCAAATTAGTATTATACTCAGTGCATGCCACTTTAGCGGGCCCATAGAACCATAGTGCTGTCCACAAGAAGAAATTTCTAGAAGTTTTAACGAAAAGCAAAAGATGTACAACGCTCTTTAAGGCCTCAACAAGAAATAGTTTGAGTGCAGATCAGAAAACACATCTATCGAGTGTTTCCGGCAGTTCAAACATTTGAGATTGATTACGCAACCCTGCTTTTGGTTAACCCCTTACCAGTCTTGAACGAATATTATCAGAGGTTTTTTTTTTTTATCTTCTTCTTCTTTCTTTCATGTGACACTCCAATCAATAATCGTTGGTTATCCCAGATTTGGCTATCCCTGTAAACGATATTTTATGTCATTAAACTGTTCAGTATCGTTTTGTGACCCAATTAATATGATTTTGGTGTGATAAATATTCGGAGTAGAGCCTCAACTACAAACCTCATCCATGATTTGTTTTGTATAAGGCTCTGTAATTCCATACTAGATTCTGGCGAGCCACAGTATAATTACCCACAATAGTTTATATTCATTAATGTATATAAAGTTACGGGTCGGAGAAGTAGGCCGACCGCCATGTTGTTTTAGAACCAGGCTTTGCTTGTGGGGGTTGCGAGTTTGGCGGCCTAGCTGCGACTCCATGTATTGTGTGTGTAGGTCAGGAGCCTTTCGGGTGATTTAAGCAACGATTAACTGAAGGTTTAATAACTGCGTGTTATTAGCATTATGTATTCGTTGTCTGTTTTTACTCCTCTTGGAAAGGAAAGTCTCCCATAACTTGCATGTTCATGGCATGCATTTGTATAGTACATTTTTCTTCCATGGCTACCGGAGTATCTACTCCCTCCATGTTTTAAACTCATGTGACATGCACAAGGTATAATGTATCCACATGAGTCCCTCTTTTGGAGGGGGTTGTGATATTTCTTTTGATACCGCTATCTACTACATAATGAATCTTACCATAAACTGTGATAATTAGATTTTAATAATTTAATTTCATATAATGGATTAAGAGAGGAGGGTGGGTTGGCTGTCGATATCTTCGAAAGATATGTGTAGTTTGATATTTTTTGTCACTCTACTATCATTAGTGATGTGCTCTAAGGTAGAGCTAGTGATGTACATGCTTATTTTTTCGTTTGTCTCTGCATTGATGTTTAAATGTTTCATCCTTGTATTCATTGGCAACGCCAAATGTGCACATTTGCTCTTAAGGAAGGTCACATGTCTACAATTTTTAATTGAACGTACCGAAGTGTCACCCGCACAGGTTGAACCTATGCATCCCTATGTTCTCATATTTACCTATGGAAAATTGTTTCATACATTATCCCACCTAGTGTCACATTCCATTCGCATTTGCAGTGCCCCAGTACTTCTTAATTGTTCACTTGTTATTCGCATTTCCGAGTTCCATGCATTCACGCTGGTGTATTTTTCCTCCTTCTTGCATAAACATGTTTTTCCAATGTCGGCATCAACTGTCCAGGTGCATGTATGTCTCAAAGACAAACATGTTTACGTGTCTTCTACCATTTTGTGTCCAGGCCAA
The DNA here is from genome assembly GCA_033980235.1 of Diadema setosum. NCBI lineage: Eukaryota > Metazoa > Echinodermata > Echinoidea > Diadematoida > Diadematidae > Diadema > Diadema setosum. Next base: position 5,466,753 of record CM067065.1, on the reverse strand, counting down.
CGGCAATATGGCTTGTCCAACATTGCTGTACATTCTGTTACATTTCCCAACGAAAATAGGATGAATTGCTTTGAGTTTTATCACAATGAATATGAGTAATGCTTTTGTAGATGTTCGGTCATTGGAAGGTGAAAGTTCTGTAACCATTACAAATAATGACAACGGTGATAATTCTGACTTAAAATTTTTTTTCAACCACAGAAACCGATGAATTAAAACTTGATTTGATCCTAATGATATTCCACCTCACATGTTTTCTACAAGTTACTGCTTAGAAAAAGATGTCATTACATTATCAAATTCGGACCCAAATCAAATCTTTTTTTCTCATTTTAATATCAGGAGTTTAAACCAACATTTTGATCAACTTCGCTTATTCATTGATGAATTACGATTCACATTTGGTGTCATCGGCCTCAGTGAAACATGGTTACAGGAGGTGTCTCCTTCTTCGTTGTTTCATATTGATAGATTCAAACTGATTACAAATAATAGACCGTGCAAGAAAGGAGGTGGAGTTGGTTTTTATGTAACAGAAAATTTAAACCATCGGTTATTAGAAGAGTTCAGTTTTATGACAGAATTTTTTGAAAGTATTTTCATTGAGATAAAAGTACCAAATAAAGGAAATGTAATTGTTGGAGAAATTTATAGGCCACCAAACTCTAATGTTACTGAATTCGGTGAATTAATCCACGGTATTTTGTCGAATAACTATTTCAAGAATAAATTATGTTTTCTTATGGGTGATTTTAATTTAAATCTCTTAAATTATGATAATCATAATTGCCAAGAGTTTCTTAATCAACTGTTGTCTAAGTCTTTTATTCCTCTCATAAGAAGACCTACAAGAATCACCGACCTCTCTTCTACTTTAATAGATAATATATTTTTTAACAAGTCATTTTCTGATATTTCATCTGGTATTGTTGTTACGGATATCTCTGATCATTTTCCTGTGTATGCACTTATTGGTAGTATCCACCCTCTTGCTGACAGTGTGCAAAAAAAAAAATCCGGTTTTCGTGTTATGTCAGACTCGAACCTGAATAGTTTTAGAGAAAGGTTGAAACTCGTTGATTGGTCGATTGTATATAATCAAAATGACGTAAATCTATCTTTTGATATTTTTATAGATATTTTGATAACTCAGCTTAATATTGCTATCCCTTGTCGTAAATTCTCTAACTCAAATCATAAAAAAGTACCCCGGCAGCCATGGGTTACAAAATCACTTTTAAAATCAATCAATAAGAAAAATAAACTTTATCATAAATATCGCAAAGTACCCACAGTTACAAATAAGTCCAGATATACTCAGTATCGTAATATCCTCACTTCTGCATTACGGTCAGCCAAACGGATGTATTTTATGAATCAATTCGACAAATGTAAATTTGATGTGAAGGGTACGTGGAGGGTGATAAACCGAGCGTTGAAACGTAATACTGATAATAACGTGCCTAGTTATATTCAAGAGGATGATGTTCGTATTGATGACCCCATAGATATAGCTGAAGTGTTTAATGATTTTTTTTGTAAACATTGGGCCAAATCTGGCTGATAGAATTCCTGAAGCACAGCGAGAATTTCACTCTTTCCTGGGTAGTAGGAATATGGAATCTTTATATTTTGTCCCAATTGTCGAAGATGAAATAATAAAGATTGTTGATAAGTTAAATAATAAAAAAAAGTTCGGGATATGATGGAATCACAAACTTCTTGGTAAAAAATGTGATTCATGAAATAATCTCGCCTCTTACTTATATTTTCAATCAATCTTTGTCTACTGGTAAAGTTCCTCAAAAAATGAAAGTAGCCAGAGTTGTTCCCATTTTTAAAAAAGGGCGAAAAGACCTTGTCAATAATTATCGCCCCATTTCTCTTTTAACTTCTTTTTCAAAGATACTCGAAAGACTTGTGTATAAACGCACCCTTAATTTTTTTCTTCAGGCAAAAATATTTACTGAATCTCAATTTGGATTTCGGAAAAAACATAGTACAACTCACGCATTACTCAAGTTTATTGATAAGATAGCTCATGCTATAGATGATGTTTCTCACACTGTCGGTGTTTTCCTTGACTTCTCCAAGGCGTTTGATACAATAGACCATGACATTTTACTTTATAAGTTAAATCATTACGGAATTCGGGGAAGGGCGCTAGAATGGTTCACTGATTATTTAACGAATAGAAAACAATTTGTAAGTATTCACGGTCACGATTCCCAACCAAAACTGATTTCTTGTGGTGTTCCACAGGGTTCCTTATTAGGCCCACTTCTCTTTATTTTATATATTAATGATATCCAGAACTCCTCTAAGATTCTCTCCTTCGTTTGCTTTGCAGATGATACAAATTTGTTCTTCTCTCATCAAAATCCTGATGCGCTTATAAACATAATAAATAAAGAACTTGTTTCTGTCCAATCTTGGATTTTTGCGAACAAATTATCCTTAAACATTGATAAAACTCAGTATATGTTATTCAGTAATTCGCTACCTGTGTTACCTCTCTCTGTCAAGATAAACAACATTGATCTGTCACAGGTCAACAATACAAAATTTTTGGGTCTTCATATCGATAGTGATTTATCTTGGAGAACCCATGTTAATTATGTAAGCAGAATTATTGCTAGAAATACCGGGGTTCTTAACAAACTTAGCTATTATTTTCCAAGTAATATTCTACAGAGCATATATTCAACTTTGATATCTCCCTATCTCAACTATGGGATTCTGGCGTGGGGAAATGCTTCTAAAAACCTTATCGATTCGTTATTTCTTGTACAAAAACGAGCTGTTAGAATTGTTAACCACACTGGATATTTATCCCACACGAACGAACTTTTTGTAAGTAATAAAATTTTGAAAATTCCCGAGTTATTTTATTACAACGTCGGCCTGTTTATGTTTCAATTTTCAACTGGCCAATTACCAGACGTATTTTCCCAAATGTTTACAAGAAATTATACAGTTCATGATTATCCAACTCGTCAACGTTACGCATATCACCTTCCACGTACCCGAACAATTTTCGCGAAAAAAACCATTATGTTCGCTGGGCCAAAATATTGGAACGAACTCCCTATGGAACTTGTAAGTTGTTCCACTGTAACCTCATTCAAACGAAAACTGAAGCAATATCTTCTTAGCAGCTACATTGTACGGCATGCATAGTGTATAGTTCTTGTTGCTCTTTACATGTTACCCCTTGTCTATCCCACCTTAGTCCGGCGGGATCCTAACCATGAACACTATTTTTGAACAGTCTGCCTGTTGCGCTGTTCATGCACCTATTGTTCCACTCGGTTATCGAAACTCTAGCGCGTGACAGCTGTCGGTTACTATGGTCACACGGAATGCTTGCTTTAGGACCCATGCTGGAATGTTACTCCTGAGCTTTCGGTATTGTTTACATTCACGACAAATCTCATTATCCCACCTTCTACTCATGTATTTATGACATACAGTTACGCCATTTTCTATACTCTGCAACATACCCCTTGAATCTCTGCAGTGTTGTTCACTGCTGCAACATGTGACCTTTCTGCTTTCTGCTTCTGTTTTTCTGTATTTTTATTTAGTTACATATATTTAATTGGATTTTTTGTTTTGTTTGTTTTAATCGGTTTCCCCAGATATAGTTGGTCTTAAAAAACATCCGTACTTTAAACTTCACCTAATCTGATTACTCACGGGACCTGCGGCTGTACAAGCTAATGCTTTTACGCAGGCCCCATCATATTTTTTCGCATTATGACCACAGTGTAATTCGCATGCATACAGACCTCGTGTTTATACCAAATCAAACTTCTGTACATTCTGATGAAGTCTCATCTGAATTATGTTTTGTATAATTTTCGTATTTATATACTTTATTGTGATATATGTGAGAAATATGAAAATAAATTGAAATGAAATGAAATGAAATGTAGTGTTTGTTCTGAGTTATACTCATGCATGGGTACGTTTTCACCTTATAACGCACAAAACGAAAAGAATACTGAAAAAAAAACCCGATTGGTAGACATTATTCTGATTTATGCATTACCCCTCTCCTGAAGTTTTTTTTTTTTCTTTTCCTCTTCATTTCTTTTCATGACAACTGGCATAGGGCATTACCTGGGCCTTGCCCGATGTGACACCAACTATATGCATGCTGAATTCCGTCTCTCATTCTGAATAATAGTCTGTGTCAAATGTGTTCTTGAGGCTGCGTTCACATAGAAGTTGAATACTTGTTGTTTCAGTCACATATCAACGATTGTCCTAATTCAGTTGTCACATAATTATGAAGAATATTAGTTGTTATCATGAGTTAATATATGATATAAGTAAAGAAGTGTATAGAGCTGTTCAGACTTGATAGTGAGGCTTTACAGCAATTTGTATATCAACATCTCAGTTAAGATTATGAAGGAGATTCATACACACAGTGTAAACACACAATTCCATGCAATTTTCTGATTGAATACCATGGTGATATGTTTTTGTGTGTGTGCGTGTGTGTGTGTGTGTGTGTACTGTCACATCCCTTATGCTCTGTATTATTATCGACAACGTGAAAATGATTTGCTTTATGTGATTATCATAGTCGTATGATAGCACATCACAACACAAGGATATCAAATTGGCGTTACTGTTATATACCTTCATTATAACCAATAATCATTATTTTTGTATGATTACAATCACTTGATACTTTTACGAAACGATATCCACAATCGTGCCCTCCCCCGTGTGTTCCTAGATAATCATGCCCGGTACGTAATTTAACAAATAATTCATGATCACTCAATGTGCTCAAAATTGGTTACCCTTTGTTTGGTTAATATCTTTTTCTTCATTACATGATTTTACTGATTTTGTTATAGCATGTTTAGCCCCTCAACCTATGTTGATACCAGTCGACAGTATGTATGCCAAACTTAGATACGGACATACAATCAGCATGTGACATTTCATTATGCTGGATGAATGAAGAAATCATTGTCTCAATTGGAAATAAACCAACGTCTAACAAAATCATTTCATCACAAATTTATGCATAGAGAGGGAAGGTAAAGGGCATTTGCAGACATGCGTATAGAACTTAGCTGCACTTGATGGAACTCTTTAGGAATTACTTTCTTAATGTACAACAACTGACAAATTAGAGAGAGGTGGTTATTCATTTCTTATATAACAGTTGGAACTCGATCGCAGTGTCTATGATGAGGGACAAATTTACGAAAATAGAGCTGTACCTGCAGCCAATTTGACCATCAAAGCTGTTACGACACACCCCTTCATTGGAATCTATTATGACGCTATATAAAGCCCTTCCAAGGTTGGTAAATTGGCGACTATCAAAATGTCAGGAACATTATCACAATGGGATAAATTCACTATGTATTATTAATAGCCACAGATAAATAGCTGCGTATGAATGCTTGCAACGCGCAAAGGCGCTGATAAAGGTACAACACCTCAGAATGTTGACAACAGTAAAACTTTCCTTGTTCTCTTTCTTCATTGTTCTTTTGAGTCATGTGATACTTTCCTCATAAAAGTATCAAAGCCTCAATGCTTTACTCCTGGATAAGTTCGTTGTGGAGATTCTATAGGACTTGCTTCAGAAAGAAGAGCAGGGAAGGATGTTGGAGGAAAGCTCCTGACTAACTGATGGTCAGTATTTTTCTTTCCCTCTTTTGTGTGTGTCCTTTGTTTGTGCGATTTTTGTTTGTTTCTTGGCTCTCTGGGGTTGATAAGGGGTGTGTCTAAATCTAAAATGGAGGCTGAAGTATTCTAAGCAACAATGAAAAGATGCCATCCTGGACGAAAATAATAATGATAATAATAGATGAATAAAACATCTAATCAAACTTCTTACAGGAGTGCACTGATATTTTTTCATGTTTTTTCAGAATATTTTGAAAGGAATTAAGAAAGGCAATCATGATATACAGTCAGGTGTACGTCTGCAACCTTGAACATTTCTCTGGGCGGTATCGATGATCAGTGTGTATAAAGCTAGAAAAGACATCAAATTTTACAGTAACTGAAGACAGTGGCGTACCGTGGGTCAAGACATGGGGGGGGGGCACCTCGTGGACAAGTAATTTTGAGGGTGTGTATGCTTGTGCGTGCGTGCGTGTGTATATGTGTGTGTGCGTGCGTGTGCGTGCGCTGTGTACAATACATAACGGAATGTGATTGTAGGTTTTCCTACATGGATTATGGAATGACGGTGTGAAACGAAAAATTACTGGCAGCAACATCAGGAGAATTACATAACAATTAAATGCGAGCGAGAGAAGCGAGTGACCTTGAAAATTTTGTCATTTGTACAGTCCCAAAACTGCCGTAATTGTAGCTATATTTTTCGCTTTGGAAATTGAGGGGGCGCACCGGGCTCAACTGCTGCTAATTACTGGCAGCAACATCAGCAGATTGGCATAACAATTAATCGTGAGCGAGCAAAGCGAGCGAGCTTGAAAAATTTGTCATTTTACAATCCCAAAACTGCGGTTTGTAGCTATTTTTTTTTTTCGCTTGGGAAAATAAGGGACAGGAGCGCACCGGGCGCAACTGCTGACAGTTACTAGAAGCAACATCAGGAGAATGACATAACGAGTAAATGCGAGCGAGCGGACTGACATTTTATAGTCCAAAAACTGCCGTTTGTAGCTATATTTTTTCGCTTTGGAAATTAAGAGGGGGGGGGGGGGTATCCCCCAGGATCCGCCACTAGTATTCAAGGGTGTCGATTTATTTTCATGATGGGGGAGGTATGACCACCAAGAGGGCGACCAAGCGGGGGAAGGATGATCAAAATCTGCGCTTTAGAGCATCCCCTGCATAATATGTGTTTGTGTTTGAGTGTGTTTATACATGGAAAAGTTAGGAAATAGCCAAGGTCAAGTCTTATTATTGGCAATGCAAGGCATTTTAATATGGCCTAGACTAGTATGTAAAGCAACACTGCAAAATCAATGATTTATAGCTTTGATATAACGAAGCGTATGGTACACAGGTGTACATCAGCTATGGGCGTCACGGGGGGGGGGGGGGGGGGGGAGGGGGGGTGCGTTGCGTGCGGACGCACCCCCCTTTAGACAAAAAAAAAAAAAAAAAAATCACCACTCCAGTCTGCGAGCGACCTCAACGCCGGACGCTAACTAATTATTCTTGATTTTTGTATTTTTTTTTTTACTTTTTTATTTTGCATCAGGGACAACAAAATCGTTGTTAAAAAAAAAATATATATATATATCCTCTTGGGCTCTGTCAGCACTGATTTTATACATATCTACGAGTACTAGTATTCTACAGTGTTTACTATTCATCGACCGTATTGTACATCCGTACGGTACGGAGCACGTACACGTTTGCATGTACGCATGCTATTTACAAGTACATGTATGTAGGGTCTATGTTAAGCACGTTACTTCTGACCAATCCATATTGATAATGCGAGCCCAAGTGCGAGCCTTAGTCTCAAAAAAAAAAAAAAATGAGAGGCAGGTATATCATTTTTCCCACCCCCCCCCCCTCATAATTCCCGAGACGAGAAGATTTTCTTGCTTTTTTGTCAGAAAAAAAAAAAAAGTTTACCCCCATTAAACATTGGAAGGGCAAGCATCATTAGTGAAATGAGATTTTCTTGCTTTTTGGCAGAAAAAAAAAAGCTGCCTCCATAAAATGTTCGAGGGCAAGCACACCATATCTGCCCTACTCCAAATAATTATATTCCCCGAGATGAAAAGATTTTCTTGTTTTGTTTTGTTTTGTTTTGTTGGTTTTTTTTTTTTGCTAGAAATCTGTCCAATTATTTCACCCAAAGTGTGCACACGATGGCAGGTTGCTGAATTTCAATTCTTAAAAAGCCAAGTCTCTCTCGTGTGGGATAGTCCAGTCAAAATATGAAATGACCCACAACTAATTGCAACAGAAACGATTCCACTTGCATTTGACCCGGAAAAGCTATTAAAATAACATACTAAAAGTTCCCTAAAATTCGAGTGGTGGATCAGTGTGTAATTTGCATAAATTCAAAATGGCCGCCATGCAACCTATTTATGCCTGTGTATATCGGGATATATAACCCACAGAAAGTAAATTCCAGTGTCTAAACCTATGTTTTTTAGGTCAAGGAATACAAATATGTTATCTTTAGCAACTTTCAAGCATCCCTTTATAGAGTTTTTGCATATATTTGCATATAATGACATACAAAATGGCCGCCACATTGCCTGTGCAAGCCCGAATCTTCGTATATCAGTAATGTAGTACACTCAGGAATAAGTCGCTATATATCTGGACATAAAACCCGTAGAAAATAGATTCTGGTGTCTAAACCTATGTTTTTTAGGTCAAGGAATACAATTATGATTATAAGCAGTAACTTTCAAGCTTCCCTTTATACATTTTCTGCATATATTTCCATTTAATTAAATGCAAATTGGCCGCCATGATGCCTCTACATGCTTATATCTCTATCTGTAAAAGGTACCCAGTGATGGTGTCTGTGGTTTTAATCTTACTGCTGAGAATCACTGATGTAGGTAGAATACGTTCCACTCAGGAATAATTACCTATATTTCACCAAAAAAAAAAAAATTTGCATAGCTGTATTTATGCGTAAATCTGTTTAAATTTCTATCGTGAATATAATTTCAGATATACAAATACGAGCTACAGAACATTAATTGTACATCCAATATTTACATAACGTAATTTCTACATCCAATATTTCAAGGGCAAAATTGTTAGATTTCCATTCACAACCTTAATGATTATCCTTACACCCAGTTGTATATTCTTGATTTGATTAAAAATATTGTATAACATTAAACTCACATTTTCTTGAGATAAAGCCTCAGAACAGAAAACGACTGTAAGTAGCATGGAATAGATTTGAGTATTGTAATCTCAACTTAGCTTCCAAAGTGTGCTCAATAGGTACACAACAACAAAGTCTCAAATTATGTAGTAGGATGCGTTAAAAAGATTTTTTTTTTTTAATGATTGCATGATATTTAATGTACTATATCGTGTAATTTGCTCTGTTTACTGCTTATACTTGTGTCTATGTTGGAATACTTTTCTTTCTTTCTTTCTTTCTTTCTTTCTTTTTTTTTTTGGGGGGGGGGGGCAAAGGGGGGGGAGGGGGAAAGTCATCAAGATCATGATTATCCATAAGCTACTCTACAAAAGTTTCATGAGTTTGGACATTTGTTTAGAGGATGTTCTTGTCATATTATCTCATATAGCTTTCAAAGTGTGCTTAAGGTGTAACCACACAAAAATTGGTCTTAAATCATTCAGCAGATTATTTTCAAACATCTTTTTCCTTACCTGCGTTGATTTGCATCCATGTTTAGTCGATACTTGTGTCTTTTGTTGCAAAACTTTTGGCAAAGGCATGTTTATCAATGAGCAACATAATGACCGTGATAATTTGTATGGAAGTGGATTTTGTCATATTTTTGCGCGGTTTCACCCAGTGACTTACAGAAAACAGCCAGATACAAAAAAAAAAAGGAAAAAAAGGAAATGTTTAACATTTCTATTCCTAGTTCTCTGGATTCATCAGTCGATCAATACAAACAGCATCCTTCTCATTGGCTTCAAGCTCATAAAACGCTTATAAATTCTTATAAGTGTTACTTTTACCATTTTCGTGTTGTATCTGCACCTTTATTAAAAGAAATGTTTCCTATTGCATTGAGGCTTCGCACTAATAACATTTTCATCAACACACAATTTTTTTCGGAAATGCGAGCAGCGTGAAGGGTGAATTCAATTTTGCAGGCGAAAAAGCAGTCAGAAGTCAGATAAAAAACAAAATACATAACATCATTTTCTGTTCCTAACACTTCCAAAAGGTCCCTTCCCTCCACTTCAGCAGCAGTTTTTCTTCGAGTTAAACAGTGGAAGGGAAATTATACAATCAGTGGAATTGGGACGATTTGAGGAAGATATTTAATCAAAAATATGTTCTGAACACAACAGACAAAGCTGCAGCTATTAAGGAACTCCTCAAGGAAGTCTGATGGAACTGCAATACAGGCTGTTAGCAACTGGAAGTGTATAGTTGCAGGGCAAACAGATTTGATTGCACACAACCCATATCAGTGGCAGATGCGGGCCATTATAGACCAGACACTTGTAATGTTGTATTTCTAGAATATGTGAGGAGTCAGATGATGCTGTTCTAATTGGTGACTAGGAATAAATAGCATTATTGAAAAACATCAACACAGTTTACAACAAATGTGAGACTTACTACTCTTCTTTTCGTCAGTATGAAATGAAGCCAGGATCCTGTTTGCCGTAAAGTAATCAACTGCAATTTCACACTATCCTAGTCCAGAGTTTGTGGTAAACGCATAGAACACTCTGAGTGTAAGCGAGTTTACATGTTTTACACCTTTATCATTGATCTATATTTTCAGAGATCACATTACATACCTTAAGTATCTGTATTATCGCAAGCCAGAAAATGAAAATGATGTACTTGAAACGGAAGAAAGTTTTCTTGAAATCCAATGACTTTGATTCATTAGATTTTAAATTCATCTTAGCCAAAGGTTTAAGACAGCAAAAAAAGGTTCAAGCTAATATTGCAAATAGCCATCATTTATCTTCTGGCGTTCGTCAACAGTCATGCATACATTTTCAAAATCTATTTTCAGATTCTCTTTTAAGACCCCATGTAATGACAGATTTTCAACAAACTAGACAAGTAGCATCCCAAGGATGACAGACTATCAAGTTATTAAAATAGACACCATGTCCTAAAGGTCCCAGAACCCCCAAATTCAGGAATCTATCATTAAAAAAAAAAAAAAAAAATCACACACACACACACACACACACACATACACGCGCAGACAAAGTAGAACCAGTTATAACAGAGCTAGGTACAAAGTACAACGATGTATATCTTGGAGACTGCATAGATTTAAGTTTCGCAGTTATATCTTCTTTTCGAAATAATTACACATTATATATATATATATATATATATATATATATATATATATATATATATATATTTGTAGTCCGCGTGTTGGTTGCAGTACAGAAAAGATGACGAAGTAGGGTGGTAATGCATTTCAGTCCAACAGTGCTATTTAGTCAGACCAAATTTTCGACGAATACATTCGTCTTTCTTCAGAATTGCCATTGTCGACCTTCAGGAAGACAAATATATTCGTCGAAAATTTGGTCTGAATAGATAGCACTGTTGGACAGTAGTTGGATTGAAATGCGTTACCAGCCTACTTCGTCATTATATATATATATATATTTCTTTTCTTTTTTTTTACGTGTGGGCACTAATGTCCCCCTCTCTATCTAGAGTTGCAGCTTTTATAAAACCAGAAGAGCATTGAGTAAATACATCAGTGAGTGTATTAGCGTACTTTCAAGATTATTGTGGCAGATGCAGGGGTGACCTCCTTGGGGCTAGTGCCAGATATGGACCAATTTTCACTCTTTCATCTTAAAAAAAGCTTGTAGAATATTGGTAAAATGGGAACCACCATATATAGATATGGCCCTACAGGTTCCCAAAGTCTTCCAATTTCCTTTCTCCCAAGTAATAGTCTGTAAACATGCAAGGAAGGGGAACTTGAAATACTCGGATGAGGGCTGGACCCCTGGGTCTTTTATTCTGAAAGTGAGTGAGTGACATGGTACCCTGATATGACAAGATCGTCATCTAATGTCCAAACTCATGAAACTTTTGTAGAGTAGCTTATGGATATAAGCTACTCTTAATTTGAATAGATTTATGTATAAATATATGTAAATTCTTAGTGAAATATTGGTAATTATTCCTGAGTGGAACGTATTCTACATCAGTGATTCTCAGCAGTAAAATTAAGACCACAGACACCATCAATGGGTACCTTTTACAGATAGAGATATAAGCCTGTAGAGGCATTGTGGCGGCCATTTTGCATTTAATCAAATGCAAATATATGCAGAAAATGTATAAAGGGAAGCTTGAAAGTTACTGCTTATATGATAATTGTATTCCTTGACCTAAAAAAAAACCAAACGTTTAGACACCAGAATCTATTTTCTGCGGGTTTTATGTCCAGATATATAGCGACATATTCCTGAGTGTAGTACATTACTGATATACAAAGATACGGGCTTTGCACAGGCACTATGGCGGCCATTTTGTATGTCATTATATGCAGATATATGCAAAAACTATATAAAGGGATGCTTGAAAGTTGCTAAAGATAACATATTTGTATTCCTTGACCTAACAAACATAGGTTTAGACATCGGAATTTACTTTCTGTGGGTTATAATATCCCGAGATATAGGCATAAATAGGTTGTATGGCGGCCATTTTGAATTTATGCAAATTAGACACTGATCCACCACTCGAATTTTAGGGAACTTTTGATATGTTATTTAAATAGCTCTTCCGGGTCAAATGCAAGTGGAATCGTTTCTGTTGCAATTAGTTGTGGGTTAACCCACTTTTTGTCGTATTTTGACTGGACTAGGAGGGGGATACCTCTTCCCACTCCTTCCCCCGTTCGGTCTATTGTTATGGACTTAATACACTTATAGATTGACAGGTGTGCAACAAATCTGTCACTTTACGTAATAAAAAAAATAAAAAAAATCCGTCGTGGGGGAGGGGATATTATCTCCTTTCAATCAACAATCAACCCTTTCCATAATAGCCAAGGGGGGTGGGGGCGATGGGGCAGTCGCCCTCCCCCCCCCCCCCCCAAGATTTTGACCGGGGATTTGGAAGGCGGAAAATATAATCGAATATGGGAGAGGTATCTTACCACCCTCCCATTGCCTTGTCCCTTCTATAGACTTAGTACACTATGCGATGGGAAATGACAATTTCCTGATTTTTCACAAAAAGTGTGCTTCAGATCGCTTTATTTAAATTCGAACAACTCAAAAGGTCCGTCGAGCGGGAGGGGGTATCCCCCTCCCACATCCTCCCCCTAAGCTCTACCTCACTATACTTTGTACTAGATACACAGAGATGATGCACATTCGAAATAAGAGCCATTGACATTTCACCGGAAAAAAAAAAAAACAACAACTGTTTGTATAAAATTTTATTTTTGAGAGGGGGCTGCAAGAAATTCAAGTACAGTTGTATTGCACCCAAGGTTTGCACCAGATCGCTGAATTTCAGATCTGAAAATACGAAATCATCTTCATTTGGGAAGAAATGCCCCTTATGTACACTCTCGTGTGCATGTTTTTTTTTTTTCTGTTTGATTGCTTAACAGACAGCGTTCATAATATTCAGTGTAAGAATTAATACAAGAAGTTTATTTAAATTACACCGTGCTAGGGGGAGCTCCCCCTCCCACACCCTTCCCCCTCACTCGCTCTGCTTGCTCGGGCTCGGTAGCGTTCATGACATCAGTGTAAGAATTAATACAAAAAGTTTATTTAAATGATCATAATTGCATAGGCACATTGTTCAATAACAATTTACATCAACAAGTAGCCTTAAACAAGTGGGACTATTTCAGGTCGATAAAACACGCAAAAACCCGCATCACATTGCACCATTTACAACATCAAAATGAAAAAAAAAAGTTCTCACCGTGGAAGGGGGGACAGGCCCCTCGCACACCCTCCCCCTCGCTCCCTGCGCTCGCTTTTGTTTGGTCGCATTCATGATATTCAGTGTAAATATCAAAACAGGAAGTTTATTTTGATTATATTATTACATAGGGAAATTGTTCAATAATAATCGACATCGAAATATACTGCTACCTTAAACAAGTGGGAATGTTTCAAGTCGATAAAACAATCAAAAACAGGCATCAAATTGCACCATTTTCAACATCAATATGCAAAAAAAAAAAAAAAAAATCTCACCGTGGGAGGGGGACACCCCTTCCCACACCCTCCCATGTGCTCACTTCGCTCGCTCCTGCTTTGTCGCGTTCATGATATTCAGTGTAAATATTAAGACAGGAAGTTTATTTCGATGACACTATTTTATAAGCAAATTGTTCAATAATAATCGACATCGAAATATACTGCTACTTTAAAGGCACTCAATCGTGGCGAGTGGTTTGTGCGGCATGGAGACGAACGCAACACGCTGCCTCCCCCATTCTGTATCAAATGTAGTGACCCCGAATGAGAATAGCGCTGGCTCAATGGGTCAGCGAACAACACGCTAACCTACGAGAGGTCTATGCTACAATTCTCCTAACCCAAATGGCTGTCCGAGCGAGCCACGAGAGCTTCCGAATGGACGCACACTCTCAGTGCGCATGCGCATGAAGAGAGGCCAAAAGAGCCACGTGTCTTCTGGCCTCTCTCCTCCAATCACCGCACCTCGCGGTGACAATGTTTGTGTATGAAGCGTACACACACACGCACACACACACACTTGTCTCAGTGGCAGCATTGTCCCACGCGTTTATGGATATAGCACCGAGTCTGGCAATGCGCAACTGCATGCACAAACTTCGGTCGGTCGGAGTTTGCGTACCATAAGGGATGGGACTGTTTCAAGTCGATAAAATAGGCAAAAACATGCATCAAATTGCACCATTTACAACATCAAAATACAAAAAGTTCTTACCGTGGGAGGGGGACAACCCCCTCCCACCCCCCCCCCCTGTTCGCTCAGTACGCTCGCGCTCGGTCGCTTCGCTCCCTCGCATACTAACAGTCCCCCTCCCCGCCCCCCCCCCCCCCCCCAAAAAAAGATGAAATCCTGGCTACGCCGGTGCCCTTTCCCCGCTTGGTTTCCCTTTAAAAAACCCTGAGAGTTTCCTGAGCTTCCTGAGAGCTTCCTTAATTCCAAACGTCTGTCGAAAAAACGTCGTTACATTTTGTGTCAAAACGCAGCGCTCTTGAAAAAAAGCTGGTGACGCCCCTGACATCCTACATCACATTGCGAACAGTGCAGCGACTCTTTTTGCCGTTCGGATGTTCTGAGTACAATGCGCACATCTTGCGTATATTCAGAATGCCAACTAGGAATCATGCTGAATCAAAATCTTTTGTCGGCTCCGGGCTTTTTGAACAATGTTTCACACTATGTAACTCTTTACTTATGGTTAAAAGAAGTCTTAGAAAAACATGTTATTTCTTGATATCCATTTCATGTCGATTTCAAAAGCAGTTTATTAACCCTTGAATTACTATTTTGACCCTTGAATTACCATTTTGGCAAGGTTTTTTTTTCTTTTTTTTTTCTTTTTTTTAACCAGCGGATGGGGGGGCGCTCCCCCCCCCCCCCGTAGTTACGCCACTGACTGCAGAACTGACTGCCTTCAATGAATCAGTGACATAATCGTAGGGGCTCCGGCTGAAGGGTCCTTCTTCCGTTCCCATTTACTTTAATGCATTCTTTTCTTCCACCATTTCGACAAAATTGTTTTACCATCAGGAGTTATGGTTTCCTGTTTTGCTTCTCCATGAAGGTTAGGGAACATAGTTTAATCCGAGGGGAAAAAGACATTTTCTTTGTGCCTTATTCTGTGCTTGACGTTAGATAAATTAATAAAGTTCTACAGTGTCTCCCAAGACTAAGGATGCCAGTATGAAAGTAATGTTACGTATTATTTCTATTATCATTATTGATTTTATTGTTATTAGCATTATCATTATATATGTATATATGTATGTATATATATATACAAGAGTTTGTTTGCAAACACCGATAAGTCCATTTTTGAAGATTTTGAACTACGGTCTCTGCCATAACGTACAAAATAATACCTTTTAAATGATAAATTGGTCACTCCACATAAAGGTATATTTTTATGGTCAAAAGAAGCATTTTTTTTCTTATTTATCTCTTTATTTTTCTTGACCTTTAATCGCAAATATCTCCGTTTGACAAATAAGGACTTATCGGTTTTTGCAAACACACTCTTCATATATATGTGTATATAATGATAATTATATATTTTGATTCCTATGGATTGAAGGAAACATTGTTACATGACATACAGAAGGCAAAAGGACTTGCTTTACTTATCAATAATGGCTACGCTTTTGCAGACACTTTTATTATCTGTTTCCTTTTACGCAAAAAAAAAACGAAAAAAAAAATCATTTACGATATGATTGGATGATATTATCGCTAGTGTAAATAAACAGCTTGAAAACGTGTTGAGAGCGTCGTTAAAGTGGGAAGATCGTGCTTTGATCAGGGAAGAGGAGGGCAGTACCAGCGGGACTTATCCCGTCCACGTCGGTGTCAAGTTTACGCTCTCCCCGCTTGCCTTACCATGCAAAATATGCCAATTTCGATTCTTGTATTGATTTTACTATGCTAAGAAAGACATTATTATTTATTCTGCGATGTTTACACTGTCACAACGCTCTCCCCGCTTGCCTTACCATGCAAAATATGCCAATTTCGATTGGGGAGATCGGAAAATATTGTGAACAGGTTAACAATTTCTTCCCAATCTGAAAAAGTGCCCTCTCCAACCTCGTCCTCCGAACGTTGCTGCTACGATGCTTTCGATCCCGTTCGCTTTCGCCGCTCTCTCCCGATCTGCTAGATCGGGATATAGATTGGGGTACATATCGTCGGCGACCATCCGAACCGTCGTATCTGTCAGCGGTGTGCGAGAACACGTTTTCGAGAAAAACGCGTTTGAAGTTTGGGGGTCCTTTGAAGTCTAGTGTAAAGAAATTTCTTGCTTTTATTCCCGATCTTTTTATATGAAAAGAAAGGCAAATTCCAGACGATTCGCATAATATATGTATTTAAAATCATGTATGAATAAAACTAATGCTACGTTCACAAAAAGAAAGGCCTCCGCACAGGAAGAGTCGAAAAACAGGTATACGACGGTTCGGAGATCGCACTCTCAGTACGCGCGGTCATCCGAACTGACGTATCGGGGTGATACGTCAGTTTGCTGAACGCGCGTACCGAAAGTGCGATCTCCGAACCGACGTATCCTATTCTTATAACACGCGCGTCTATGCGATATGCATGATTACTTGGTATTTATCTGTAAAACGAGTGATTTCGTGCATATTTTTGTGTGAATGCAACTATTTTGTGTCATAATTTCATAAGATGTAGTAAAAATACGTCCAAGGTCTAGTTTTGGCATGCATGATGAAACACTGGTAGGGGAGGGGGAGGTTCCTCTGCAGATTTTTTGTTTGTTTGTTTTGTTTTGTTTTGTTTTTTTGACATGAATTACGCTTCAGGCATCAGACCAGAGTTCCTTTGATGTAAAAAAACAAACAAACAAACAAACAGACAGACAAACTAGCAAACAATCAAAAAAACCACTCCATGTTAAGGACACATTATCTTTGATCAGTTTGTATCTAACTTGTATCACGCAAAAAGTGGTTGTACATGTACATGTATTGTTAAAGAGGTGGGGCCTATGAAATTATTGCTTTTTCATTGCAGCCTGCCTCTTCTTTTTCCTCTCATTTCCCTCTCATTTCATCTTCTCATTGCTCTTCTCCACCTCTTCTCTTTCCCTTGCAAAGTTTTAACCCTCTCTCCCACTCTCCAATACTGTAAACAAAAACCAAAATCACAAATCCAAGCCTTGCTATTCTTTGTGATAATTCATGCCGCAATCATGATTGTAATGACCTATAACTTTCATTCTTTCAAAGCTGCCATGATGAATACATTTTAACCCATGAATAAAGATTTTCTTTTACAGCTCACATGCATGGCAGACATAGTTCATGATCATTCAGTTAGGTAAAACTCAATTATCAGCTTGCTCATCAGAAATAACAAGCAAAAAAATTTACTTAGCAACACGTCTGTATCACATTATTGTTTTTTTTTTTTTTTATACATGTATATATATACGTTCAGGACTCTGAAACAGATGCAAATTAATTTTCTACGCAGAAACATCCACACACACAAACATGGATTGTACTTGTTCACACAAATAATAAAAGGTGTATTGTCCTACAGACCCCTACAAACTTAAATGATATTCAAGTAGTACTATGAATATCATTTAACTTCCAATGTAGTATATATGCTGACATTTTAGTGTGCATAATACTCAGTATTATGATTTTCTCACGATATGAGATCACAGTACATAGAAGAGAAAAACAAAACAAAACAAAGAAAGTGAGTCTTGAGACAAGGCTGCATTAAAATGCAGCAATATTTATTTCAAAATCAATCCATATCTCACATCCAAAAAGAAAAGAAAAGGAATGAACATGTCCTTAAATACAATGGTAAAATTTCATTAAACATTTTTGAATTTACAGAATGATCAAGATGTCTGTGGTAAAATAAATATTAATTTAAATTCATTGATAATGAACATGTCCTTTAATACAATGGTTACATTTCCTTGAACATTTTTAAATGTACAAATCAAAATGTCTTTGGTTAAATAGATATTGATCTAAATTAATTGTTAAACCGATTTTAACATGAGAAAATTGTACACAATACAGTTTATATTGAAAAACATTCTGAAACATTCATCAGATGGAAATGGCTTAAAGCAGAAGGCCAACTTCCTTCTAATATTAGTGAATCTCTAATAACTCGGGTCTTACGGCTTAAAAAAAAGAAGTATGATTTGAGTTGTTATTTTGTGCATGTTTGTGATTGTACTTTCATTTCGATATAACAGTAATATCTACGCAATGGTCCTACAGAAATCAAATCACATTTGGAAGGAGGAATAAAGCTGTTACATGTACATTTTTCACATGAAAGCATATGACAATTATTATTAAACAAATATCAAAGCTTATTATGATATCATAGAATATCTAATAGCTATAGATAAAGACAAATCATAACATGGCGAATTGTGGTGGGGAGATAGTGCGGAGTGATAAATTATCAAAAATTTGAATACATAGACTAAATTGCTTTTGCATGCACAAACAACTGTAGGCACCATAGGCAAGCAATAATAACTGAGAAGTTGGTCAGAGCTGACATTTTGCTGGGATGGATCTGATGGTGCTTCATTGTTCAATTCTGGTACAAAGTGTGTATTGGTATCTCTTGAATGCGGTCCATGTTCCTGGTGATGCCAACTGGAAATGAAGAAAACAAAAAGGAAAACAAGATACACATGGTGCATAAATATTACAATTTGTTTTATCATATTTATTAAAAGACTGAATTTATCATTTCTTTGAAAGGACAAGATGTCATCCAGCTTACAACTCATGGTGGATCCATGCGTGGACATATGGGGTGTAAGATGCCCTTATTGTTTTTGTTTTTTTGAACAAAAAATCAACAGAAAAAACTGGAGGACGTGCGTGTGGTCCCCCTCCCACACACACACACACTTTACAGAATTCCTGGACCCACCACTGACAACTGCCAAAAAAAAAAAAAAAATAGTACATATAAGCCAGGATGCTACATTCTATGCTTGTGTATAGCTGATATCATCCTTTTTATTTGTCATTATATGACAGCAATAGCATCATTTATTCCGGATTACTAATGGTTATTCCAACAAGATTGAGTCAGCAATATCTTGTTGGGTTTCCCGATTAGATGAAGTGCTTTACAAACACTCACCAGTGAGAAGTTGGTCAGAGATGACATTCTGCGGGATGGATCTGACGGTGCTTCATTGTTCAATACTAGCATCGGTATCTCTTGAATGCAGTCCATTTCCTTGGTGATGCCAACTGGAAATGAAGAAACAAAAAGAAAAACAAATACACATGGTGCACAAACATTTCATTTGTTTCCATCATATTTATTGAAAGATTGACTTTATAATTTCTTTTACTAAGATTAACCTTTTAATAGCACAATTTTCAGGTAGCCCTTTGTAAATGTCCACAAACAAGAGTTTTTTTTTTTGCCCAGCAGAGATCGGACAGATTGGTGATCTGCATCAATGCAAAAGCAGTCAAACGGTACATGCATCCTCATTTGAAAATTGCTCAATGATTATCACTCTGCTTGGAAGGTCCAGGTACAACTGGCAGACAAGCTACATTCTCCAGTTGTGTGTTAGCCATTTGCTACAATATGACAAGAAGGACAACATGTCATCCAGATTGCAACCAGTGGTTAATTCATGTGGGGCACATCGGGTGTAAGATACCCTTTATTTTAGTCTTTTTTTAACAAAAGAAATAAACAGAAAAACTGGAGGACATGCGTGAGGTTCCCCCCCCCCCAAACTTTCACAGAATTCCTGGACCCACCGCTGACAACACAAACACTGGTACATGGTAGCCAGGATGCTACATTCTTTGCTTGTGTGTAGTTTATGACATCCTTTTTAATTGCTATTAAAGTGTATAAGACAGCAATAGCATCATTTAATCTTAATTACTAATGGATATTCCAACAAGATTAATGCAGCAATATCTGGTTGGGTTTCCCAACAAGATTAAGGCTTTACAAATACTCACTAGTGAGAAGTTGGTCAGACACATTTTGCTGGGATGGATCTGATGGTGCTTCGTTGTTCAATTCTGGTATTGGTATCTCGTGAATGCAGTCCATGTCCTTGGTGATGCTAACTGGAAATGGAGAAAAAAAAAAGAAAATACACATGGTGCATAAATATTACATTTTTTTAAAAATCATATTTATTGAAAGATTGACTTTATCATTTCTTTCAGAGGACAAAATGTCATCCAGATTACAACCCATGGTGGATCCATGCGGGGACACATAGGGTTTAAGATGCCCCCTTTTTTTTAAACAAAAAAATTAACAGAGAAAAACTGGAGGACGTGGGTGTGGTCCCCCCCCCCCCCCCAATTTGCAGAAATCCTTGACCCACCCATGAAAACTGCAAAAAATACTGGTACATGGGAGCCAGGATGCTACATTCTATGCTTGTGTATAGTTGATGTCATTCTTTTTATTTGCTATTATATGGCAACAATAGCGTCATTTAATCCGGATTACTAATGGATATTCCAACAGGATTGATTCAGCAATATCTGGTTTGGTTTCCCAACAAGGCTAAGGCTGTACTAACACTCACTAGTGAGAAGTTGGTCGGAGCTGACATTCTGCTGGGATGAATCTGACGGTGCTCCTTCATTGTTCAATACTAGCATTGGTATCTCAGGACGGCAGTTGATGTCTTTTTTGATGCCAACTGTAAATGAGGAAAACAAAATATACACAGCCCATGTTTATTTTATTGTTTTTATTAGATTTTTTTTTAAAGATTGAATTCTTTTTTTTTTAAATTTAGATTAACCTTTTAATACCACAATTTTCAGAAAGCCCTATTTAAATGTCCATAAACAAGAGGGTTTTTTTTTGCCCATCAGCAGAGATCGGACAGACCGGTGATCAGTCAAACGGTACATGTATCCTCATTTGAAAATTGCTCATAGATTATCACTCTGCTTGGAAGGTCCAGGTACAATTGGCAGACAAGCTATATTCGCCAGTTGTGTGTTAGCCATTTGCTACAATATGACAAGAAGGATAACATGTCATCCAGATTGCAACCAGTGGTTGATTCATGTGGGGCACATCAGGTGTAAGATACCCTTTATTTTTTTTTTTTTACAAAAGAAATGAACAGAAAAACTGGAGGACATGCATGTGGTTCCCCCCCCCCCAAACTTTCACAGAATTCCTGGACCCACCGCTGACAACACAAACACTGGTACATGGTAGCCAGGATGCTACATTCTTTGCTTGTGTGTAGTTTATGTCATCCTTTTTAATTGCTATTAAAGTGTATAAGACAGCAAAAGCATCATTTCATCTTAATTACTAATGGATTTTCCAACAAGATTAATGCAGCAATATCTGGTTGGGTTTCCCAACAAGATTAAGGCTTTACAAACACTCACTAGTGAGAAGTTGGTCAGACACATTTTGCTGGGATGGATCTGATGGTGCTTCGTTGTTCAATTCTGGTATTGGTATCTCGTGAATGCAGTCCATGTCCTTGGTGATGCCCACTGGAAATGAAGAAAACAAAAAGAAAAAGAAAATACACATGATGCATAAATATTACATTTTTTAAAAAATCACATTTATTGAAAGATTGACTTTATCATTTCTTTGTCATCCAGATTACAACCCATGGTGGATCCGCACAGGGACACATGGGGTTTAAGATGCCCTTATTTAAAACAAAAACTAAACAGAGAAACACTGGAGGATGTGCATGTGGTCACCCCCCCCCCCCCCCCCGGTTCCCCCCCCCCCCCCCAAAAAAAAAAAAAAAAAAAAAAAAAAAAGAATTCCTTGACCCACCCCTGACAACTGCAAAAAATACTGGTACATGGTAGCTAGGATGCTACATTCTATGCTTGTGTATAGTTGATATCATTCTTTTTATTTGCTATTATATGACAGCAATAGCATAATTTAATCCGGATTACTAATTGATATTCCAACAAGATTGATTCAACCATATCTGGTTGGGTTTCTGAACAAGATTAAGGCTTTACAAACACTCACCATTGAGAAGTTGGTCAGAGCTGACATTCTGCTGGGATGGATCTAACGGTGCTCCTTCACTGTTTAATACTAGGATTGGTATCTCTGGAATGCAGCTGATGTCCTTTTTTATGCCAGCTGTAAATGAGGAAAACAAAATATACATAGTGCATACATTTTTCACTGTTATTATCATATTTTTTTTTTTAAAGTTGAATTTATCTTTTTTTGTAAAGATTAACCTTTTAATACCACATTTTTCAGATAGCCCTATGTAAATGTCCATAAACAAGAGTTTTTATTTTTGCCCATCAGCAGAGATCGGACAGACTGGTGATCTGCATTAAATGCAAAAGCAGTCAAGCGGTACATGCATCCTCTTTCCACGGTCAATTACATGTGCTTATGAAGAATACAAAAACATCATTGGAAGTAAGGCAAAAAAATAGCATTTGCTGATAGGCTTACAAACTCTTTTGTTACGTATAGGGCACCCGAATGGTGTCAGCAAGTCAAAATTTTTTAAACTCAGCCTTGCTTGCTACACACATAGATCTTCAGTTTTGCAGCAAAACAAGAGCATTATGAAATTGGAAAAAGTAACTAACACAAAATACAAGCAGATGTGACACAGAAAAAGAAAAGATACTGATAGAAGGTCTAATCTGTTCATTATTTTTCTTTTGTAGGCATAACACAAATAAACATGAATTAAGGCTACACAAGTACATGCTCATGTCTTTATTTTGAAAACATGGTATACCAGGTTGTGCTGTATATGAGTTGACACCATGAAAACCTAATATACCAGGCACTAATTATAAGCTACTTCTAACATTGCAGCACAGTTATGAAGTTATTAGAGGCATTGAATAAACACACACACTGTATACTGTCCATACTTTTACTACAAGTATGTATTCATTTTTGTGCGCACAATCTTACCTAAGTTCGCCAGGTAAATGTTATCATCATCGTCATAATCAGAAGTATCATCTTCGTCACTGCTGACTGCGGTGCTTGTGTTTCCATCATCGCTACTGCTTTCAGAATTTTCTCCCCCATACACAGCAGTAACTGTGCCTTTCCACAGTTTCCTGTGCCATTGCATTGACACACGAACTCCAAGTGAGAAGTCGTGGGAAGCATGCCCTTCCTGAATTTCAGCTGATCAACAGCTATGGTATTTCTTGTACCATCTTTGTCCAAAAGGACTTCAACATCTGTTGGCTTCCCTGGGGACAAAGACCTGTTACAAACAAAAACAAAAACAAACACAAAAACATTCACTACAAGTTTATTAAAAAATATTTTATATTTTAGCAGAAATGCTTTACCTCAAACCTATCTAGTGGTCTATTTTTACATTGATCATAAAAATGCAAAAGCACAATTCAACTCATTTTATAAATGGATAGAGGGCGAAGATTCCCTGTGCTTATGGTACTGCAAAACTACTCTCTAGAATGTGTGGGCACCTATAGCCTAGCTAGGCTAGATCTGACAGTTGGAACATTGCATTTAGACCTCATACCTTTATATATTTTAATTGTAGTGGAACATCAGCGTATAACAAGTATTAGATATCACAGGAGGGGCTTACTCGAGTATTGCCCTCTGGCCTGTTAACACACTAAAGCCTTCATTGCAGTGATTTTAATATTATGGAGATTTGGCACTCACAGTCACAGTGACATAAAAATGCATGCATTAAAAACATACTCAGTACCGGTACCATACAAAGCATTTGCAGTTAGCTAGATCTCTGAACAGCACACATGTATTTATGGGCCAGCATAATTTAATCCTACTCCTAGAGTCCTAACGCTAGAGTCCTAGGAATCCTAGTATCAGATAAATTTACAGACGTTGGTAAAATTATTCATTTTTACTATAGCCAGTATACAGTAGGCCCTACTACTAGATCCTTGGCTTACATTGGCAAATTCACATGAGATACATCAAGTTACACTCAGATTTAGGTGTTTTTCTTTGTGTGTGTACTGTTTGCAAGCTTGGGGCTCAGATCGGCCATAGATATGTAAGTAGACCTATCATCGCATCAGAACTGTAGGGCCCTACACTCAATGATGAACCAGCGATTAGCGCCTCTCTCTAAATTGTTGGCTGGTGACTACGTAACTTGTTAGGCTCGTCTACTCTTTAGCTTAGTATTAGTAATCTCGTAGTAACTTTTGTGGTAATTCCCAAACAACTCACCCTGAAGTGTTAACAGTTTGGCATTGCCCACACCCACTACGTATGAGGTCCTTATAAGAACCATAAGCACATTTTTATAAAGCCAACTCAACGAGATCATTGTGAACGTTGTTTTGTAGACTAACCGTTCAGGGTCTATGATTTAAACTCTACTTTAGTACGGGTACTAGAGTATCCCTTCGTACCCACATATTTATCTATACACAGGACTACACCTAACAACACGACGAAATATTTTGGAAAACCCACGACAATCTGCGTATTTATCTTGACAAGTGACAATCTTACGAATAGAACTTGCTTGGGTCTGTTCATTTTATTTGAAATTGCATGATTTCATAGCTACTCATTATAAAACTCACCGGTCCTGGGGAGGGTCCGGTTGACGCTCCATCGTCTGCTTATGCCAGTTCTGGCTGACCTGGAGGCGATACGACACCTTCCTGAACGCGACTCGAAGATTCGCGCCCACCCGAACCGACGTATAGCGATACGTCGGTTCGGATGAACGCCTTCAGCCAATTCGCGTTCAGGCAAAATGACGTATATCAAATTTCTCTATTAAAAACACAAAATCCGGTTTCCAAATTTTGTGAGTAGAAAGAGTGTGTGCTGGGCTTTCTTAAAACGGCAAAATCTGAAATTCGAAAAATTTACCGAATTTTGACATATACGACGGTTCGGATGGTCGCCGACGATATGGTGATAGTGATACGAAAAAAGAAAACGAGAGTTTGGGCGACAAAATACCGTTTGGAATTTTCAGTAAATTCTAAGTTATAAACATTATTTTGACTGGAGTTCTCAAAGAGCTGGTAAGTTGTGATAGAAGTTTAATTCTTGTTATTTCAGCCACATAGCAATGATTGTCCTTATTGAATTGTCAGAAGAATGTTTGTTTTTATCATGAGTTGATATACGTAAACGTGTGTAGAGTTGTACAGACCTTGTAGCAAAGCTTTACAGCAATTTGTATATCAAAATCTCAGTTATATGGAGATTCATACACATATAGTTCAATGCATTGCTATGATTATATACAGTGGTGGGATTCTTACATTACCTAGACAAGTGTTTTACATTCAACTAGTGGAAGGTCATAACATTCTCATTATTCGTCTCTTTCGGGTCACCAGAATTTAAAGGCATAATTTACCATTTGCAGATGAAACAAAAACCCAGCATTAGTGCTTTAAAATAGTTCTAAAATGTGAGTTAGGGATAGAAACAACCACTGTCAAAATTTGAGTTCGTATAATCGATGTTAAGTGTTGTTAAATACACAAAATGTGAACAATAGTTATAATAAGAATGTTTCCAGACTAAACCGTATACAGTTACGGTTTATTGAGAAAAACCCTGATATCTCCTTATATTTTAGGTTTTATTGGAAATATTTCATATGGTAGGATGTTTTATGATACAACAGACCTACACATATGCATCAAATGTGATATCTTGAACATTTTTGAAATCACTGCTCCCAAAGGTAAACTGGACCTTTAAGATTTGCAGATTTTAGTGCCCCGAAGTAGTCACGAGGGAAACATGTTCATGTCCAGCCCTGTGATAGAATTATTGTAAATAATCAAGACAAAACGAGTAATATGTTTGACATTTACAGATAATTTGAAGCCTAATGTATCATTTATTGGTGTATAACTGAAATTTCAGTGTTCGTTATAATCTACCCCGGTCATTGTAGCATTAAGAAATCAGGGGCCTATTGCATAGAAGTTACTATTATGCTGCCTTTGTCATCCAATAGCAACTTCCATAGAATGTTTTATTTTGATTGGCTGTTGAGTATTGTTACCATGGTAGTTACCATTGGATGATAAAGTAACCACAATAATATACAGTAACTTTTATGCAGCAGGTCCCTGATCATTCATCCACCGCGTTACATACCATTAGTTCTAATCGTATTTGCCCTCTCCTCTCTCTCTTTCTCTCTCTCTCTCTCTCTCTCTCTCTCTATATATATATATATATATATATATATATATATGGGTCAGAATTTTGAACGATGTACAATTGAGCCAAAACAACTCAAAAGTTAAAAAGTAGGAAATTCTTCAAATCATTTATCTTACCTCAAAGAGTATAATTCAAGTTTAATATAAACTAAGAGGTATGAACTCAGAACTCCAGTTGAACAAGTTTTTATTCACGGCGGAAGTTTACCATGTCCAGAGCAGCGAAAGTCCGTGAGAAATAGTACTGCACATACATTTGAATACCATTTAGCTTGCAACGATCTGATTCAGTTCAAAAACATTAACAAAATATCTTAAAGGTACTAGCCTACATTTGTAAACCTGCAGCAATTGGTCTCATATAGTTAGCATGGAGTTTGGATATGATTGCAGTAACACCTGTGCAAAATTTCGTTCCAATTAGTCCATTACTTTCATAAGAATAAATGAAAATGCACCGTATGCATGCGTATAACGCTCGCTAGCTCCGGTCCACGCACGTACTACTAGCATGCGATACATGTGTAAGTTACATGTACGTACTAGTAGCTAGCCCCGAACGGTCCTGACAGCTACCTCGCAGCTGAGCGGGAGCAAAAATCACTGCCATATTCACGGCGACTTCACAAATAAAGCACGGCTAAATTTCTATCATAAACACAGTGACAATTAATACATTACCTTTTCGACTTGGTTTTTCTCACCCATTTATCTAGAAACTGCAAAATTTTCTACATTTTTTTTTTTTAAGGAGTAATAAGCGGCCTGCCCTAGTGCAACAGTGGAGAGACTTGCTGCTATATCCATTAGTACGCATTACGCATGCTCTCAATGCATGGCACTGCATGCATGCTGTGCGCCTGTGCAAGTGATTGTGAGTTTCAGTGAGCATCGGTGAGCTGAAGATATTCGCGTTATGAGACATTTTCTGCATCATAAGCAATGAAATGCATCAAACAGTCGCCGAAATTAATCATTTAGGTTTAATCGACCCATGTAAGTATTCCTAGTAGTTTTTGTTGAAAAATTAAGGAAATATAGCGCCGAAACGGCACCCGTTTGTACAACTCCTCGATCTGAATGCGAAAACGGCACAGCCCCAACGCTGCACGTTGGGGCTGGTCGCAGTTTAATAGTACGTAGCTAGCCCGCGCTCGTAATTCGATTTTGTGTCGGGTTGACCCGGTTTGAAAATTGATTTTAAAACGATGATTTTCTCTCTTTTATCGAATGGTATAGACAAAGAGCAACAGGTGAGGTATGTTACTGTTATAACTTGTAC
Organism: Diadema setosum; assembly: GCA_033980235.1. NCBI lineage: Eukaryota > Metazoa > Echinodermata > Echinoidea > Diadematoida > Diadematidae > Diadema > Diadema setosum. The sequence continues at coordinate 5,438,876 of CM067065.1, read as the reverse complement.
TTGAAGTCATAGTGGACCTGTTTTATGCAGTTTTGATTTTCGTGGGTTTGCATTGTGGGCTAGTACCTTTAAGGGACATGTGAATATGTTGGCAGAATATTAAGCTTGTACTCTTAACCTGTACGTAATGGTAGACAACTGATGATATAATGAAATTCGTCATTTCTGTTGAAATTTTGCTCTTCCGCTAAACACTTTCTCCTATTTACGCGCAATTTACAGAAACTCAATATTTCGACCTCTTATTTCACTATCCCATACTTTAATCCTTACTCCCAAATAATAAGATACTTTTTAAGATGCATCTGATCTAGGCAGTCTCTATAACCCAACAAACAGCATAGTATTCATTACGGAGGTTCGTATATAGCTCACGGACGTTCGGAAGAAACAAGATATGGAACAATGCAGTTCTCTTGAGTATAGAAATGCATTATATTCACAACAAACATCGATTTCATGTCGAGAACATACTCCTCTGCAAAATCCTAAATAAATATTACCAATTCTCAATTATAAAAGCTTGTTTTTCTTTCCATGATGAGGAATGAAAGAAACCACCTTTTCCATCTCTCGTAAATGAACGAACAAACGTACGTGTAATCTCAGTGACGTAGTGCATCCTTGAAAACGAATATATTTATCAAAATTTCGTAATCACGAAGTAAAGATTCAGGTCCTAAATTTGTTATCTAAAGTCTACAAAGCAAAATTTGCTTATAACGAACATGGTCACAGCTAAATATGACAAAGAATCGACATAGAAGAACATAAGAAATGTGCTCCGTTACCGAAATACGAAGTTTAGCTGAGGAGGGCAAACGAATATGTTTCAATGTGTATAGGAAGAAATCCCTCTGCGTTTGCTCCTTTTGTTACACCCTGCTACCGAGGAGAATTTGTGTTATTATATTACTCAGAAATATAAGGTTCGATACTCCGAAGTTTGTTCATAACGAGACACAGTAAGTCCATATAACTTCGATGGATGTTTGTGACTTCGATATCAGACAATATGTTTCGTTATAACAAACATTGCTTTTAGCGCGTCATTTCGGAGCCTCGTTATTCATACGGTTTGTCAATCCGAAAATTGATTAAGGTTCGTATAATCATGAAGCTTTTTTATTCGATAAATGATAGGAATCAATCGAAATGTTTGTTAATTGGAACAGGAAAATCAAGTTTGTTCATCCCAATGTGGAGAAATAAATTAACAACCAAGTCCTCCAGATTTCAAAAACCTCAAAATAATCGTTTTTACCTAAACGAATATTAGGCCCATCTGTTTAAGAGGAACGGACCTAAAGAATAATGAACCTTAATATTTTGTTTTCGGATTAAGACACTTTCGGAATAAGAAAATTTATAATAAGAAACCTCCTGAATTAAAAACGAACTTTTTTTTTTATTTCCTGAATAACAAACCTTTGGACATTCGGAGTAACGAATCTTTGGAAGAGCGAACGTATCAAAGTGCGACCTTCAACCTATTATTAAATCATCACTTTTTAACATGTGTTTTCAAAGTAAGCACAACAGCACAAAAAACTTGACGATCTGTCTGTCTCATTGATGAGAATAAAAAAAAAAACAAAACACCATGTCCTGATAAACGGAGGATTTGCGTGTTTTCATCAGACAGTTGTTGTATACTGCATTATGTTTGTTCGCTTATGACGACATTTCGATGAATAAAAAAAAAAAAAAAAAAAAAAAAAAAGCTCCTCCAGTCTGGAGGAGCTTTGGCTCCAGAGGAATTCGGTATAACGGGAGTGCACTGGCCATTCTTTTCTCTGTGTGTTGGAGCTCGATCCCTTCTCTGTTTCTTCTCATTTTTATTCAACTGCTTCCGCGTCCTTCTAAAACTTTAACGTTTCTTCTTGACACATGCCTATTACAGACTTCTTCCGTCATTTCACCGTTTTTGTTTCAATGTTTTCTAAATGTGATTGCGGAGCACTTTGGGGATTTGCTTTGTTTTGTTTTGTTTTTCTGTTTGGTCGCAGCATGATCAGGCTACATAGGAAATGAGAGAGAAATCGTTGTGAAGAGAAAAATAAGAATGTATTAAGGTATAAAATATTATGACAATTACAGCGAACGTCCTAGACCGGGCGTCCAGACGATTTATTCAGCTGAAAAGGGTCACTCTTTTTGGTGGTCTCATCATATTAGGATGTGGCCAAAGGTCAATAAAATGAATTGCTGGCAAGTCACATCCTGTAGCGTAAGCCTAGGGGCCACAAAAAGGGGGCCCCGAAAATGCATTTATTCAGCCGAAGGGGGTTACGGACAAAACTTAGGGGCTCCGTAACGTAGTACTTTATTCTGGGGACAATTTATGGATCAAACTCAACACCCTAGCAGCAACGCACGGTACCGGTAACTAACAGTAAATGCAGTACGTGGGACTACATGAGAGTGGCGTAATTTCTCCAGTTTCTCCTCCGTTTCTCCTTTACTCTTGTCGACTGCTTTTAACTCACGATCCTTCTCCTAGGATGGTTTGTTTTACCAATGAGTTCTCCTTCATTTTCCTACATTGCTTGATCGAAATGTGATGAGTTTTTCAAGATATTGGTCAGATTTGCATGGTGATTTTTAACAGAAAGCCCAAAAGCCAAAAGCCAACTTCTATTGTTTACGGATTAAAGTCAGTAGACAATGGTAGAGGGTCAAGCCAACGCTGCTCTCTGATTGGCCAATTTCCCGATGATGTCATTGGAGTGGATGTAGTACCTTTTGCAACCCAACTAAAATGGATGTAGTACCTTTTGAAACCGAACTGATTTTTGAATGTAATTTTTAAACACTTTCTGGTTGGAAATTCAACTTTTCGTTAGTATAGGTCTAAAGAGGTCCTAAATATAAGTACATCAAGACCAAAAAGTGGATTTTGATGGAAAATGGATGTAGTACCTTTTGCAACTGAGCTCTTTGTTTGCCGAATGGAGATATTTGCGATTAAAGGTCAAGAAAAATAAAGAGAATAATAAGAAAATATTTGCTTCTTTTGACCATAACATTAAAAATGTACCTCTATAATGTACTGACTAATATATAATTCGTAAGGTATTATTTTGTACTTTATGACAGAGACCGTACTTCAAAATCTTCAAAAATGGACTTATCGGTTTTTGTGAACAAACTCTTCAATTATACAACAAATGCATTGAATGTATACGCATTATTGACAGATTTTAGAACAGAGCTTATTGTGAATTTCATTCTTTTTTTCATAAAAAAATATGTTTGATTAACTGTGGAAGCGGAAATTAATATGTTGAGGTAATGTCACACTCATGAAGTGTCTTGGAAATATTTGAAGCATACTTTCACCATAGGAATCGAAATTCATGTGATGATATGATTTTGACAACTAATTTTTTGTACCCAGTGGCGTATCTAGGGAAAACGGCGCCCGGGGCAAGCACGAAAATTGCGCCCCTAATTTCTGAAAAAGTGTTCAACCCCAACCCCATCCCGGTAGGGACTTTAAACAAAGTCCACATGATGCTTTTTCAAGCACTTAAAAGGGATCTTTTTGAGGGTGATTTAATTGTAATGAATTTTGATAGATTTTGGCTCGCGAGCGCAGCGAGCGAGCCGAAAATTTTTGTATTTTAGCTTACAAAACATGGAATTCTTGTCATTTCTTGCTTACCAAATCTTACAATTCTAATCAAGATAGTGAAGGCCTTGTAGATAACGATTTATACCAAAAACTGAGCACTTTAAAAAATACTCTTAATTAGTGCGCGCGAGTGAGCTTAAATTTGTATATGTCCTCGTCATCATCACGTATTGTTCTTATCTTTTTTTATGTAAATTTTGGCGAGCGAGCGCAGCGAGCAAGCCGAAAATTTTTGTATTTCAGCTTACAGACATGGAATTCTTATCATTTTTTTGCTTATTAAATCTCACAATTATAGTGACGACCTTACAGATAACGATTTATACCAACAAATTGAGGACTTGAAAAAATACTCTAAATTAGTACGAGCAAGTGAGCCGAAATTTGTATATTTCTGCGTCATCATTACGTTGTTTTTTTTTCTTATCTTTTTTTATTTTTTTTTGCGCCCCCTCCCCCGTATGTTCGAAACCGTTGCGTGCTCTTTTTATCCAATCGGCGATCGCTTCAGAACGAATGAAATTGCAGTCGCTGCTCCGTGTGACATTTTTCCTGTTAAATATAAAGTGACATGAGTGAACACAATAGACATTATCATTTTGTCCGCGTCATCGTCATGTTTTGTTCTTATCTTCTTCTCAAATTTTTGTATAAAATTTTTGTAATTGAGCTTACAAATCATGAAACTCTTGTCATTTTTTGCTTATTAAATCTTACAATTCTAATCAAAATATAGTGACGGCCTTACGGATAACGATTATACCAACAAACTCAGGACTTGAAAAAATACTCTAAATTAGTACGAGCGAGTGAGCCGAAATTTGTATATTTCCGCGTCATCATTACGTTTTGTTATTATCTTGTTTGATTCGGGGTTTTTTGCACCCCCCCCCCCCCCCCCGTATGTTCGAAACCGTTGGCGCATTCTTTTGATCCAATTGGCGATCGCTTCAGAACGAAACAAATTACAGCCGCTACTCCGTGTAACATTTTGCCTGCTAAATGTAAAATGAAAATGTGAACACAATAGACACTGTCATTTTGTCATCGTCACGTTTTGTTCTTACCTTCTTTTTTATAAATTTTGGCGAGCGAGCGCAGCGAGCGAGCCGAAAATTTGTGTATTTCAGCTCACAGAACATGGAATTTTTGTGTGAACACAAAAAAAAAACATTGTCAATTTGTCCGCGTCATCATCATGGTTTGTTTTTATCTTGTTTGATTTGGTTTCCCCCCAATTTAAGCCTCAATTTAACTCCTCAAAGAAGTCCATTATGGAGGTTTTAGGACTTGCTTCAGAAAGATAAGGAGGGATGTTCCAGGAAAGCTCCCGACTGCTAGATGTTCGGTCACTATTCTTTACCTGTGTCCTTTGTTTGTGTGATTTTTGTTTATTTCTTATTTTAATTGTCTGTGGATCACTGACAAAGGAAGACGGACGCCGCTTTTTGATTGTATAATGGCTATATTATTCAATCTACAATCATAACAAAGATGCAAAAGAATACATTAGCATTCAGGCATTCAGATGTGTACATCATTTGTTGACAATGTATTATCTTATTGAATAAGTCACTGTTTAACCAATCAATGAGTGACTATTTCATAGCTTTCCGAGTGAGACCGGTATAAAGTTGTGCCATATCTAAATATGAACCAGAAATTTACATCTTCAGTGCATCACAATAAATTTAGTTATACCTTTATGCATTTCTTTTATATCAAAACAATGAAGCTCATTAATATTCATAAGTCTCTCATAAACTTGATTTAATACGTGTACCTAGAGCTTCTTTCTAACGAAGATGTTCAGATTCACAAAACAACCTTGTATCATTTTCACTTGAGACTTCTAATCTGCTATATCAATCATAACTTCAACATTTTGTTACATCTGACTTCAAATCAAATTCACTTGCTGTATCGTGCAATTTCCAATTACACAATGAGCCTGCAATCTTTATATTTGCTTTAAAGATAATTGCCAGGCATTTTGATGCATTGATTAAACCAAAAAGTAAAAAGCTATGACCAGATAACTTGCTACACAGAGCCCTGGTACTATGCGAGCTCTTTACCACAACCGTGCCGAATCAGATAACACAGCATAACACTGCTTAATTAACCAGCCATGATTAAACCTTTTCACGGAAATGTGTGTGAAATGTTGCTCTACTTTCACTCAAAATTGAGACCTTTTATCCAAATGAAATAACTAATTTCAGCATGCAATTCTGCACCTTTTTTACCGAAACCAAATTTCTTTGTTTAAAGGCCACTTTCAAGTTTCTTAGTGTAAATTTTCACCTCATGACAGTGACCTACTTCTAATAAGCAATATTTCACCCATTTGTGAAATTCCTTCATATTTCGTCGTGCGCATGGCAGATTGTCGCTACAGTGTGGGAGTGCGCATGGCAGAATGTCGTTAGGGTGTGGGAGTGCGCATGGCAGATTGTCGTTAGGGTGTGGGAGTGCGCGTAGGGTTAACAACATTCTGCCATGCGCACGGAAGTGCTCTAACAACAATCTGCCATGCGCACGACGATTTGTCAACTTAAACTAATATATCACACTTCACATGTAGCATATTGTGGACTACATGTTTATAACTTCATATACACATTTTCTGAACATGAATGTTCATTGTAACGTTACACAATTACATGTATGTAGGCACACATGTGTACCTATACTTATTTCATTTCATTTCTGTGCAATACTTTGTGTCTCTGTGCTTAGTTGCAACATTACTTAATTTAAATCTTCCTTTTGAAAGGACATCAAGGTCAAATTCTGACCGTAGGATGTCAAACCAAAACAAACAGCAATTAGCCTACGACAAGCAAGCGTAGGCGATATGCAAGGCCACGCCCAGATTCCAAGCGCACAGGAATACTTAATTCACACTGTACTGTGCGAACGAAAGTTAATCTGTACACTGGGACACAAAGTTTTACATCGAAATTTACAGCTTTTGCTTTAACTACACATATCAACGTTTCAATGATAATATGTTCGATATTTCATGATTTGAACTCACTCTTTGGGTGGCGTTAAACTCGGCCGGAAACACACATTTGGGGCGTATAGCCCCCCCCCCCCCCCCCCCTGGAAAACGGAGTTCTGATGGTTCAGAACCTCAGGGCTTCTGAGAAAATACCAACGCTATGGTGTCTTTAATCGATCTGAGCAAAATTCAAAATTTCTCAGCAACCCTTGTTTCAACGAAACAGTTTGTTTGTTTGTTTGTGTGTGTGTGTGTGTTTTTTTTTGTTTTTTTTTTGTTTTTTGTTTTGTTTTTTGTTTTTTTTTTGTTTTTTGTTTTTTTTTTTTGGGGGGGGGGGGTAGGCAAAGGGAGTGTCTTCCGAAAGTCAGGTTGAAGTTTTCCAAGCAACAATGAAAAGATGCTATCCTGGACATAAAAAAATAAAACACCCCATCAAACTTTTCAGAGGAGTGCACTGAGTTTTTTAAATACAAAAGATGGTCTTTTTTTCACAATATTGCTATAAACAAAAGGGATTAAGGAAGGCAGTCATGGCTGCACTCATGTCTTTCTTATTGTCTGCAATATTTAAGCATGTCTCTGGACGTTATGAGTGATCCGTATATATAAAGCTAGAAAACACATCAAATCTACAGTAACTGTATAACACAAACCCACGAAAAGACATCGAATCAGGAGTGACGGTAGAACTGACTACCTTTAATGAATCAGTGAAATAATCATAAGGGCTGAAGGGTCCTTCTTTCGTTCTTATTTACTTCAATTTGATCCTTTCTTCCACCGTTTCGACAAAAATTCTTTACCATCAGGGACTATGGTTTCCTGTTTTATTTCTCCATGAAGGTTAAGAAACATTTCAATCCGAGAGAAAAAAAAAAAACATTTCTTTTTGCTTTTTTTTCTGTACTTGACGTATAAGGTAAATGAATTAAATTCTCGAATGTCTCCCGAGTCTAATGAAACCAGTATCTTTTATACTCTCATGAAACCAATGAAATGTACATTGTTATCATTATTATTATGATTTTTATGATTATCATTATCATTATTATTAGCATTAATATAGTTATCATCATTAGCATAATAACTATCTCTGAAGGACACAGATATCTAAGTTTCTATGTATTGAAGGAAGCATTGTTACATAATACAGACAGGCAAAAGGACTTGTTATTCTTATCAATAATGACCAGGATTTTTCCATACAACTGCGTTGTTATTTTCTGCTTACGTGAATACTTTCGTTTACGATATCAGTGGATTATATTATTTCTAGTGTACATATACAGGCTCATCATTAAAGAGTCGCCCTCCATTTGCTGCTTGAATGTAATACCTCAATATTCTTTGATGAGTGCATCTTAATGCAACCCTGTTTCACGAATATTCCTTTGGCATATTAACAAGTAATATATAACTTAATTCAATGTCGCACCATTCTACGACAGGTTCATTCAACAAGTCTCTGTCTGAATCAGATTTTGGTAACCAAGAAATAAAGATGCTTTAGTATTGAACATGATAAAGAATATTTACACACATCTTTTAAATTGTGTTTCATTATGTTTTAAGAACAATGCATAAATTCTAACATCATGCCTCGCATGAACTTTCTCTTTTCTATCTATTGAACGCTAATTCACGTGTTGTGCTACTATTTGTCGATGTCTTTACCACTATTATGTTTCTTTTGCTCTTAGACAAACATACACCATGGCAACGATTCATCAGATCAACAGCCAGAACCTGGAGTGTCCTATCTGTCTGACTCTTTTCAACCAACCTAAATCACTAACATGCTCTCACACGTTCTGCAAAGACTGTCTTCAACGATTATCTCGAACCCTGTCCGATCAAGAAACAATATCATGTCCAATATGCAGGAAAGAAATGCCCCTACCCAGTGGAGATGTGGATAAGTTACAAACAAACATATCGCTGAGTTCTCTCGTGGACGAAGTGAAAACCCAATGTCCGGCATGCACAGTTTTGGAGATGGACAGCAAGTCGCCAGCTGTGTCCTACTGTCAGGACTGCGGGAAATTTATGTGTAAATCGTGTGAGAAAGGCCACTCGCTATGGAAACCGTTCTCCACCCACTCAGTGGTAGCCATGAGCGAGGTGCCCTCGGGAAAAGTTTCGCTTAAGAGGCGACGGAAATGTAAGAAACATCCTAATGAGGATGAAGAGTGTTTCTGCACTGGATGTCGGGAGTACGTCTGCTGTAAGTGCGGGATATTCAGACACTCACAAGCAGGACATCAGATTGAAGAGGCAGCTGTTCACGAGGAGAAATTGATGGAAAATATTAAGGAGTTGAAAAACAAAGTAATATCAAAGAAAACGACCATCAACAACCATATTGATTTCATAGAGACACAACGCAATGAAATAGCAATTATGATGAGAAAGTTTAATGAGGACATCGACAAGACGTACGAAGAATACATACAGGTATTGACAGCCAAAAGAGAAAACCTGAAAAGTCAAGTAAAATATTGGTCTGAGAAATTCGAGAAGGAATTACACGTCATGGCGGAAGAGAGCCGGCAAACAATCAGTCAAATGACCGCTATGGAAGAGCTGGTAACTAATGGCAAGAGGGTACCGCTAGAGAAAGACGCCGTGCTTGCACACGACACGCTCTGCGAAAACTTGAAGAGCTTTCTCGATCGAGATGATCCCGTCGGCCAATCACCGAAAGGTGTGACAGAACGAGCTGAGAAGATTTCATTTCATGGAAACGACGTCAATAAACTTTGTCTTGGAGAGCTGAGAGGTTTCGCGTGGGTTAAAGTGGACGTAAACCTCCCTCCCAATAGTACATTACACACTCTCGCTAGAGCACCAGGCGGTGAGATGGCGATGGGATCGTCTAAGTGCGGAATCCAGCTCTACTCCCCTGATGGCAAATTACAGCAGACGGTAATAGAGAATGTCAGTACCTTTGGAATTGTATTCTTGTCTGATAGTCGAAGTGTTGTACGCGACGAAGAGAATTATATGACTCTCTACACTCCACAGTGGGAGAAGCTTGACGTCACGTTCGAGACGAGGAGTATCGATGAAGGAGGGTTGGGTGGTCTCACTGTGGATAGAGATGATAATATCTATGTGAGTTATTGGCTCCTACGAACTATCCTGGTTTTCACCCCACAGGGTGGTAAGGCTATCAGAAATATGATGTGTGATGAATATTTACCTAAGCAAATATTCTCCTTTCACAACACAGGGAAACTGATACTGACAGATGGATTATATGTTGTCTGCCTTGATGGTACGGGGAAGAAGGAGAATGTCTTGGGAGACAAGAGTATGCATGTCTGCCCAACTGTGTGTCGAGATGATTCGGTCATTGTAGCCTGGGTAAAGCACGAGGAGGGTTTCGTCACTATTGATAGATACAATAGTAATTTTGATCAGGTGCACAATCTTATAACTGATTTTCAAATACACAAATCAGAAATACTTTGGTACTACCTACAAGAGTTTGAGAGTGGTGAGATAGCTTTCTGCACTTCAGATAGACTCTACATATTTGATGTGATTTAACCTTTAACGCCTTCCCATGTAAATATTCATACACTTATAAGCACCATGATCATATCTTAAAGTTATAGTTTTCTCTCTAGATGATTGACCGTTCAAAAAACAAACAAACAAACAGCGTCAGTTACAACATTTGTTTTGAGATATTAGTGCTCTAAATGATAAAACATTAGGCTTTGGGGAATGCGCTTCATATATGAAATGACCAACAAAAGACGTATTTCATTTTGCGCTCAGCTGAGTAGGGGCAAGTTCATCTTGCAACCTTTTTGAGAATATTACCTATGAACATGAAAAAAAAAAAAGACGGACATGGGGAGGTTTGAGGGCTCCTTTGTGTCCATTTGTATATTCATTTGTATTCTCTTTTAGAATGTTTGATCGTGCACTTTCAAAACATGCGATCAAATCTAAGAATTAGCTACCAAGTCGTTCGCGGACCAATGGGGCCTGCCCAGAATCTATTATAAACATCGAGGTATTGATTCACCAACGTATTCACACGCAGTATCTTTGGTTTTGGATTTTTACATTTCTAGATTCTCCAATTTGGGAGTTCTGGTGTTCCCTTTGGGTCCCCATTGGATGGAGAGATAGTGACGAGCAATTTTTGTAAATCATCTTCTGTAACCCTAGTGATAATGCCTGCCAAGGTTTGTGACAAAGTTCACCATGCGTTTCCAAAAAGAGGAAATTTGAAAATGAGGCACATGATTTGGTTGGCCCATCCCCGCCCCCCTCCCCGTTCATTCTCGAATCTGCAATGAATCTGGCCAAATGCATATTTTTCAGTGTTGTGGTAAATTAGCCAATTTATTCCTCCAACTTACAACTCAAGACGTTATCACAATACTAATTCAAGTTTTATAGACTTAGTTTATCGGTATTCGAGATCCCAGAAATTCACATCTCATGGGAACAAAACATTAGAGTGAACAGTCATACAGTATTATACTTCGGTATTTCTAATTCGTAATATATGCGTACACTCGCCCATGTGTGTTGAAACACGCAGCCCGGTGATCAGCCAGGGAACAGAATATAACAATACCAGTCATAAGAATTCTCAATTAAAAAAAAAAAAAAAACAGATGCTGTTGTCAGAGTATGGAGATATAAAATGCATCAATTACTTTGCAAAATATAAAGTAAAAATAGAACAAAAAACACTGCTTGGGTGAACTTGAAGGTCTTCCAGATTTTGGATAAAAAATGTCAAACAGTATATCACCCAAACAAAATCGATTGGTGACTCACTTTTCCTTTTCCTGATCATTTCCCCCAACAACTACCAGCCTCCCTCTCTCTCTTCATTTTCTGTTTTATTCACATTTTAACATTTGACAATCTTCTTTACTTTCTGATGTCTGTAATAGCTTATTTCTCTTTGGTAAATTTTGGAGTGAAACAGTGACGTGTATCAAACCACTGGCGTCACTTCGCTGAAACAGAGGAGTTTTGAAGTGCCATATCCTTGTTATTGTGATGTACCAAATAGGGTAAACGAGAAGGTGTACAAGTAAAGTAAAAAAAATGTAAGAGTATATCGAAGAAACCTGATTGCCTTTGTATGGTTATTCACAGCAACGTATTAGTGATATGTTTCACTGATGTCATGGTATTTATCATATAACCTGTAACGACAATAGGCGTTTTCACATCAGCCCGATAAAAATCCAAGCTCGAGATATTTTTCGCAGAAAATAGTCAGCAAAATAGCGCGCTATTTCGAAACATCGGGTTGATGTAAAAACGCCTTATACGACCAACTTTACCAAAGCAAAACTGAGATTTCAAAGCAAAAAAAAAATAAAAAAAAATCGCTGGCTTCAAAATCATTGATGGATATCTTTTGGAATGTTCTGATAATTGAATTATCATTACACCCAATATAGTATTTTTTGTCATTTAGAGAAAGATGCGTATTTTGGTGCTACAAAGCGTTTATTTTGTTCATTCATATTCATTTTATTGATATCCTAGTATAGTCCTGTACAACCAATCTATTTTTTTTTTTACCTTAACTGTTAGAACACCTCGTTCGTATGCTATTATTGGAGTAATTATATTTCTGTTATTACCATATAAGCGCCTTGTCTTCTTTTATAATCATTGTTATTTCATATTACGCATACGAATTTACCTCACCAACGTTAAGTGTAGGAGGATCCCATTTACTTTTGTTGACATAAATTTAGCGAGACTATGATATGTAACATTTGTTCTATTGTATAACGTAAAAATGTATCAGTATCATTATTGTTATTATCAACTCACATGCACTGCACACCCCTACACATGCACACACTCACATTTACATTCACGCACAGACATTGCAACGTACTACACAAAAATACATGGCCCCAGAACAACCATTCTCAACTTTCCACTCAAATCCTCATAATGACTCATAACAACGATCATCCTGACCAGGGTATCATAAGTAATCACAGTAAATACTACACTATTTCGGATTTCAATAATATGTTCAAATCTTCACTTGATTCCACTGCAAGTCATGTTAATAATTCCCGTAGTAATTCCATAAATAGGAATGATGACACTAATTATAACCCCATTAAAGATTTAAGCTTATTCCACTGGAATGCTAGAAGCTTAAACAAAAATTTTGATTCATTTGAATTACTTCTTCTTTCTTTACAAAATTTTCCCTTTTCCGCAATCGGTATATCTGAAACTTGGCTAGGGCACACGTCTCCAAATTTGTTTAGCCTTGATAGATATAAAATATTCCGCTCTGATCGTAAGAGAGGTAGAGGGGGAGGGGTAGCCCTATATATATATATAACGAATTGCGAGTAAAAATAAGAACTGATATTGATATTGAAGGTTGTGAAAGCCTGTTTGTGGAAATCATTAATGATAAAATGAAAAATAAGATAATTGGTGTACAGACCACCAAATCATAAAACCGAAACATTTTTAGACAATTTTGATGAATGCCTCAACACGATTACACAGGAAAATAAGGAAATTTATATTATGGGCGACTATAATATTGACATGACGAAAATAGATACTTTAGCGGTAAAATTGAAAACTATTCTTTTTTCATATGCTTTCCATTCTCATATTGATAACCCAACAAGAATATCCCAAACATCTAAAACCTTGTTGGATAATATTTTTTCTAATAACTTTTCTGTAGATAAATTCATTAATGGTATTTTATATTATGATATATCTGATCATTTACCGATATTCATTATTCTTCGTTATTCTGAAAACGTCAAAAGTATTTCAAAACCCAGGCCAATAATATACAGAAAAGAATCAGACGAGAATATTGAATTACTTAATCTTGACTTAGTGAAGGAAAAATGGCAAGAAGTGTATCTTCAAAATAACGCAGATAAAGCTTATATTTTTCTAGATAAACTTTTATATTATTATCGAAAAAACATTCCTTTAGTTAAGAAAAAAGCACGTAGAAAGAACAAACATCCCTGGATTACAAAGGGAATCATGAATTCCATAAAAACCCGTAATAAATTGTATAAATTGGCGATTACTACCCACAATACAAAACATTTTACGGATTATAAAAAGTATAGAAATATACTCAGTAATTTGATTCGTATTTCTCGTAAAATGTATTATTCCGATAAGTTTGATAATCAAAAGGATAACGTAAATGGCTTATGGGAAACTATATATGAAATAACAGGTAAAAATAATAAGGAAACATCGTCCGTTTTTTATAATGACAAAGAACTCACAAACCCTGATGAAATATCTGATGCTTTTAACTCATACTTCGTAAATATTGGCCCCCAATTAGCTTAAAAAAAAAAAAAAAACAAACATGTTCATTCAAACTTTACTGAATTTCTCCCACCAAACTGCGACAAATCCCTTTTCCTTACCCCAACAGATGGGGAAGAAATACTGGAGATTGTTAACAGATTAAAGCCAAGTAGATCTAGTGGCCACGATGAAATAAGTGTTTATATACTGAAGAAAATCATCAAACAAATAACCACACCTTTATCTTACATTTTCAATCTTTCACTGTCTTCTGGAATATGCCCAAACTCATTAAAAATTGCGAAAGTAGTTCCAATTTTCAAAAGAAAAGACGACCCTTCTCTTTTAACAAATTATAGACCAATATCGTTATTACCTAGTATTTCTAAAATTCTGGAAAAAAAATATTCATAAACGCCTGTACATTTTTTCTTCATGTAAATGACCTACTTATACCTAATCAGTTTGGATTTAGAAAGGGCCATTCCACCGATTTAGCTATAATTCAATTGTTAGATAAGATTACTGAATCTTTTGCAAATAAAAAACATTTTATAGGAATTTTCATGGATTTATCAAAGGCTTTTGATACCATAGATCATGATATATTAATTTACAAATTAAAAAGATATGGTATTCGTGGTTTAGCACTTTCTTGGATTATTGATTATTTATCCAACAGAAAGCAATATGTACTATTTAAGTCATCTAAATCTCCGAATTCTCATATTGTATGTGGTGTTCCCCAGGGATCAATTCTTGGTCCCCTACTGTTCCTTGTATATATCAATGATATTATAAATACATCAAAAACTCTTAAATTTATACTTTTTGCGGATGATACTAATATTTTTTACTCCCATGAGAACCTCGAAACACTATTTGATACCCTGAACACGGAAATAGACAAAGTCTCCCAATTGTTTATATGTAATAAATTATCCCTTAATGTCTCTAAAACAAATTTTATACGTTTCAAACCTACTGCTTCACAGAACATTAACAGCAGTTATAATATTAATATTGATAGATTATCCTTAACTGAAGTAAGATCTACTAAATTTTTAGGAATCACAATTGACTCGAGTTTAACTTGGAACGATCACATTCATAATATCCACACGTCTGTCTCGAGAACTGTAGGAATTTTATATCGACTGAAAAACTTCATTTCTCAAAATTCCCTGACTATTCTATACAATGCATTGATCTTTCCACATATCACATACGGCAATATCGTTTGGGGAAACTGTGGCTCAACTAAAATTAATCCAATTTTTTACCCTCCAAAAACGTGCTGTACGTTTGATTACCAATTCCCGTTACTTATCCCCATCCAATCCCCTATTTCGTCAACTAAAAACATTGAAAATTGAGGATCTTCACACCTTTCAAACTGCTGTTTTTATGTATAAATATACATTTAATTGTCTTCCAAAAATTGTTGATGGCTTCGTCACTCCAAATTCCACCGTTCATTCATATCCAACACGTCAGTCGTCCGATTACCATCTCGAAAACCCTAGAATCATTTTAGCTCAAAAATCATTAAAACATAATGGACCATATATTTGGAATTCTTTAGCCCCTCATTTAAAACAATGTATGTCGTTGAACATTTTCAAACGAGAGCTAAAAAACACCCTCATAATCCAATATACTTCTGACACATAAATATTCATACCACCTGGTCAACAAACACCCTAAACAATGAGTTCACGGCCATAACTGAAGTAACATTCACCTCATCACACTGATACACAAAATAACACTCAACGTGCAAACCAAGATTCATCCCAACACAATGCACACCTCACTGCACCGCACGTCCTTCGCACAATTACTTCCCACTCAGTGAGTGGCAAGATTTTCTTTGTGTATCTCTTTATTGTGCCCTTTGCACAATTACCCCCCACTCAGTGAGTGGCAAGATTTTCTTTATGTATCTCTTTACCTGGGGCCATCTTCCTCGTCAAGCTTAGCTTATGATGATGGTCCCCTGCATTTCATTTTTATCATTTCCTATTGCTTCCTTTCATATATGATATTCGTTCTTGAAAAAAAAAAGAAAAGAAAATGTATGTAAGATCCAAACGTTACGAATATTAGCTGTGTAAATGACCATATAAGTATTTTGTTGACTTGTTGATTTGTATTGATTTTGAAATGCAGAAATAAAAACTGAACAGAACTGAACTGAACTGAACTTCGAATGATGAGAAGCAGAATACTATTATATTTGGCTCGACATTTTATATAATCATTAGTGCGGTGGCCCGAGGTGGCCTGCTGAAAATTGATGTTGGACCACCAAATTTCCATAAAGGTTATTCTTTGATGGCCCGATAGGGTAACGAAGATACAGAATAGATTTGTATGGTTGTTTGAGCCACTCTTTCCGCACAGCAGAATTCCAGATGAAAAGATTTTAGTAGCCCAACGGGTCACCAGAGAAACAGGTTAGCGTCGAGACCTTGTAAAAGGATTATTGTAACTTATCAAGACTAACGAGAACTGCGTTTACTTGCAATTCGATTAGAAATGAATGATGAAATGTTGATATTTACAAAGTAATTGCAGTATAGTATGTGTATTGTTTTTGTTTTGCATAACTGCAGTTTCAGTGTTTCGTATAGTCATTGTAACATTGACAAATCTGATCATTATTTTATCAACCTCGTTACATGCCACTACTTCAAGTCTTTGCCATCTCTCTCTCTCTCTCTGTCTCTCCCTATCTCTTTCTCTCTCTCTCTCTTTCTCTCTCTCTCTCTCATATTATACTTATTTTCTACTTCCCTGTTTTTCTTTTTTATTTCTGGTGGCAAAAAAAAAAAATACTAAATAAACAATATCTCTGGAAATCCTTGTCACGGAGCCTCGTGTATAGCAGCACCTGTTGTGCCACTGGACAGAACGATTTAAAATCATCATGGCCAATCATATCTACTTAAAGTATGCAAACCCGTTCATCTTCTTGTTGTTGTTGGTTTATAACAAGAATCTTTTGTTTTCCTTGAGGCCCATCGCAGCATGACTTCAAATTATCTAAAATATCAAGTACAAATTGTGTAGCTTCCAAGCTCTAAACTGAATTCAACAATATTTGCATAGAATTGCATTATCGTGCATTGTTTTGTTTTGTTTTGTTTTATTTTGGTTTTTTTTTTTTTTAGACTGACTTTGCAGTATTGGGCTATTCAGGGATAATCACACCAAGTGGTACTCTTTTCACACACACGATCCCTTTAACATTCGAGAATAATTCATCGGTTTGTTTCTATTTTTTACATATTAAGTTTCTTTCCAACACATTTTCCACGAACCTTTTTTTCAGTTGTATGTCATTAGATCACTGCAAAAAACGCATTTTATGTCTACGTTGTTCTATGTTCTATTTCTGTGATTTGTTTGATATATTTTAAGGTTTGAAATATTCTGTATTCACAACACAGAGTCATGTGGAAGATCATGTATTTGAACGGGCCGCCATGTTATAAATATGTGAAAATAAATAAAAATATATAAATGATATATTTCTGTATGACTTTTACGTCAAACATCAAGATGCTCCATAGGATTTCTGCATGCTACTGTAATTCTATGGTTTGTTGGTTTTAGTATAGTTTTGTTTTTAATTTGTCTGTTTGCAGAGTTCGTAGCGTATGTATACCTCCAGTGTACACAAAACTCAGGGTTTTCTGTTTTTTGTCTTTTGTCTTTTACGCCAGTATTTTGCGTCCTTCCTGGTGTTTTGATTGAAATTATTGATATTTTGTTTTAGTTTTACAGAATTTTAGTGCATGTATGATATTAAAGTTCACCGTTTGACGAGGGACATTTTATATTTGCGTGTTGTATGTGTGGTTGTCATGTATCAGCGTATATGACCCTGCACCACAAAACACACAAAAAGTCGCCAGACCCGGATTTTTAGTTAAGGGCAGATTCTAAAAGAGCAGACTCTCAGCTTTAAAATGATGTATAACTCAATTCAATTGGATTCTCCTAATCACACACTCAGGAAAAGTGTGAACTGAGAAAAGAGGCTCTGCAGTACAGTGAGTATTCAAGCGCTTAATTTTTACCAAGCCGTGCTGCCTGTGCGATGAATAGGTCAAAAAACAGGAAGTGAACCACCGGAGTAACAACAATGAAGGAATTATCAAATTGAACTGAAATTGAGCATGCTTTATAACACACTCTGTCCATAATTAACGCCAACTTTCAAAGGAGTAGCGTCATCCTTTCAAAAGTTATTAGAGTTGAAAGTGAAGGGTGTGCACAAAGTTTCTCAGAAATGAAAATTGAACTCTTAAGACACATCTAATGACAGCATTCTACCAAAAATGTTCAACATAAACTGCTAAAAAAACAAACTTTCCTGACCGTTTTATGATCCCAACTTTTAACATAATGTAGAAAAAGACTTGCTCTTTTAGAAAATGTGAAAAAGTCAAGATCGGCTAAGTTGATCCATTTCATTTATGTTCAGTCCTCACTCAAAATCAGTGTGTGCGACTTTTTGTTCGTATTGTGATGCACGGCCACATATGTTAAGCAACGGAACCTCTTAGTTAACATGTTGACAGTGACTCTTACTAATAAATTTAAAGACTTGTTTCAACTATGTATAAAATCTATGGTGAAATTAAATCTTACCTCAAGTTATTACTTAGTAGACTAATATGCGTGTGTATGTATACGAATGTTTGTTTGTCGGTGTGCTTCATCGCCTGTAACCACTTCCCTCTTCTCTTCCCTTTCCTTTATTGTACAGTGCGTATCAAAAAAATCGAATTATGGAGGTCGATGATTTTAGAACTGTCAGCTATGGAGAGCAAAATGATAGTTGTGAGGAAAGGGGAACTCTTCTTCTCTCCGTTGATACCTAATTATGTTGACAAATGTCATGCATAACTGAGCACATAAACTTTAAAGACAACGATGACAAATTTCACTTTTTCCAAGTTTGGTTGCCTATTATTGAGAGGGAACGATGCATATCTCCTCTACATAGGCCGAACTATTCTCTTTATAAGATATAACTGCTGACGATCGGCTCGGTCCATTTTTCTTTTTTCTGAAGTTTTGTTTCGTCGAATCAGTCTTGAAATGTCGCGAATAATAAGAATAATAACAGTGAGATTGCGATTGCATTTAGACAAGAAAGACGAGCAAAAAGCTTACGATGTATGTCTGAGGTTGTCTCTACATAGATGTTCGACTAAAACAAAGAAAAACAAACAAACAAACAAACAAAATACACACACACACACAAAAGCTCACATTTAGTCCGGCGGGAGATTCACAGAGAGCAAACAAACATGAAAAAAAAAATGATAACAACAATATTTATCATTACTATCACTCTAACTATATACTATTATCATTATTATTACTATTATTAGTATCAAGATTGTATTGCTGCGAGGAACGGGTCGGAGACATGCCCACTTTTTATCCATGCCCTATCATCTACTATCTTACCAACCCCCTCCCCAAACACACACACCCGCACAAACGCTCACACACGAACACGAAAAGCACAGACACAGATAATGATAATAATAATAATAATAATAATAATAATAATAATAATAATAATATCATTATTATTATTTAAATTATTAATAGGGAGTATATATACATGTAATGCCCTTCGCCACTCAGTCTGAGCGCTCAAAGGGCATGACAAATCTCACATACATCATAAAAGTGAGGAAGGAACAGAAGAAAGAAAGAAAGAATTGAGACATTTAATCATTGACTAATCATATGCAATTAAAATGAAGGAGGTGTGTTTTCAGCGCTGTCTTTAACGAATCTATTGAGGAGCATTTCCCACTTCCTTTATTTGGAACAATAAAATCACCTGGTCTTAACTTCGTCCGTTCTCCGTTTCTCTTTCATAAACACTGATTACTCGGGGTTTACAGCGAAACAAGCTCACTTTCATGTAGGTCCCGTCATACTTCTCTTTGAGCAACCCGAACAGAGATTTCGACCAGTTATAATTAGAATTACTGTGTATTTTACCATGTACGAACATTGTAGATTTTTTTTTTTGCTTGTTTTGTACATTACTGACAAGGTACAAAGAACTTGTGCTAATTACATTTGATGTAATATGGATACATATGAGGTGAAATATAAATTGAAATAGAAATTGAAATTGAGATAGTACGAATGTGTAAGGCAGCTTGTTCCAGAAAGAGGATCCTGTGTAAACAAAAGACCTGTCATCCCATGACAAGTTTATTTTGTGTTTCGTTGTTGTTTGCTTGTTTGTTTTTGTTTGTTTGTTTGTTCGTTGTTGTTGTTGCGGTTTTTTTTTTTTTTTTAGGTGGGAGGACTTGAAGAGGTCAGTATTACTAGAACGGAATGATTTTGACGGAGTGTACTGATGAAACAGATAAGTATTATACTGGAAGGCAAATCTATTCAAAAATGATATACAAAAAGGACCAGCTTAATTTGAATGCGGTGCAGAATGGGAAACCAGAGGAGTGACTTCAGTGTACAGGAGTAATCTGAGTGTATGATAATTGTTGATGCAGAGTTTCGGACTTTTTCAGTAGTGACAGCTGACGGTGTAGCTCCGATGGCCCGTTAATGTCATGCGAACTTCAGTGAACTACTTTGTGGTTGAAAAAATGTCACTCAGCTCTTCTTAAGTTTGAAAAGTCTCTGAAAGTTACCAAAAAAAACAACAAACGGATCAGACATATGAATACATTACATAACTCTCTAAACTACTATGTCTCATTTTACTCAGATAATGTGATTCTTCAACATAGCTATTTTTCATATCTTTCTCTTTCATGACTTTAAAGATATTTCCCATGGTAGCTTAAAAAATGATTGTAGGCATATTGTTTTAGGTAACATGTGGATTCAGATCTTAATTTTTTTTTGCAAAATATTAAGTAAAAAACTTTTATGAAATATCAAAATGCATACAATCATAAGGATAATCCTTCCTATTATTTCTAAAAAAAAAAAAATAACAATAATTTGACGTATAGCAGTTTTAAAATGGCCGAGATATTAAAAAACTAAGAAAAATTAAGAGATTCTTATAAAAGGCTGGTACAACATTTTGTTACAACCTTTTGTGTTTTGGGATATCTCAGCCATTTCGAAACCGATTTTCATCAATAAAGTTTGGATTCCTCTTAGAAGTCTGTATGCTCTTTAGTATTTCTTTCAAGTGGTTTCAAATTATCTCCCAACACGTTAAAACCTAAATCCCTGTCAACCAAAGGTATACCGTTCCTTTAACTTTATACGAAATGCTCACTTTGCATTAGAGAAATTTCAGTGTGCGCTGTGACTCCAGGTGGACGATACAGAGTGTTTGCGATGTGGAGAAAACCCGCTTCAATCAGCGAATGTATCAGGGGTCAGGGTAGCCTTTAAACAAGGCGACTCGCTCTGCGTGCCCCCGTATAGCGCGTTTACCCCACAAACCTGTTGGCCGGCGAGTGGAGCGAGCCGCCTTTAGACACTCGTTCGGGGATGTGTACTTTTGTCGTTGTTGTTGCTTTATATTCTTTGACAAATTTGCGTACAAATTTGACGCAGAAAATACACACGGCACCAAGGCAAGCCGCGCGCGCTTGCTAACAAATTTGTACGCACATTTGTCAAAGAATATAAATTTGTTAGCAAGCAAGCGCGGCTTGCCTTGGTGCCGTGTGTATTTTCTGCGTCAAATTTGTACGCAAATTTGTCAAAGAATATAAAGCAACAACAACGACAAAAGTACACATCCCTGAACGAGTGTCTAAAGGCGGCTCGCTCCACTCGCCGGCCAACAGGTTTGTGGGGTAAACGCGCTATACGGGGGCACGCAGAGCGAGTCGCCTTGTTTAAAGGCTAGGGTCAGGGGTGAGCGAAAACGTCACAAAGTGTACAAACTTTCCTCTGAAAGTTTCCCGGCCATTTTTTTTTTTTTTTTTTGTGAGTGCTGTGTAATACCTTTATGTGACGGAAAGTCAACTCTTCGCGAGTTAATTCCTCTTGCATGGATCTTGAAATTATGACCACATTCAGTCTAATATGTGTTCGCAAATTCTTATAGGGAGATTAGACAACAGATTGCAAGTTTATGTCTGTAATTTGATTCGGAACGAGACATAAATCAGCAATATTGAACCCGGAAGTACAGCATAACTTGGTAAGCATTTACATACAAAATGATATCCACAGTCGTGCCCCCTGCCTTCGGGTGTTCCCAGATATTGTGCCTGACACGTAGTTTTACAAATAATGCCTGACCACGGAATATGCCCAAAGTTGTATGCCCTAGTTTGTGTGGTGAATAGTTTTCTGTCATGATTTTGGTGATTTTGTGAGCATGTTAAGTCCCACCCCACACCTCTTTTTATATTCGTAATGCAATTGAAAGTTAGGCAAACAGAAAAATTGACATATCAATCAGCATGTTAAAATATGCTGTAGATTAAAGATATTAATCATTGTCTCCACTGAAATAAATTAACGTCTGACAATGTTATCAAACATTTCGTCGGCGTTTTCACGAACTGACGCTATTTCGATTTTGGTCAAAATTTTCAAAATCGAGATATTGGTACCAAATGAAAGTGCTTTCAAAACTCTACCAAATCCCAAAATTTTAGATCACAAAATTAATTATTCTTAATTTTATCAAAGAAAGAAAAAAACGACGGTACTCGAAATATCGAGAAATTGAGAAAAAGGAGTTTCACGAACCGACGCACGAAAGATACGCCGGTTCGTAAAACCCGAATTGCTACGGTGAAGAGCAATGCGGGTTTCACGAACCGTCGCAGTTGCATTACTTTGAGCTTTGTTCAACTTACTGGCCTAGAATTAGGTTTTGGCCCTAATCCAGATCTCAGAGTGAGAACCAAGCCTTCTGAAAGATGAATGACGGCCTAAGCCAGCCCACTGTCCACGAGTGAAGTGAATGGTAAGCTATAATCCTATTAAAATCATGCTCAAAATAACAGTTTCAGTTGGACTACCATAACCATTAATTGCGGTAGTGTGTAGTCCCATGTATTCAATCGCGTGATGCTTATGAAGCCTAGTCTGTACACGCCATACAATTTCAAATTAGATCCCAAATCATATTATTTATTGTTTCTTTTCAACTTATGTCGTTAGACGTTACTCCTGAGACTACTGAGTACTATAGTCGTAACGTCTGTGTGCAAGACATGCAGATTGCAAGATTTCAAAGTCTCGAAGACACTAAAACTAGCCTTGACTTTTGAGTTGAAAATGAAATCATGAGATTGACAAAGTAGGCGTACTAAACTAAAAAAAAAAAAATTAAAAGTCTAACAGTAAAACTCAAGGGAAGAGTAAAGAATAAAGTTAGACATGTTAGACTTTTACTTTCAAGTCTAACTATTAAGTCTAAGTTAAGACTTTACTTGTAATACCAGTTACTAAAACTAAGATCAGCTGCAGTCTAAGACCAAGTCAAATTAACACAGTTCAGAGCCATACCGGTAGTCTAGCTCTCTAGATCTACATCTAGACTAGTGGTAATAGTAGGTAGAGTCCACCCATTTTTCCCCCCAATCTTTACTGGTCCATTCCTGAAAAAGTTGCTGGTCAGTGTCCAACAGTGATTTTTCCTGGTCAGGGACCGTCGGACCAGTGCCAGTGTGCAGCGTTGGTGTAGATGTCATCTATGACAGTATGTGGTCTAGTGATACTACCTAAACACTACGAGTACTCTACAGGTTAGGTGGCTTTCCTGTACAGTGCAGTGTTAAAGTATACTTGTGAATTCAGCCCTAGTATCGTACTGTGTGTAGTGTATGTCTAACGTTAGTTCGAGTGGAGTACCTAAGCACAGCGGTGGAGCTTTTTTCCCCTAAAACTTGTGAATGTGGCCCAACCAAATGGCGTTTGTATATTTACGCTTGATTGATAGTGATACAGTGGCGCTGTCGATTTCCACAGCAGCCATACATAATCTTTTGTCCTTTCTTCTTTCCTTTTTTTCCCCTTTGTTCTTTCACTCTTTTTATTCTTGGAATCGAAGGACTTCCTAAGAAATGTCCCTCGACTGATTTAACCAGGACTCTTGAGTCCTGGTAAACCTAACCTTACCGAGTAACCGTTAACGTTTGTTAGGCCTAACATAACAATAACACTGACTTAGCCCTGTATTGACTTTGTCTTTGGCCGACTTACTGAGATGGCGAGTCTCACTCTTTAACGTTAGTCTAAACGTAGTCGCTAGATCTGTCAGTGTCAGTGTCACCGGTTATTGTATATGGTGCCATCTCTAACGTACTTTAACAAGTTGATGTTAGTTATCTATGTCAACTTACTGATTTAGTAATAGTGGTACTGTCATCCTGTTGGACATCACCGAAATATCATCCGTGACGTGTTAATTTCGTGTCACAAAGACAAAAGTTGCCAAGATCTAATAGTATTAGATGTCTAGATTTAGATGTAGTCTAGATCTAAGTAATATGAAATCTGTGTAACTTAAAAGTGAAAGGTCTAGACTTCACTTAGTCTATAATTAGACCAGACATTCATGAGGCAAAGGCCTATTTAGTAGATCTATTCTTATTCTATTTTAATGTCAATTCCTGCTAACTCGCCACGTGTTATTCCTAAGGCCAAGGACTTCCGGGTTAGTGATTTTTTTTTTGATAAATACCAAACAGCAGACGTGTTTCATTTGCATTCTTGCACAGACTTCATGAAAATATGTGCAGTATCAAAGAAATATGATGCACATGACAATGCCACTGTTTTATAGGTGAATGGTTAATACCTTTAAAAGCTGAATGATAATGTAGAGTCTAGGTCTAATTAAGATGATACAGTCTCTGATAAGAAACAGGTTTGATTGTCGTAGACTGTTTCCCAAATGCAGGTAGTAATATTCAGCTACTTCAATGCAATGCCTTGTTTACAAGTACATGTAGATTTATATTCATGTGAATGATAATTCAATTTCTACATGAGACTTACTAAGTGCTAGACATAAGATCTTGCATCATTAAAATGTGTAAATGACGAGACAATTTGAATATGGATCAAAGACGAACAGCAGTATATTTTGACATTCTTTGATCCTGCATAGGCCTACCATTTTGTTTTATGTTTAATATAAATAGAGCAAAATAATTTCAACTTCAGTTTTGTTGGCTGATTTTTTTTTCTTCTCAAAATTAAAGTTGTATCTTGTACCATGATGTTTGATTTTAATCAAAAGTTCTTAATTTCTTTCTTTTCTTTCAGATGACTGGTGCCATGTAGTAGCGAAGAACTGGACTGTCTCAGAAAAGAAAAGAAAAAGTACAGGGTCGTGTACATCATCAACGGATGTGAATACAATGGTAATTAGAGTCTAGGTCTAATCAAGATGTTAAAGTCTCTGATAATAAAGAAGTTTGATTGTCGTAGACCGTTTCCCAAATGCAGTTAGTAATATTCAGCTTTTTCAAAGCAATGCCTTATTTACAAGGACATATAGATTTATTCATGTGAATGATAATTTAATTTCTACATGAGACTTACTAAGTGCTAGACATAAGATCTTGCATCATTAAAATATGTAAAAGGCGAGACCATTTGAATATGCATCAAAGACGAACAGCAGTATTTTTTGACATTCTTTGATCCTGTATACCATTTTGTTTTATGTTTAATATAAATAGAGCAAAATGATTTCAACTACAGCTTAGTTGGCTGATTTCTTTTTCTCAAAATGAAAGTTGTATCTTGTATCATGATGTTTGATTTTAATCGAAAGTTCTTAATTTCTGTCTTTTCTTTCACATGACTGATGCCATGCAGTAGCGAAGAGCTGGACTGTTTCAGAGAAGAAAAAAAGTACAGCATCGTGCTTATCATCAAGGAATGTGAATACAATGGCTAAGGAAAGAAGACAATCTACAGATAGGATAGAAGGGAGAACTTGGGATAAAGGGCGACAACATAAGGACGGTATATCTACATTAAAATGTGATTGTAAAGTGGAAACATGAAAGAAGATTCTAAGATTGAAGGTGAAAACATGCATTCCATTCTGTGATGTCGTAATTACAATTTTGCTACACTTTAATAACACTACTGAGAGACATTTATATCAAGGCAAGCTTCATGTGGATATGGAATGTTAGATTTTCTTTAAGTGTTCATTGGTATGTATTTCATGATAATAAATCTTGAAGGTTTTGTGTGGTAATCATAACCTTGTGATACATCTTGATAAATTTCTAAGTGCACATTGGCAATATTCAGATGATGCTGTAATCAGATGAAGTTAGATGGTTGAATAATCATTGCATACATTGTAGTTGTAATAGTTATCAACTGAGGATTAACATGCCCTTCACTGATTTATTTTTCGTAAACGGTGATAATTGCGAGAGTCAATCAAAATTGTCGGGGGCATAACCAAATGTGTCACACTGTCAAAATGTGTATATCAGAAACTTTTAGCTCGCTGTACGAATTTTCACAGAAAACAGATTTATGAGAGTCACAAATGGTAGCTTAGACCCATTAACAAAAAGTTCCAGTTTCATCTTCAACCATGTTCATGATACATGTTCATCTACATTTTGCAAACATTCTGAATGTTGATTGAGACATGTTATACATGTATGTATTTTTATGAAATTAATGCAACAAATAATCAAATATGCATCTCTGCTAGATGATAGTATTAATCCAGTTAATGACATGCCAAACTCACCTCAAACTGTAATTCATTCTATTTTCCTTTATTCTTTTATTTATTATTTTGTTGTCTTCAACCCACTTTGAATGTGTTACGTATGATTCTTATAAACATGGGAAATGCACTCCATATAACTGATAGGACTTATAACAAATTGACATAATCATTCAACCATCACTAGACAGTTCTGTTATGAGATGTTCTTTATTTAACTAAAATTGTAAATTTTGATACGTGTATGCTCCCATGCAAACTCACAACAAAATACAGAAATATGATTTCTTTTAATAATAATTCATTATGTCTCTAAATGTACAATTAAAGAAAGTGATTACAAAAAGGATGTCAAACATTGTATATTAAAATAATAGATTATTCATTTGTCTCCATCCGTAGTAACACATGCAACTGCAGTGTGCAGTTTGTGGGCTGCTGTGAAAAAAAAAAAATCACAGGCAGCCCAAGCGGGATTCGAACCCACGACCTCCGCATTACTAGACCAGCACCATAACCACTAGACCACCGGGATGCCCTAGCACTACCTTTAGACATGAATGATTAAATATAGAAGGGATTGGGGGCGCTTCGAAGTTAACTGCTCTTATTAGATATGCACATGTCATTTGCAACTCGACTAAAGATGATTAAACGCACTGAAATTCTTACTTTAAATAATATTCATAATCTGTTTTTTTTTTTTTTCTTTAATAGCTTGGGATGTACACATGTATCGGTCTACATTTCGCCTACAATATGGAATTCTTTACTTCGAGACGTTTGTTTTTTACAAAAGAAAATTAAGAGTCCTTTAAAGGTGCTGTAGAACAGTGGCGTGTTTTTTTTTTTTTGGGGGGGAGGGGAGTCAAATTAGCCTTGGCCCCTCTCCACCGTCCTTTTTTTTCCCCCCCTTTGGCTGCATTTTTTTTTTTTAGTCATCACATGAAAATTCGTCTGCATCCACCCCGTAGTTTTGCTGATGACCTTTCTTTTTAATTATCTTAACCACACACAATTTTGGCCGAATTTCCCCACCCCTCTTGTGAATTTGGTAGCACATGAGTTTATAGTACTGGTGGATTAAGGATTCGGAGGGGGGGGGGGGGGTCGGCCAAAATTTCTCTTTTCTCATATGTAACAAGCCTACGGGGCGAAAGGCTGATATTATGGGCTTTCTACACACATTTTTAGATGCTAATTATTGGTTAATATGAGCACGATCATTTATGTTGTGATTAATTTGTTTCCTTTTCATATATGTATGACTTCTATTAGAGACTTAATTGGCTTGGCACTCCTTACATCGACCTATTTTAGACACCCATTTCCTTCTCTCTCTCTTGCTTTTTCTCTACTGTCCTGTGAATAGTGTAACTACATGTACATGCAGTACCTCTTCTCTTTTGTATGATATACATCAAGTTTCCATCTGAGCATAATGTGTGTTGCAGCACTCTCAAGCTTCATGCATATGCAGCAACATCTTTTTATGTTCATATACATAATTATGCTTGATATATTAATTTGAGAATGTTATTCTTTCTTTTGTATATGTTCCGTCCGCACTCTATAGATGTAAATGTACATTGTAAGATTTGGTGCGCATGTTCGACCTGTGTTTCTCTTTTTGTGAACACACAAGAACTGATGTAATAATGAACTTGAATTACGCATATTCTTTAATATTGATTCCATCTCCATTTGCCATTAGATATTTATTGATTTATGGAGCTCTTCCACAATTGTTATCCTTCCCATTGTCATTACTCATCTCTGAATAATTCAAATTTGATACTTTATTGAGAACCTATGTTTCTTCGATTACATAATGTACCTCTTCAATATACACATGTATTGCTGCAAAAGGCATAATAAAACATGACCATTGTTATATATTTAAAATGAAGCTTGAAATTCTGATAATTTTGATATTTATGTATTTTTAGGAGTTTATCAGTTTCGAAGAGTGCATGCAGGATGAGTTTTATGTTTTTATATGATCAAGTGCAGCTATCAAAGAATCTGTTGAGCAGGAAAGAGAAAGATGGAAAATGAGGAATTATGAGTGAATTCGCATGCAAGCCAAATGACAATAATGACACCGATAAAAATTGTGACAAAGTAAAAGTCACAAATAATGTGGAATAATAAGAAATAAAGAAATTAATAGATTATTTCAGAGAAAGAAATAACAGAGTGCATGAGTATGAAAGATGAGTAAATGCAAGTAATCATTACTGACTGGCACATCTTTTTCCCTATATTTAGCGGTATCCTTCATCTTAGAACAAACATTCATAATTATTATGAAAGAAGTGAACTGAATTTGAATTAAAAATTATGTGAAAAATAAAGAAAGTAAGTTAAAAAAGTAAAAAAAAAAACAGTAAAAAGTAAAAAAATATGAAACACAGTATACCGAGTACATATTAATTACCAAATGATAAATGTCCACATGCAAAAGTGTTGAATAATATATCCACACAAAAAAGGAGGGGGGAGGGCAAAGAAATCTTTGGAGCGATCAACGACAGCTCTAATAACAATGCTAAATGAAGATGAAAACAAGGACAACACGCTTTTTAGAACAATTAAGAGAAACTGGCTTATATTATCATCTTAATTATCACCTAATGTATTATAATCATCACAATGATCATTACATGACAATTAATTTCAATTAATAAGGTTATTGTTGATAAGCAGGTATAGCCCTAATAGTATTTGTATGTAAACACATACGAAAATGAAATAGCGACGGTTCGTAAATACACGCGTATTGCACGTTACCTATTGTGCAGGCCCTACAGCGCGGGTCCCACGAACCGGCGTAATACAACTTACGTCGGTTCGTGAGACCCGCGCTTAAGTACATAACCTATGGTGCGCGCAAGAAACGATGGATTTACGAACCGACGCAGTGAGTTTGAAGACAGAAATATCGTAATTCTTTTGAATTCACACTAAAATTACACAATGGATAGGAAGAACAACTTCCACTCTCATCACCCTGTCAAAATTTTCACACACAAGGCAGGAAAAGTCATTGAAAACGTTGTCTAAAACTTATGAGATCTTTAAACGCGATTTTCTCAGAATTGCATTTTCGCTCAAAAACGAAATAGCGTCGGTTCGTGGTAACACCGACGATTTGTGCTAACAGATATCACGTAAGCATAATCATTATTGGAGAAGTAAATAAACTTGTCAAAGGTCAGACCTCCTCGAGGCTGTCATCCAGAACTGAGGTTGATGCATTCTAATGACCAATAAAATGATGCTACCCTAAAAAATGAGAACATCTCATCGAATGCCTCCAAGACAGCTTTAAGCGTTCAAATAAAGATGGGGTTGATTACAGGATTATAATATGGTTGGAAAGGTATACAGGAAGGCAATCGTGGCAGTCAAATCTGTCTCATTGTCTGCAAGAGCGTTTGTCTTTTCTCCATATATACATAAAACTCAGACGAAAGAACATCGAATCCAAAGTGACTGTAGACCTGACTTCCTACAGTCTCACATCGGCTGAAAGTCCCCTTTATCCGTACTTATTTACTTTTATTCACCCCTTTCTTGCACCATTTCGACACCTGCCTTTTCGAAAACAAATATTTTCTCTGTGCTTAAATCAGTTAATTACATAGATGAGAAAAAGTACTTGCGGCCTTCCGTGTCTACCAAGACTAAGGAAAATAGTATCTTCATGCATAAAAAGGAAACTATCCATAGAATATCTCTCCTGGATATAGATACTTTGTATAGATTGAAGGACACCTTGTTACGTTTTATAGGCCTATCTACAAACAAGCAAATTTACATTGATGGAGACACGATTCTATAATCACTAATTTCGCTCACATTTTCATTGATTTTCTTTTTCTTTCTTACATGACAACTTTTGCAAACAACATTGTTGGAAGATGTTATCGATCATATAAATATACAGGATCACGATTAAAAGAGTCATCCCTCCATAATGGTGCAGCTACTCGAATCAAATAAACTGATATCTTTTGAATAGTGTATTGCAATACAATAACAGTTATTATTTTACGAATACTTCTTTGAGAGTATCAATGAGTAACATCTAATTTCATTTTATGTCATCGTAGGACGGGTCCACTCAATACGTTAATGTGATCTGCTCCACTCAAATGAACCATCCTAAATAATCAAGTTTCTTTGAACCGGGAAAAGGCATCCTCAGCAAATACAATAAAAAAAAAAAATCACACTGGTCTGTTAGATTGTGCTTTATTATTTCGTTCGGTTTTAAGAATGCATACGTTTTAACATCATGTTTAGCACGAACTTTCGCCTCTTCTATCTAGTGAACGCTAAACTCAGTTTTTGTTTTTTTAATGGTATTTATCGATGTTTTTAACCACTTTGATTTTAGACAAAATTATAGACAACATGGAAACCTTTTATCAGATCATCAACCAGAATCTGGAGTGTCCTATCTCTCTGAATCTTTTCAACCAACCTAAATCACTGACATGCTCTCACACGTTCTGCAAAAACCGTCTTCAATGTATCTTTCAAACTCAGCCCGACCAACGAACGATAATATGCCCAATATGCAGGAAGGGAACGCCCCTGTTCAGTGGAGATATGGATACGTTACCAACCAACATACCCTTAAGTATTCTCGTGGACGAAGTGAAAATCAAGAATCCAACATGCTCAGTTTGTGAGATGGACGAAAAATCACCAGCTATGTCCTACTGTCAGGACTGTGGAAAGTATATGTGTGATTCGTGTGAGAAAGGTCACTCTATCTGGAAACCGTTCTCCACCCACTCAGTGGTGGCCATGAGCGAGGTGCTCTCGGGAAAAGTTCAGGTTAACAGGCGACGGAAATGTAAGAAACATCCTAACGATGACGAGGAGTGTTTCTGCACTGGATGTCGGGAGTACGTCTGCTGTAAGTGTGGGATGTTGAGACACTCAAAAGCAGGACATGATGTCGAAGAGGCAGCTATCCACGAGGAAAAAATAGTGGAAAATATCAATGAGTTGAAAAAAGAGTAAAATCAAAGAAAACAATCATTGAAAATCATGTCGAGTTCATAGAGGCACAACGAAATGAAATAGCAATTATGCTGAAAAAGCTCAATGATGACATCGACAAGACGTATGATGATTATATGAAGCTATTGTCAGACAGTAGAGAAGCGCTGAAAAGTCAAGTGAAACAATGGTCTGAGATATTCGAGAAGGAATTACAAGTCATGAAGGAAGAGAGCCGGCAAACAATCAGTCAAATGACCGCTATGGAAGAGTTGGTAACTAATGGTATGAAGGTACCGCTGGAGAAAGACGCCTTGTTTGCACACGACACACTGTGCGAAAACTTGAAGAGCTTTCTGGGACGAGATGATCCTGATGACCAATCACCGATAGGTGTGACAGAACGAGCTCAGAAGATTTCATTCCGTAGACACGAGAAGAAGGTCATTGAACTCTGCCTTGAAGAGTTGGAAGGTTATACGTGGGATGTCCAGGGAGGTGACGTCTCACCTCCCTGGGATGTCAAAGCAAACGTAAACCTCCCTAGCGAAACTAGCATGGCCTGTATCGCTCGTGCACCAGGCGGTAAGATGGCGTTGGGATCGTATAATGGTGGAATCCATCTCTTCTCCCCTGATGGCAAGTTACAGCAGACCTTGCTGAAGAATATCAGAATCAGGAGAATTGGATTCCTGTCAGATGGCCGAAGTGTAGTACGCGATATGAATAACAAGGAGTCACTCTACACTCCACAGTGGGAGAAACTTGACGTCACCTTCGAGACGATGAGTAGAAATAAAGGAGGGTTGGGTGGTCTCACTGTGGATAGAGATGATGATATCTACGTGGGTTATTGGCAACCAAAAGAGATCCAGGTATTTACCCCACAGGGTGGTAAAGCTGTATGGAGTATGATGTATGATGGACATTCACCTGAGCAAATATTCTCCTTTCACAACACAGGGAAACTTATACTGAAAGCGGGGTCAGGTAATGTACTGTGCCTTGATGGTAAGGGGAAGAAGGAAAATGTCTTGAAGAAGGAGGGTATGTTAGCCTACCCAGCTGTGTGTCGAGATGATTCGGTCATTGTAGCCTGGGTGAAGCGCGAGGAGGGTCTAGTCAGTATCGCTCGATACACGAGTGATTTGAAGCACGTGCAAAATCTTATTACTTATTTTAAAATACAATGCACATCGTTGTGGTACTATCTACAAGAGTTTGATAGTGGTGAAATAGCTTTTAGCACTTCATATAGACTTTTCATATTTGACACTATTCAATCTGAACAGTCATAGTCGACATTTGTTCAGCAGTAGCATGTCAAAAACAAACAAACAAACAAACATGTTTGGTGTGATATTCTAAGTGAATAGAATACTAATACACTTTCAGTGAATAGTAACGGGCTGCACCCATGTCACGCCTGCTCACGTGAATATTCATGCACTTATATACGCCTTAACCTTGTCTTAACGTTAGGGTTTCCGGGGATAATAAACTGTTCCTAAAAATAAACAGGGTCAGTTAGAACATTTGTTTTGAGATATTGGTACTCTGGTTGATACAACATTAGGCCGTGGGGAATGCTCTTCATATGAAATCAGCAACAAGAGACATATTGCATCTCGCGCTCAGTTAAGTAGGGGTAAATTAACCTTCTAAGCATTCTTGCAGACTAAGACGTAGGCTATATACAATGATATAATATATAAACATCAAAAAATGAGGTTGAAGAGTTTTGAAGGCTCCTTGGTGTCCATTTGAATATTCATTTGTATTTACTTGTAGAAAATTTGAGCGTGCACTTTCATAACATGAGATGAAAAATAAGAATTTGCTACCAAGTCGTTCCTGGACCCATGGGGCCTCCCCTGAGTGTACTATAAACTTGGAGGTACATTCAAATTACATTTCTTGATTTGGGGATTTTTTTTATATGATTCTCTAATTTGGGGTTTGGATGTTCTTTTGGGTCCCCACTGGATGAAGGCATAGTGACGAGCATTTTTAGGTGATCCGAGTATCCTCTCGGATCACCTTCTGTTTTTGTACGGATTCTTTCTTCTTCTTCTTCTTCTTCTTCTTCTTTTCCTTCTCCTTCTCCTTATTTCTCCTCAAAAGTTGTGTAGAGGGTAGCTCAGAAAGTCCTCTTCCTATCAATTTCAAACTTATACCATATATGTGTCATGTCCCAAAGACGACAGATCTATTTTTTTTAACATATCATCTTCAATTCAATATTCAATAGTTTGTTTATTTATTTCCATCATCAGACACTTGTCTGATAAAGGATTTTGTTTTCAAATACAATATAAAGTATGTGCACGAATGATGTCATAAAAAGGAAACAATGCACTTTGCCATGGCATCAAAAATAGTAAATAATCATAATGATGGAAAACAGTGTTCCACTGAAAAGCCAAGCTTGTAAGACGTGGAACATTGGATCAAAACAACAACAGCACCAATTTGTTATGCCAATAAAACATAATATTCATTTTAAATTCTTCTATAAGTGACCGTGCATCACAAAAAAAAAACAAAAAGTCGCACCCATTGATTTTACGTGAGTACTCAAGAAAGGTGAAATGTTTCAACCTAGTCAATTTTTAGTTTTCAATATTTTCTGAAAGAGCTATTCTTCTTATACATTATTTTTGAGTTTGGGATCATACATTGAATGGGAAAGTGGGATTTCAGCAGTTTTTCTACAACCCCTTTTTGGTAGAGTATTGTGACCAGGTTTTTCTTAGAGACCCCTTTCATTTCTTGAAAATCCTTTGCACCCTCTTCACTCTCAACTCTAATAACTTTTGAAAGGATGATGCTACTGCTCTGAAAGTTGGCATTTATTATGGTCAGAATGTGGTAATAGACCAGGCTCAATTTCAGCTTAATCTGATAATCCCTCAGTTGTTAGTGCTACAGTGGTTAACATCATGTTTTTGTCCCATTCATGTCACAGGTAGCACGGTTTAGGGAAGATTAAACTTGAATAGACCCTGTACTTCAGAGCCTCTTTTCTCAGTTCACACTTTCCAGAGTGTGTGCTTTCTTTCCAACATTTATGTAGGTTAGGAGAATCCATTTGAATTGAGTTATACATCATTTTGAAGCTTAGAATCTGCTCTTTCAGTATCTGCCCTTAACTAAAATCCATGTCTGGCGACTTTTTGTTTGGTTTGTGGTGCAGGGTCACATATACTGCACACTAAAAAATGAAGGTTCAAATTTGTACCCTATTTGTCCCTATACAAGCACCCTGGGGTGCACATTTGTACCATTTATTATGCAAGTAGAAAATTAGATATCTTAATATTTATATTCGTACCTACAAAGATGCGGACTATCCACTAGAGTATAAGTTTGATCTTACGCGTGAAACCTTTGTACTCGTGGTCCATATGTTTAATTCACAATGTATTGATGTTTATGGTGCATGTTTGCACCCGTGATTAGCATAAAAAATGAGGGTGCAATTTCGCAACCCTGCTAGTTCATAATTCAGCGAATTGCACTTATAAGGGTGCAAATGGTTTATTGCGGTGCAAAGTTGCACCTATTAGGGTGGTTCTATAGGGACAATTTTGGGGTTCAAATTTGAACCCGTATTTCTTAGTGTGTATTGTATATTTACTCTTTGATATATGATGCTGATACTATAAACAATACTTACTAGGATTTTAGAATGCAAACATATAAACTATATAACATATCACATTTGTGGCACAGACACTGTGGGGCCAGGTATGCCAAGGAAATTGAACGGAAAGGAAGATATGCAATCGGCCACAAAAAAAAATAACGACAACAACAACAATAACAACACAAAATACAAAAATAACAAAAATTGAGGAAATGCACTCAGACAGATACTGCACAACGAAAAACGAGGAAAGAGGAACAGGGAAGAATAGACAAGGAAAAGGAGAGAGAAAAGGAGAGGGATGGAAAAGGTCTGTGGACAAAGTACAAAATCTCAAGAACAAGTGAAACATGACAGGTTTTTTTTTTCATTAAACAGAATTAATTGGTATATATAGAAAACAAATATTTCTTAAGTTTATACTTATTATAAATGTAAGTAACTTCACAGATTCTTTTAAATCATTTTCTAAGCTATTTCAATATCTGGGTCCGGTTTAAACAAAAGTATTTTGAGTGTGTACAGTTCTCACTAAGGGAAGATGAAATTCTTTAGATTGCCTCGTGGGATAATTATGTACGTGGCTGTTACGGTGAAATAAAGAACAAAATATTTTGGGTAGATGGTTGCAGTTGTAATTAAACATAAATTGACCTAGTTGAAATAAATACAACTCTTTCATTTTTAGAATTTTGTGTTCAAGGAACAGCTTGTCAGTATGTGCTCGGATATGAAGGTTAAAAACAATTCTGAGCGCCATTTTTTTTTTTTTTTTTTGCAGAAGAAAAAAGTTCATCTAACAATGTCGAATATGTATTCCCCCAAGCAAGAATTCCGTAATTCAAGTACGGCAATACCAAACTTGAATAAAGCGTAATCAAAGCAGAAGAAGAAAGATAATATTTCAATCTATTCATTATGCCTGTGTTACGTGCAATTGCATTATAAATATTGTTTAAATGACACTTCCATGATAACTTGTTATCAACACAAACACCTAATAATGTAATGCACCTAATAATTCAATAGACAAAACCACTTCTAGCGGAGTAGTGTCAAATATAACATTACCTGGTAATCTATCTAAGGTATTACTATATCATATACTTTGTCTTCTCAATATTCAGTGACAATTTATTTGCTTATATCCATTGTGAGACATTCTTTAATTCATAATTCACTGTGCTAATTAAAGGGAAGCAGTCCTCACGAAATTAAAAAAATATATATGTTGTTGTTGGTACCTCCAATGAACTACTTTCACCGAAAACAAACTTTCAAATCACCAAATAAGCTCGTAAATTTTGGTTGAAAAAGTGTGAATCTGCATGGTGAATATGCTAATGAGCAAGTCCTGGCGGAGAGTCAGACGTCACCGAGGCACAACTCTTCCCAGCCGTGTTCTGCTCGTTATCCGTACGCTCCCTAGTTACCCGGATGCATGAAGACGTCGGTGGCTACTACTAGTAGTATTTGACATTGTTTCTACGTTGTGTGTTTGTGTGTGTGTGTGTGTGTGTGTGTGTATGTATTGTGTATTATATTCGCACAGTACACGTGTGGACGGTACGACTAGATCTACGGTAGATACCCCGTACGCGGTTTGCCCTTCACACTTTTCCAGTCTATCACAAGCGCAGCTGCAGCCCTGTCGCCGCTCATGCATGTTCTAGTACATACAGATTGTAGGTAGACATGGTTCTACACAGCTACAGGCTTAGGCCTGTATTGTAGTACACTATAGGGGCGACCGCATTCAGCGTCGTCTGGTCAGGCTATCTTACATCAGTAGTTTTGCTCGAATCGTGCAGAAAATTCCCAGGAAAATCCTTTTTTCCGTCCCAGACCCACAAAAGTATCGTGAAAGGTGAGCTGTATAGCTGGGAAATCTCGGTACAACGATGCCGAACATAAGAAACTTAGGGCCTACAAAATCTCGATATCGTGTTGTGACCTACCTGTGCGTGGACCATTTGAGAAGCGACGTTTTTACGTGGACCGGCAGGCTGTGGCCCTCGGTTATAAACCGAGAAAACTCCTGAAGCCAGATGCAATCCCGACCATTTGCTCACATGAGTTATAAAACAGAAACACCTCGAGCATCGACTTCGAAGAGAACCGAGGGAAAAAAATCGTAGAGAGGTAAGGAAAGTGGCTAGCTATGTTTCATTTACCGTGGGGCTGCAGCCGGGGTTGGACTGCAGTACAGTGCCACTGAGCTAGCTGCTGCCAGTGTCGACTGGACATGCACGGCAAAGTGGAACGAAATCATATCCCTACGACCCCTGTGTTTACCCTTTCCAGCTCACGTCATAGTTTTTTGTTTTTTTTTTCGAGGAAAGGCGATATCTGACTACTTACAGAAGTATTGAGATACAAACAATATTTTCTTTGAAGAATTCGACTCTCTCATGCACAGGTTATCTTCGGCAAAATCAGCTAGACGGAGTACTGTGTACATTAGTATGGTAAGAATTCGCGCGCGAGAGTGGTTTCTACGCTATAGAAGTATGCAACACGGACGGAAACTAGAGAAGGACCGTGCCTATTTGATGTCAAGTTCATTGCATATTTGGTTTAAAAATTCATATAAATTTATGTTAACAATATCAATTTTTCATGAATTATATATCTAAGCTTGAAATATTTTGTTTGAAATGATAAATCCACAAACTTTCACATTATTTGATAAAATTGCAACTAATCATTTCAACACTTAAATTGGTTTTTAGAGGCACGGCTGTCAACTTGGTGAGTAGGGCATGCATGACGTACCATCTTTTTGCCGGCTCTTACACGATCGCTTGCAGGAATTATTTTTCAAAAATTGCGTACGGAGAGAGTTTTTCATTTCCACGCGTATAAACTGGTGAAAGGTTATGTTTTTTACTCTTCTTAATTATCATTACAGTGAGAATCTCAGGACTGCTTCCCTTTAAAGTATTAGGGTCAGGGTGGGAATAAAAAAGATTGGAATCATCCGCAAATAATATAAAAGTAAGTTTATATGAAGATATATAGAAATCATTAATGTAAACTATAAATAACATTAATGTAAACTATAAATATATCTTCTGTAACCCTATACAATAGTTGGGAACTAAGTTAACAATGTGTTTCCAAGAATATGAAGTGTGAGAACTCGACCCGATTAAGTCCCCTGCTTATGCCACTCTCATGAATTCACTTGAAAATGCAGTCAGCCATAAATCTACTTATTCATATCGCTATATAACATAGCCTGCAAGATCTGATTCTATAGGGAAAACAAATTGTAAAGATTTCGTAATTTAGGGGCTATCCCTCCCAGATGCCCCCTCCCACTATACCCACTCCCTAGAACAGTGTGCCCTTCTGAACCATTTACTGTGGAATGGAATGGTGTCCATTTGACTGAATAAACTATGTCCTTATACACTCTCCCAATAATACCTGCAAAGTTTAAACAAATCATTTTGATAAACAAACTTGAAACTATAAAAGTCATCGCTCTACTCACTCAGCTCTAAGGTTTGAGAAAAAGATTTGTTAAGATTCCTTTATTTTGGTGTTTTATATCTTCACACCATCAAGCGTAGGCCTGATGTAAATGGGCATCAAGCCTACTTTTAATGTATGTATACATTTACATAGGAAAAACCCATCTGCATTTATAATAACAATTAATCAGTTGTCATAC
The DNA here is from genome assembly GCA_033980235.1 of Diadema setosum. Lineage (NCBI taxonomy): Eukaryota > Metazoa > Echinodermata > Echinoidea > Diadematoida > Diadematidae > Diadema > Diadema setosum. The sequence goes on along the minus strand of CM067065.1, from coordinate 5,399,856 downwards.
ATTGACAGTTTATTGTGTCGTTTTCGGTTTTTACATTAGGTATTTTGGCTGTCGGGTACTTCTCTGGATTTTTTTGTTGTTGTTGTTTATAACATTTTATATTCATGACAGTGCAGTGACGAGTTGCATCATGGAGATTAAATGGTACTTACGAAGGTGAAGAATATCTTTATGCTTCCGAATGAAATCAATTGTTTCATTGTGTTTACATTTAATAATGCAAAGGGTTTGTCACTAATGGCCCAAAGCATATTCCACTTTTATTCCAATCATGCATAATAGTTATGACATCACTGAAAAGCAGTGCAGTGAGAAAAAGAAAATGGTTTGATGATTTGGTAGGTAAATCTCAATTTCAGATGTGAACCAAAAATGCAACCCTTAAAACGTTAATACACTTGTGAGCCCCCCCCCCCCCCCCCAAAAAAAAAAAAAACAAAAACAAACAAACAAACAAACAAACAAAACAAAACAAAACAAAAACCAAAAACAAAAACGTGATGACGTACAGAAAATCTTAACGATCGTTTTCAGGTTCAAGGGGCGCTGTGACAGAACCGCAACCGGAAAAAAAAGAACGATAATGAGAGACCACAGTAATGAATCTTGTCATATTCATTGTTGTGGTAAATTAGCCAATTTATTGTTCTAGCTTACTGCTCAACACGTTATCACAATACTAATTCAAGTTTGATAGACTTAGTGTTATCGGCATTCATGAACCCAGAATTTGGTATCCCATAGGGATAAAGTAATATGGGAACGAACGTTAATACAGTATAATGCTTCAGTATTGAGATACAAATTCATAATGTATCCGTACTAACACTCGACCAAGTGTGTAGAAATACGCAGCACGGCGATCAGCCAGGGAACAGAGGCAATAATGATTCTTCATTTTGAAACACAGATGCTGTTGTGTTTTGTGAGTTATGGAGATATGAAATGCAGTTATTACTTCGTACAAAATAAGGTAAAAAAAAAAAAACACTGCGTGGGTGAACTTGAAGTTCTCCCAGAATTTGGATTAAAAAAAACAGTCAAACAGGATATCACCCAAACAAAATCAATTCGTGACTAACCTTTCCTTTTTCCTTGCCATTTCTCCCAACCTCTATCAGCCTTTCTCTCTTCCTCTCTCGTTATTTTCTGATTTGTCCACTATTTTTTTGATAATGTTCTATACCTTATGATGTCTGTAAAAGGTCATTTCTCTTTTGTAAATTTGGAGTGATACTGTGCCATATAAACAAACCAATGACGTCAAATGTTGAAGCGAAGGAGATTTGAAATGCATCTCTGGTATATCTTGAAATAGGGTGAGCAAGAAGCTGTATACGAAACTATGGTAACCTAGATGTTTGATATGTTAATTATAGTTATATGTTTGGTTAAGGCTATTATTATTCATCATATAACGTGGTCGGATTGGTAAAGCGGTAAAAGCAACTTTACCCATGCAATCACGGAGTTGCCATAGCGAAAGAAAAATATTACGATTGTAATACTGTAACTTGCTTCACACTTATTGATGTATATCTTTGAGATGTTATATCGAACTACTGTGACACACAATATAGAATTATTTAGCCATTTACAGCAAGTTCCGTAGTGCTGGCTTTAAAGCGCACTCTCTTTGTTCATTTGTATTCATAAATGATATTCTATAGTACAATCCTATATAACACACTTTACGTGATGATAAGTAGGGAAAGACATTAGCGGTATCCCGGTGCAGGAAACTATTGTCGAACCACTAGAATGATGACCCAATTGGGTAACAAAAGTTGAAAATTGATTGTCATGCCTATTTGGTTTTGTTTCGGACCAATAGAGCCTGCATATACGTTGTATCTCTTTCGGGTCACCAAAATTTCAAGTTTGAAGATTTTAATGACTCGAACAGATCACAAAGAAACAAGTTTTGTATGGAGCTCGGCTGCATGTAATTAAGACAAACGAGAACTTCTGTTTAGGCCCTACCCTATTATTCGATTGATAACCCATAATACAATTATGGATATTCACAGTGCATTCGCATTCTTGTGTATTGTCTGTTTGTGCGTTACCGACTCTACTTTATTGTAATGTTCCTTTATAATCAATTCTACTCATTGTAACATTTAGAAATCTGATTATTCATCCACCCCATTTCATATCATCATAACTTGCGGTCTTCTTTTTTTTTTTCATTTGAACTCGCCTTTTCTCTCTCTATCTCTCTCCTCTCTCTGCAAGAACGGAAAGAGTTGAGGTTCCATCGTAAATTTACCTGCTGCTTATCTAATCACATTTTATAAGCTTATTTGCCGGTATTACTTAATTATGTGTTCACATTACTCTTTGGTTCTTCTGCATTTTAAAGAATTTGTATTTTTCTTGTTGCTGTTGTTGTTTACTTGCAATCACGTGATATTTTACAATTTTCTACCCCCTTGTGTTTGCTTTTATTTCTGGTGGCAAAAGTTCATTAAGTCAACAATAACTTTTGAGAACTTTGTCACGGAAAGTCGTCTATAGCAGCAACTGTTGTGCCACTGTACAGAACGATTTAAAATCATCATTGCCAATCCAAACTACGTAAACTGCGTAAAAGCTTTATTCTCTTTGCTATATGTTGTTGTTGTTGGTTTTTACCAAGAACTATGTGTAACGTATAACTTCAAATTCGAATTATCAAAAATATCAAGTACAAAATGTCTAGCTTCAATGCACTAGCTGAATTCCATAATATTTGTATGGGAGTAAGCTGTTGATCATGTTTATTATTTTTTTTTCTTTACAGACCGTCTTTGCAGCGTTGGTTATTCAGGGATAATCTGTTTCTTAAAAACAGGGCCCTGAAGACGACGACACTATTTGAATTGATGTTATTATAATCATTATATGAATATGATAGAATAAAAGTGACCGTGCATCACAAAACGAACAAAAAGTCGCACATACTGATTTTGCGTGAGGACTGAAAATAAGTGAAATGGGTCAACCTGGCCGATCTTGACTTTTTCATATTTTCTGAAAGAGCAAGTCTTCTTTTGCATTATGCTAAAATTTGGGATCATAAAACAGGCCGGAACGTGGAATTTCCTTTTTGAGTTGGTGAAAGTGACTGTCAGTGTCGAAGGTCCTATTTGCACGATGAAGAAAGTTTCTGGTGGAAATAAATCTTAGCCCAAGTTAAATTGGTGCTGTTTGTGTGTGTGTGTGTGTGTGTGTGTGTGGAAGTGACTTTCCCTCTTCCCTTTACTCTACACTGCAAAAAGTCCGGTGTTAAATAGTGAACACCGAGCTGGTGTTACATTTTCGGTGCTCATTTATGGTGTTAAATTAACATCTCCGGGTGTCATTTCCAAATTTTAAACTGTTTTTTGAAGAGTTTCTTAGTAACTGCACTTCTTGTTGATTTTTAATTTAAACAAGACGATCAAGAATTTTACATTAAAATACTAGATTTTTGAAAAATGTGAAAATAAATTTACACCAAAGTAACACCAGCTGGTGTGGTCTCTTATTGAAGCTGGACGGGTGTTAAACCATTGATATTAACACCAACAAATATCAAATCAACACCATGTGGTGTCATTTTTGAATTAACACCAGTACAGTGTCAAAATAACACCAGGTACGGTGTCAAATTAACACCACGAAGTGTCAGGTAAACAATTTTCAACACCATCACAGTGCATTTTTAACACCTGTGGGTGTGGTCCTTTATTGAAGTTCGATCGGTGTTAGATTTAACACCTGTGGTGTTAAATCTAACACCGATGTTTTTACAGTGTAAATACTTTGTTTAAGCATGGACCTAGGTCCATGGTTTAAGGCAGAATGCCAAGTACGTTCTCCCTTCAGAAAATGCGAATTTTACTAAATTTGTGAAAACACAATATTTCAAAATATAACAAGAAACTCCTCCACCATGCTTGTTGCAAAAAGAAATCGTTTCAGTATGATTTAAAGCATTGTTTATGTAAGATTTTTCTTCACGAAATAAAACCCGGGTGAAAGAGAGTTGTTAGTTGTTTGTTGAATGTAATATATGCTATGAGCCAGCACAAGTTCACATCAAATATCTACAAGCTTTTATAATAAGCCCTTAGTTCCCTATCTCAACTTTAATCGGCAAGAGGAATAACATCCTACTAAGTGGACTTACTAGTATGTAATCTCACAGAAGACAACGGTAACTTGAATTCATGGTCGACTATCAGTCAGTGATCAACCCAACATTCTCCTCAAAAAAATAGATCGTGATACTGAGGCCGAATGGGATGCTGATACGCTTAAAGTATTACCCGTATGTAGTTTACTGAAAGACAGCCAGACATTGTATTTTAAATGTAGTTGTGCATTTCTGACCACTGCTGTGATTGGGTGAAGAGTGAGCACTTTTTACCATCCTTTGTCTTCAACCCTAGACAATACAAAAGATAAGTTACATAACCCAGGCGAGCAGCCGATGGACTGAAAGTAGGTCTCTTTTACAAAATGATTGTTATTTTGTCTTATTGTAGAGCATCGTAGAGTATACTGATGTGATGATATCAAGTCATTCCCAAGTTCTGGGCAAAAGTATTCATCTAATTAGAATTAACTTTAAGAAGTTGTTGACAATCACTGTTTCGGCAATTCACTCTACATGATTGTCAAATGTCCAGAATCAGGATAATAAAAGGGTGAGATTGTGAGTAAATTTAGACGAGGAAGACGAGGAGAAAACTCACGATGCATAGCACAGGAGGTCTCCACATAGCTGTTTGGCAACAATAAAAGCCTCACAATTCACGATTCATAAAGAGCGAACATGAACTTTTTCTACTATTTTTACTCCTGTGCTGATATGCCTTAATGTTGGTGAGCATTGGGGTATGTCAATGACAAAGCCAGTATTACGTTTCATTGCCATACAGGCAGTGGATTGTCGGTGCGAAGAAGACGACATAGGCTGCGTTTATCAACTTTCCCCTGTTTAAACGGCTTTCGATAGCCCTTTCGATAGCCCTTTCGAAAGCCCTTTCCGTAGCCCTTTCGAGAGCCCTTTCCAAAGCCCGAAATTGCTATCCACCATAGACAGCTGATAGGGACAGTTGAAACTGCTACTGCAGTATCAGGACAGTTGAAACTGCTACTGCTACTGCTTCTAATTTAATGATGAAGATCGTTACAACGATGATAGTAATGTTGGTGATATAATAATTGTGCTGCTGAGTGAATTATGAACACGCAAACGCAGAGATTGTGACGACTGACATTCAAAACATGTATTCTAGTGTAGTACCACATGGCTTTGCAAAACTACTAGCAATATAGTTTATTATCAACCGATTTTCAGCGCACACGTATGTCACTTTAGTATAGCTTGAACAGTCTCAGGAATTAAAGAAATCTCATTATTGTGGAAATGAATGATAAATGACAGAACTATTTAACCTATAATATTGTGTCTTATTACTCTCAAATCGTCGTGTACATGACGACTTTTGTTTATGGGAAAATGCTCACTTAGCTCACTCAACCTAACAATAGGAGCTTGTGGGGGGGTATACCCTGTTGTTATCCCACTGAGACAAATACCCCCACGAAGTCATTTTTACCCCACAGTGCCTGACTAAATAAAGCGAAAGAAATGATGGACCCCCACAGTGTACCTCTTACTCGCCCAATGTTGCATGAAGAGCTAACTGTTCAATGTGAGATTTAATTACGCGCTGTGATTCCAGATAGACACACTGTTATGTCGTTGATATGTGGGAAAGCCCATTCTTATAAGCGTAATAGGCGAGACTGAAAAGATAACACAGAATGTAAACAAAGCTACACCGCCATTTTAAGAGTACTGCGTCATCTATTTCTTTGTCGAAAACAACAAACTCTTCATGATTTCATTTTGTTTGGGTCTTAAAAAGTGAGACCACGCTCAATCTAACGTGTGTGAGCACTTTCGTACAGGCTGATTAGACATCAGATCGTGATCTCTTGTCTATTTGTATTTCGGAGTCATACCTAAATCAGCAGTATTGAACCAGGAATGTCAGAATACTTGGTAAGCATAGGAAACAATTATCACTCTAGTTTCTTACTGGATATCGTGCTAACGCGTAGTCTTAATACAAATAATGAATGATCATTAATATGCTCGAAATTGAATTCCCTTTGTTTGCTGGGTCAATATTTTTTCTGTTATAATTTTGGTGTTTTTGTTAACATACTATTAAAGCCCACAACCTATGTTGATATCTGTAACATAGTAGACAGCATGCCAAAAAGAAAAGAAAAAGTGACATATCAATTAGCATGTTGCAATTATGTTGTATGAATAAAGATTATTGTACTGTATAGTCTTTTCTTTCTACAATGTTCTTTTCACCTTATTCTCTGTTATCAAAGGAAGTGAAAATATATATGTTGTGTCGAAAATTGAAATGAACTTTGAATTGGAAAAAAAAAATATCAAAAAAGTTTTAATCACTGTCTCCGCTGAAAATAAATCAACATCTAACCATTTTTGGAATTAATTAGTGTAAGGAGATTGAAAGTAGGATCATTCAGAGAGAGAAGTAACACGTGGCATAGATCAGACCACTTTAGGCCTGTCACATGGAATTGAGGTTGATGCATCCAAATCACCAACAAAAGGATGCTACCTTAAATAATGAAAGCATCTCATCAAAGGCCTCCCAAGGAAACTCTAAGCGTTCAAATAATGATGGGATTATTTACATAGCATGGCTACTTAGGGATGAAGGAAGACAATCTGACCGTTAGATCCATTCCATGTTCATAAACCCTCGAAAAGACATCGACTCCAAAGTGACATTGGTCACGAAGGGTTAAATGGTCCTTCTTCAGTATTTTCATTCATTGGTTTCTTGCACCATTTCTAAAGAAATCCTTTACCATTTGTGGCTATGTTTTAAATAATGCTGCCGGTTTTGTTTTTCCTAAATGGTGGGGAACATAATGTGCTAATCCAGGGAAGAACATCGTTGTGCCTAAATTTGTTCTTGACAGGCATGAGGTACAATACATGCACTATAAGTATAGTTCTCGCCTGATTTTCCAGACTAAGGAAACCAGTATTTTCGTGCAATGAAAGAAAAATATCTAATACTATCTCTCAAGGATAAATGTTGTTTGGATAAACTGAATTACACGTTGTTACCTAACATACAAACAGGCAAACGGACACTCGATTCTTAATAGTAATTGCTCTCATTTCGCTCATATTATCATCTAAATTCTCTTTTTATCATGACAACTGTTTACACGCGACATCGCTGAAGTAATATCCCTTTACTGCTGCAATCTAATGCCTAAATATATTTTGATATTCTATCGTAATGCAACTCTATATTGTTTTACAAATATTCCTTTAGAGTGTCAACCATTAACATCTGAATTTATTCTAAGTCCCACCATCCTCTGACAGACACACATTACAAGTTAATGTGATCTCCTTCACTCACATGGATCGCCACAAATATTTAAAAGTTCTTATTGATCCAGTAAATACAGCATCCACAGTAAATGTAGTAAGACAAAACAAAACAAAAAAGCCCGTTCAAGCATGTCTCTTAAATTGTACTTCTTAATTTTGGGCCAGTTTATGAATCCATAAATTCTGGCATCATGCTTTTTTATCTCTTTTGAATAACTTGAATATGAGTTTTGTGCTAGTATTTGTTGATATGTTTGTCACTTTATGTTTCCTTTACTATTAGAAAAACAAACATCATGACAGAGTTCCATCAAATCAGCAGCCAAAATCTTGAGTGTCCTATCTGCCTGACTCTTTTCAACCAGCCTAAATCACTAACATGCTCTCACACGTTCTGCAAAGACTGTCTGAAACGAATATCTCAAACTCGGTCCGATCAAGAAACTATATCATGCCCAATATGCAGGAAAGAAACGCCCCTACCCAGTGGAGATGTGGAAAAGTTAGAAACAAATGTACTCTTGAGTTCTCAAGTGGACGAAGTGAAAACCAAGAGTCCAACATGCACAGTTTGTGAGATGGACGAAAATCCGCCAGCTGTGTCCTACTGTCAGGACTGTGGGAAATATATGTGTGAATCGTGTGAGAAAGGCCACTCTCTCTGGAAGCCGGTCTCCAGCCACGAAGTGGCTCCCTTGAGCGAGGTACTCTCGGGAAAAGTTCCGCTTAAGAGGCGACGGAAATGTAAGAAACATCCTAGCGAGGATGAGGAGTGTTTCTGCACTGGATGTCGGGAGTACGTCTGCTGTAAGTGTGGGATGTTGGGACACTCCCAAGCAGGACATCAGATTGAAGTGGCGGCTATCCAGAAGAAAAAATTAATGGAAAAAATCAAGGAATTAAAAGACAGGGCAAAATCAAAGAAAACTACCATTGACAAGCACATCGATTTCATGGAGACACAACGCAATGAAATGGCAATTATGATGAGAAAGCTCAATGATGACATCGACAAGACGTACGAGGAATACATGCAGCTATTGTCAGCCAGTAGAGAAGCCCTGAAAAGTCAAGTGAAACAATGGAGAGAAAAATTCGAGAAGGAATTACAAGACATGCAGGAAGAGAGTCACCAAATAATCAGTCACATGAATGCTATGGAAGAACTGGTAACAAACAGTATGAAGGTACCGCTGGAGAAAGACGCCTTGTTAGCACACGACACGCTGTGCGAGAACTTGAAGAGCTTTCTGGGACGAGATGATCCTGACAACCAATCACCGAGATGTGTGACAGAACGAGCAAGGAAGATTTCATTCCGTAGATTCGTGAAGGTTAATGAACTTTGTCTTGGAGAGTTGAAAGGTTACACGTGGCATGTCAAAGCAGAAGGAGAGCTCCCAAGAGAAGATAGCATGAACTGCATGACTCGTGTACCAGACGGTAAGATGGCGGTGGGATCGTTTAAAGGCGGAATCCATCTGTACTCCCCTGATGGCGAGTTACAGCAGACCGTGCTGAAGGGTCTCTCTCTCGTTAACATTGGATTCCTGTCTGATGGTCGATGTGTCGTACGTGATGTGGAGAACGAGATGTCTCTCTACACTCCACAGTGGGGGAAGCTTGACGTCACGTTCGACACGATGAATTTTGCTGAAGGAGGGTTGGGTGGTCTAACTGTGGATAGAGATGATAATATCTACGTGGGTTATGGGACGCCCAAAATAATCCTGGTATTTAAACCACAGGGTGGTAAGGCTGTCAGATACATGATGTGTGATGGATATACACCTAAGCAATTATTTTCCTTTCCCACCAAGGGGAAACTGATACTCAAAGCTGCATCAGCTGTCGTGTGCCTTGACGGTACTGGGAAGAAGCAGAATGTCTTCAGAGAGGAGGGTATGATTCCCTACCCAGCTGTTTGTCAAGATGATTCGGTCATTGTAGCCTTGGTGAAACACGAGGAGGGTCTTGTCAGTATAGATCGATACACTAGTGATTTGAAGCACGTGCACAATCTTATTACTGATTTCAAAATCCAAATACCAGCATCATCGTGTGACTACAGTCTACAAGAGTTTGAGAATGGTCAGATAGCTTTCTGCACTTCGGATAGACTCTACATATTTGATGCGATTTGACACAGGAACAGTTAGATGAATAGTCGATAATTGTCAAACAAAACAAACAAACAAACACAAATGGTATGATGTTCCAAGTGAAAAGAATATTAGCACACCTTGAATGAAGTTTACGCGAGAGTCCTATGAAATAGCTGGACACGTGTCTCGCCTGCTCTCGTGAAGATTTATTCACTTATAAGCATCCTAAGCATGTCTTAAATTTGAGGTATTCTGTGAATGTTTGAACGTTCCAAAAAAGTAAACAGAATCAGTTACATTTCAAGGATTCCTGTATTTGGGGTTTGTCTCTCTACCCCGTGCAGCGTGAACCTACTCTCTAAAAAAAATCGAGTGAAAATATTCACTCTTGAAGGAGTGAATACAAAAAACAAAAAAAAAACCAGTGAATTTCGAGTGAAATTGGAGTGAATTTCGAGTGAAAATGTTCATTTTCACTCATTTTGGAGTGACCTCAGGGATCACTCGAAGATTTTGGAGTGATCCCTGACGTCACTCTTTTTTTTTTAGAGAGTACATTATTATGAATGGTCATTTAAGCCTACTTCTAGTGTATCTGTGTTTACAAGTAAACTCATCTTATGAATTTAGAATGTCAACTACAATCTAGTTAAATGGATAGTGTGTTGTGTCGTTGTTTTCGTTTTTTACATTAGGTGTTATGGCTGTGGGGCTTATCTGTTTCCTGTCATAATATATTGTGTATTCATTACAATGCATTGATGAGTTATATCATAGAGTGAAATGGTAGTTACTCAGTGACGGTATGATGTCCCCACGCTTCCGAATGAAGACAGTTGCTTTATTATGTCTACATGCAATAATGCAAAGGAACTGTCACTAAATGTCCAGAGCATTCTCCACTTATATTCAAATCATAGAATTATGACACCACACTGCAAAGTAGTGCGGTGAGAAAAAAAAAGATGCGTTTGATTATTTGGTATATAAACCTCCTTTTTAATCTATTGCAAACCGTTAAAACCTTAATACACTTTGGAGTCCCCCCCCCCCCCCCCAAAAAAAAAAAAAAGTGATAAAGGAAAAAAAAAGTTTAGTTATTGATTTCAAGTTCGAGGGACGGTGTGACGAAACCACAACCGGAAAAAATATGACACACCATAGTAACGAGTCCGGAAAGTGCATATTGGTCATCGTTGTGGTAAATAATAACCTAATAATTGTGTTTTTCCTGTATAGTCTGTTCAACTTGTTATCATAATATTAATTCAAATCTAGAGGACTAAGCAAAACTTAAGTTGCTATACAAATCATTTACAAATGTATATCGTCATATGCTGGTTATTCATAACTCTGTGCTCACAAAAAGGAATATGAGGTTATCGAGCTTGGTGAAATGGGCTGTCTGAACCGGCGATGTCTACGTGGCCGAGCGGTTTAAGCGTTGGCGTTCCATGCCAAAGACCCGGGTTCAATTCCCGGCGGAGATCACCTTTGCAACTCTTGAACTTTTCCAAAAAAGGAGGAACAGTAAGAGGAATAATGATGTCAAAGCAACGCACTGATTTCTCCTTCCTTTCTCATATCTCATAATCAAGCCGCATGGTTTTGTTGTTGAAGCAAATTTGCGATAGCCGCGCTGTCATTTTCCGTGACAAGTAATGTATCTGCTTTCATGAATCCAGAAACTCACATACAATAGGATTAAAATATGACAGTGACCAGTAATATTATCCTTCAGTATAGATTCAGAGAGTCATTCATAATTTATCCATACACTCGCCCATGTGTGTGGAAACACGCAGCCCGGTGATCAGCCAGGGAACGGAGACCATTATAAAGAGAATATTTCGGGCTATGAAGTCAAAGGTCTAAGGTGAACGGTCAAGTGAAAATTTATTTTTTTTTGTAAAGGCCCCAGGGAAAATAAACCCCCCCCCCCCCTAATTTTTTGGAAGTCTCTAGAATGGTATACATAGGGAAATTTACCCTCATAAGTTTATTCCACCCACCCCTGAAATCAGAATGGAGCTCACCCAGTTTCTTCAAATTCTTGAAAACTGACTCCATCTCGATGGATGTGGTTTTGAGCCACACACATTCATTCCCGCATCCATTGTGACTGGACGTCATTTTCTCTTCCTTCAGGTAAGAAATCTAACTTTTATTCGTGTTAAATTATTCTGTAATCCATTCCTTTCGACTGGTAAATTTGGGTACAGTGGCGTACCGTGGGTCAAGACATTGGGGGGCATCTCATTGCAACAACATCAGAATTGCATAACGTAACAATTAAATGCGAGCGAGCGGAGCGAGCAAGCTTGAGAATTTTGACATTTTACAGTCTCCAAACTGCCGTTTGTAGTTATATATAATAATATATGTATGTATATATATATATATATATATATATATATGCTTTGGAAATTAAGGGGGTTGCACCGGGCGCAACTGCTGGCAGTTGCTGGCAGTAACATCACGAGAATGGCATAACGATTAAATGCGAGCGAGCGAAGCGAGCGAGCTTGAAAAATGTGACATTTTACAGTCCCCAAACTGCCGTTTGTAGCTATATTTTTTCGCTTTGGAAATTCAGGGGGGGGGGGGGCGCACCGGGTGCAACTGCTGGCAATTACTGGCAGTAATATCAGGAGAATGGCATATAACGGTTAAATGCGAGCGAGCGAAGCGAGCGAGCTTGAAAATTTTGACATTTTATGTTCCCAAAACTGCCGTCTTTAGGTATATTTTTTCGCTTTGGAAATTAAGGGGAGGGGACGCATCGGGCGCAACTGCTGGCAATTACTGACAGCAACATCAGGAGAATTGCATAGCGATTAAATGCGAGCGATCGAAGCGAGCGAGCTTGAAAATTTTGACATTTTACAGTCTCCAAACTGCCGTTTGTAGCTATATTTTTTCGATTTGGAAATTAAGGAGAGGGGGCGCAGCGGGCGTAACTGCTGGCAATTACTGACAGCAACATCAGGAGAATTGCATAACGATTAAATGCGAGCGAGCGAAGCGAGCGAGCTTTAAAATTTTGACATTAATAGTCCCAAAGCTGCCGTTTTTAGCTATATTTCTTCGCTTTGGAAATTAAGGGGAGGGGGCGCAACGGGCGCAACTGCTTGCAATTACTGACAGCAACATCAGGAGAATTGCATAACGATTAAATGCGAGCGAGCGAGCTTGAAAATTTTGACATTTTTCAGTCCCCAAACTGCCGTTTGTAGCTATATTTTTTCGCTTTGGAAATTAAGGGGAGGGGACGCACCGGGCGCAACTGCTTGCAATTACTGACAGCAGCATCAGGAGAATTGCATAACGATTGAATGCGAAGCGAGCGAGCTTGAAAATTTTGACATTTTACAGTCCAAAAACTGTCGTTTGTAGCTACATATATATTTTTTCGCTTTGGAGGGAGGGGGCGCCCGGTGCGCCCCCTGGATCCGCCACTGGTAGTCAAGGGTGTCGGTTTATGTTCATGATTGGGGGAGGTATGACCAGCGAGGGGGCGTCGAAGTGACCAAGCGGGAGAAGGATGTCCAAAATCTGCACTTTATATAGAGCATCCCCTAATTTGTTTGTGTTTGTGAGTGTGTGTGTTTCATATAGATGGAAAAGTTAGGAAATAGCCAAGGTCAAGTCTTATTATTGGCTATGCAGGGCATTTTAATATAGACTAGTATGTAAAGCAACACTGCAAAACCAATGATCAAGCTTTGATAGCAAATGTGTACAACCTATCAAACATCACATTGCGCAACATTGCAGCGACTCTTTTTGCCATTCCGATGTTCTGAGTACACTGCGCACATCCTGCTTGTATTCAAAATGCCAACCAGGAATCACACTGAATCACAATCTTTTGTCGTCTCCGGGCTTTTTGAACAATGTTTCACTATAATACCTCTTTAATTATATGGTTAAAAGAAATCTTAGAAAAATATCTTTTTTTCTTGCTCATCCTTTCATGTCGATTTCACGAAAAGCAGTGTACTAACCCTTGAATTACCATTTTAGTATTTTTTTTTTTTTTACCAGCGGATGGGGGGGGGGGGCACGTGCCCCCCCCCCCCCCCATGCCCCCCCCCCCCCCCCCCCCCCCCGTAGTTACGCCAATGTTTGGTTTGGGTAGATTACATGATATTTAGTGTGTTGTAGTTGAATTGCAGGGTTCCTCCTTCAGAAAGAGAGGAATTCAGATTACAAATGGTGTTCTCAGTGAAGTTATCGAATAGTTGAAGGGTTTGTTTGCAAAAATCGATAAGTCCATTTTTGAAGATTTTGAAGTAAGATCTCTGTCATAAAGTATAAAATAATACCTTTTAAATGATATATTGGTCACTACATATAAAGGTATATTTTTTAACTTATGGTCAAAAGTAGCAAAACATTTCTTATTATTCTCTTTATTTTTCTTGAACTTAAATCGCAAATATCTCCATTTGGCAAATATGGACTTATCGGTTTTTGCAAACAAACTCTTCAGTTATTAATATTATTGTTAATACCGGATTATTATGACTCCTTGATTATGATGTGCTAGTGATTATATGGATATGAGTTCTTGTGTCATTATCATATTTGTGTAGCGATTTAACCACTTATGCATAATCGCTATTTAAGCTGATTTAGTTTCGGATTAAGTACTGCTAGTGTGAGTGTGAACAAGCCATAGGCTGTTTTATCCAGTGTAGAAGGACGAGTAGAGCAGTCAGTGTAAACACTTTCCTCAGTGGTGCGCCGCACCAGAGTCCATTGACCTTTATAGGCTATCTTGGGACTGAATACAGGTTAGCTGATATTTATGTCATTTCTGAATGGAAAACACCCCTAATGCCTTAATAAGTGCACAAATTGTGAATGTAATAGACATGGATATTTGTACAAAGTTAAAAGAGTAGTATAGTAGCACTGTATAAGATAGAAACAATGGCAAGTAGAAGGAAGTAGAAGGTACAGTGTACATAGACTGAAGGTAGAAACGAAGGTTCAGTATGAACACGCACTCTGTATGACTCTGACAGCAACCTCTGCATCTTATCGGCCAGAGCGCTAACCACTATAGCTCTCTGGCTCTGGCTCTGTGTTTATAGTTGTGGTCAGTACTTCTCTCACTTTCCCAGCTCTTCAGTTCCTCACTTTCGGCCAATCCCTCACTTTTTGATAAAGAAACTAAAAGGAAATTATTCAGGGATCGTCCCCAAAGTTGGTTTTCAGAGCGATTGCTCTTGCATGTGTCTCGCATCATACTATAATTCAAGCAACGTTTGTCTGTCTGTATGTCTGTTTGTTCCTCTACTCCTCCCAGGTCCTTGGTCCGATCTCCATCAAACTTAGTGGGTGGATGCAGGTTGACCACGAAATTGCCCTTGAGGGGTTCATTTTTGGAAAGGTTAAGGTCACTGGGGTCAAAGGTCAAATAACTGTTTTTCGCTACTCCTTCAATGGGGATCTCCCAGGTGTAGGCCTACTAATGTGGGGATCCCCCCCCCCCCAGAAATATCCTCAATGAGGATTTCCCAGGTGTAGGCCTACTTACATTGTATGCTTCCAGGAAGTTTGGCCAAGGTCGGACCAAGGAGTAGCGCAAAACAGTTATATGACCCCCGTTGACCCAGTGACCTTTACCATTTCTGGGGGAATCCCCATAGATGATTTGTGGGCACTGGCTGAAGCCATCAAGCATGATACATGTACTCTGTGATAGTATACGATGTTGTATACTTCACCATAGCCCCCCCCCCCCCCTCTATGCCCCACTTTGGCTGATTCAGCACTCCACGGGTACATTGACTAGTTCCTGAAATACTTTCGCTTTTGCCTGACGGCAGGGATCATCTCAAATGTCGAAAAAGTATATTGTAAAGGATTTTACAGAAGCGTTTTGTTTTATATCAGAGGAATAAAATACAGAAGCGAGCAGGAAAGAGAGAGAAAACCTGGCTTTTAGAGAAATAAAGGAAAACTAAAGAAGTTAGATTTGTTTTGCAGTGTATAAAGATTACCGGTTTTCCTTCTTGCTTTTAAAACAATTCTTGCCAAAGAAGTGAATACATTCCAGGTTAAGGTTTATTTAATCATTTGTATTTCAATTCATAGATATAAACAGAGTTTAATCAAATGATATTTAGTTGTGTTTATTTGATTCAATCATTAATACTTTAAATGACAGGTTAAGTTAAAGCTCGACTGTTTTATTTCAGGAGAAGCTTACAGTAAGGTATGCTTACTACAAAGGAATGTTAAGATAAATTGGTATGTGTAAGTGTTACAATTAACTTATGATTTCAGAGACTTTTTGAGATATAAATCACGCATCATATTGAGAAAGGGATAGATTATCAGTTACACGCATGAAGAATTAGGTATTTGTATCAACAGACTGCATGTGTTATTCACACTGTGTTGATGAGAAGAAGTGGTCGATAATTAACTTGATTACGATCAATATGATTATTGAAACTTGGTATAATTTATACCAGAATAAAGAAACACACATTCATTCCCGCATCCATTGTGACTGGACGTCATTTTCTCTTCCTTCAGTTTACCTATTTCCGTCCACGCCCACCGGAGTGGGGTAACATTTTTTTTATATATATTTATGAAATGGTTCAAGGTATATTTATGGAACTTAGTGAATATTCATGTACTGATTGGTAGTGATATGGAAACTTTACGGTCAGAGGTCCACGTCAATTCAAACTTTCATTACTTTCTTATGTATGCAGTGCCTGAGGATTTTTTTTGTTTTGTTTTGTTGAATTGTTCTTGTTTTGTATGAGCCTGTGTGTTATTTGATTTTGTAATTTTACTTTCGTATTTTTATGTAATACTGTGTATGTATATTTCTCATTTTTGTAAAATCATTTGTAATTCAGCTTCTGGCTGCGACTAATGATCTGTTGAATAAAGATACCATTAATCAATGTTTCTCCATTTTAAAACACAGATGATGTTAAGGGAGAAATGAAATGCAGTTATTACTTGGCACTAAATGAACTAAAACTTAAACACTGCTTTGACGAACTTTAAGGTCCTCCTGATTTTGGATAAAAATTGTAAAACAGGATGTCATCCAAACAAAATCGATTCGTGACTCAACTTTCATTTTTCCTGTTCGTTTATTCCAACCTCTACCAGCCTCTCTCTCTTTCTTTATTATCTGATTTATCCACATTCAATTTGATATTATGTTTTTTTCATTTCTGTAAATAGCTCATTTCTCTTTTGCAGATTTGGAGTGAAACAGTGTCTAGTATCAAACCACTGACATCACTTCGTTGAAACGGAGGAGTTTCGAAGTGCCGCAACTTTAACTGCGGTGAACCCAATAGGGTGAGAGAGAAGTTGTATATAAAACTATTCGGAGTATGTTTATTGAAGTTACCTAAATGTTTGATGTGGTTATTATAATTATATGTTTGATTAATGTCATTATTATTCATCGTATAACTTGATCAGCTTGGTATAGGACTGTACAGCCAATGTCAATCACAGCTAGAAAAACAAGAAAGAAAGAAACCATAGCGACAAACTTTTCAATGTATATTTTTGAAAATATTTTGATGATGTTATCAAAATATCATGACACAATATTCAAAGTATTATTCTGTCATTTAGAGAAAGATTCGTAGTGTTGGTGGTAGAAAGCGTTCGCTTTGTTCAGGAAGACTTATTTTATTGATATCCTGCTGTACAATGATGTACAGTCCTGTGCAACACACTTGGCACGGTGGGAAGCAGCTAGGGCTCAACACAAGTGGTGGCCCGAGGTGGCCCGCTGAATATTAATGTCGGACGGCTAAATTTTCAAAAAGTGTATCCTTCGATGGCCCGATCGAGCAACGGAGATGCAAACTGGATTGTTATGTTCGCTGTTTTGGGGGCCACTTAATATCTCTTTCGGGCCACCGAAATTTTAGATTTAAATATTTATGTGGCCTGAGGGGATCACATGATAAACAGGTTAGCGTCTAGCCCCTGTGAAAAGAATTATTGTAATTAATCAAGACAAATCGAGAACTTTCGTATACATGTAGGTATACAATTTGAATAAAAATCAATGATGAAATGTTGATATTTGCAGTGTATTTGCATTAATGTAAGTAGGGCCTAAATTGTTTGTGTATTGCAAAACTTAGGTTTTAGTGTTTTGTATATAATCAATCCCCGCTCTTTGTAACATTAGAAATTTGATCATTCATCCACCGCCTGATGTTCAATAAGGGAGCTTTAGCTCACAAGAGGACAGAACCTATAACAACTATCATGAAGCTTTCATAATCATTATCAGTGCATCATGTAGCACTTTGTATCGTGAGTTCGAGCAGTCACAAAAAAATGGCCCAGAGCCAACCGCGAAAATCTCGGACGACGCGAGATCTACGAGTATATTATTGGCGATTTTGCGACTGCGCAAAACCGTTTTTTGTTTGTTTGTTTTTGTAATTGTGTGTGTGTGTGTGTGTTTGTGTGCCTTTTTTTATTTATTTTTTTTTTTTACTCTGAAAGGCCAAAATTTGAAAGTCTGAAATCTAAAGCTTCATATAAACGGTGACGCGACATTCACTCCTTATCCCGAGACAATCGCTCCGTTCTTATTTTTCCAAGGACTTGAATAACGGTATGGTTAAGGTCAGGGTTTATATTAGGGTTTTAGGTTTAGTTTGATGTGAGGATTGGGATTGGGATTAAGGTATGGGTTATGCTTGTGGATAGAGGGCTCACACTGGTAAACAATGCCCCATGGAGACGTGTGTTAAAATTTGAAATTCAAAAAAATCTGTAAAATAGCTGGGAGAAAATGATGAGGTGTTTAATTTTCGCTAACTTGGATAAGTGAGATATAACCTTTCATCCATCAAGTTTGATGTCCAAGGCGAGTTCTTCAGCTCACACTCTGTCCAAGGGTCCGCATAGCCAGATTACGAGTTCCTTTTACTAAAGAAAAAAATACCCATTTTCTGTACATACACCCAATTAAATATAGCCCCTTCAAATTCCACGAGAAAAGCTTTCATCTTCCCACCAAAATGCAGTATCAAAAGGAATTCATACTCAATATCTGCAGCTATTCAGTTTTTTGCCAAACTGCATTATTTATGTTTAATAAATTTTTGCTTCATTTATTTTAGTATGTTTGGTACGAATTTGTGTAGGGGACTGGGACATTCCATTTTTATTTACAGGTGTGAGCTCTGGAATTTATGTTTTGATTAGCCTGTTAGCGTGCAGATATTAAATGGGAGAAATATGGCGCGAGAGCAAATGTAATGAAACCAAATTCGCAGTCTTTTTCTTTGCCCTCTCTATTTCTGTCTCTCTTTTTCTCTTCTGTCTGCAAGACAAGAAACAGTGAAGGGTTCAGCGTAAATTCACCCGATGTATTGTCAGTCAGATAAACATGATTGCCTATAAGTCGCAATGTTATTCTGTTCATACCACTCTTTGGTTCTTCTGCATTTACAATTTGTATGTTTGTTGTTATTAATGGATGTCTGCAATCATTTGACACTTTGACAGTTTCTTTTTCCTTTTTTTTTTTCATTTTGTGGTGGCAAAAGTTCATTAAATCAACGATATCTTTTGAGAACTACTGTATGTTTCCATGTCTCGTTGTATGTTTGTGTTTGTGTGTGAGTGGGTTTGTGTTTACTGGAAAACAAAAAACAAAAATGTTAATTTTGTCTGAATAAAGAGAGAGGGTCCATTAATATCTAAAAACGGACTGCTCCACCATCTAATGTAATTCTTACTTCCTCATTTTTTAATGTAATGTAATAGTCTGACAGGGAGAGGGGGTTTCATGCCAAATATCGAAGAAAGATATTTCGACATGGTTAAAAATGTAGGGCATCTATTGCTGGCTGTTTGAGAACATGTGTGGCATGAGAAATGGATGATTTCTTATGACATTTATGGCTACCGATGTAAATAACAGGGACTTTTTTCAAATTCATGTCGATGTAGGACAATATGTCAATCAATTGCAATGGACTTTGTTGTTGCTGTTATTGAGGCAAATAAAAATAAAAAGACGATTAATTTCCCCGTTTCAAAGTCATGCATTAATGGTATAATTTACCATATTATGCAGATGAAACAAATACCCAGCCTTAGTGCTTCTAATAATTCTAAAACGTGAGCGAGGGATAGAAACAACCAATACAAAATTGCTAATCACTATAATGAATGGTAAGTAATATTAAAGGTATTGTTTACCATGGGGAGCAATGATTCAAAAAATGCTCGACATATCTAATTTGATGCATTTAGTGTAGGTCAGTTGTACCACAAAAATCCTACCATATTCAAAATTAATTTCGTAACAAAGCCTGAAATATAAGGATCGAGATAACCACAATTTTTCTCAACAAACCATATACTGTATAGACAATTTAGCCAAGAAGCATTTTATCATAACTATCGTTCACATTTTTCATACTTAACAATTTAACAGACTTAACACTGCTTATATACTGATTCAAATGTTTACATTGGTTGTTTCCATCCCCAACTCAACATCTTAGAACTATCTTGAAGCACAAAAACTGGGGGGGGGGGGGTTGTTTTAGTTTCATCTGCAAATGATAAGTAATGTCTTTAAATAATACCAAAAAAAATGTGAACAATTGTATTGAATAAAATAGTTTCTAGAATAACCCATCTAATGATAGTTTATTTAAAAAAATAGTGATATCTCCTCATATAATACAAGTTTTAATGAGATTAAATTCGTGATACAACTGACCTACACATAATAAAATATATGTGAAATGTGATAACTTTAACTTTTTTTAAATCACTGCTCCCAATGGTAAGATTTAATAATACTATTTAATTACTATATATACTATTTAATAATACCTTTAAAAGTAATTGCTTTCGCTTGTACGTATGAATGACAGTATATACGTGACCTTCACAGACAAGCAAATCAACAAACAAATCAAATGTCTATTCCGTTATATGCAGTGTAGGTAGGCCTATCTGCGGGAATTGTGGGGAAAAAAATTGTAGTTGTCATCGTTCTACTTCCAAAACATGTTAAAAGTGGTATAAACTGATCGCAGCAAAACCGCAAGAGCTTCTAAACTGATCGCAGCAAAACCGCAAGAGCTTCATGATAATCACACGCTAAAATAGAACTTCAAAAGAAAATTACTGAATTGATAACGTCATGTTAAGTTAAACTTTTTTTTTTTGCGAAAAACAATGATATTGGAAACAACGACATGCATATTACACAAGGCACTCGTGCTATAAAAAGA
Source organism: Diadema setosum (assembly GCA_033980235.1). NCBI lineage: Eukaryota > Metazoa > Echinodermata > Echinoidea > Diadematoida > Diadematidae > Diadema > Diadema setosum. Next base: position 5,379,031 of record CM067065.1, on the reverse strand, counting down.
AATAAAAAACAGCAACTGCGTATACTGAGAAAAGTGACGTAATGTCGGTCTCGTAGACCTTTTTTGCCTAGTGTTGGCCTAAAGAGCCTTTTTTTTTTTAGTCTGGTGTTGGACTCAAGGGCCTGTCTGCCTACTGTTGGACTCATGGTCTGTATAACTCGTAGGTGTCGAATTCGTGAGTGCACTCCTTTTATCGTTCCAACTTCAATGATGAGAAGAACACTTAGTATTTTCTACTTCTTTTTTTTTCTCAACTAGATACATATCTGCTGGTTTCAGAAAAAAAAAATTTAGATCTGTGTGGAAGTGTGTGGTGGTCAATGTAAAATTTGTGAGGCTGTGACGTCATGGACTCATCTAATTTGCATTAATATTGCATGATTTACATACATGTATGTAGTTATTATTATTTAGGCCTACATAATGTTGTTGTATAATTTGCATGTGTACAGTGCATTCCCGTTATAACGAACAAAAAAATAAAAAATAAAATATCAGGCCGCAACACAATCCACTATAAGGTATCTTAATTGTTTGTTTGTTTGTTTGTTTGTTTGTTTTTAGTTACAATGAAATTACTATATAATGAAAGATGAATGCCGGTCCCGATGACCTCGTTTTAACCAGAGTAATCTGTTATTGCACAATTTCCATCTGCAGTTCCTACACAATCACTTTAAAGCATACAATTATGTCAAATTGTTCCGTCTCGTAAAGTTCTATTTCAGATTTTTTTTTTTTTTTTTGGGAAAAACCTCTCCCGTTTTGCTCGTCTGATTTTACCGAAAAGGTATGTTTGAATAAAAGTGAACATGCAAAACATTTTGTAAAACATGTTGTATGACGTATTGTATAACCTTTGCAGGTAGATCACGTTTTACAATACTGCTGTAGAGCTTGATGTAGAAAGTCTTGTAGAACGTGTTGTAGGATGTAATGTAGAACTTCTCGACGGGAAGAAGAAAAAACACCACACAGACACAAATGATATTTCATCTGTACAATATCTTGATGTAATTACTCTAAACATTGTCAGTCATGTCATCATTCATAACACTCTTTGAACATTTATTTCCATGTCACTTTTCAGTCGCTTTTTTCATCTTCATAAGTTTCAATATACAAAGCAGGTAAGTATTGTACAGCAGTAATACTAAAAAATAATATATATAGTTTACTCCACATAAAAAGTACATGCATGACTTAAACGTTATCATTGTTCATATTTAGAAATATTCTACACGTTGCTTTGCCTATGAAACAAAATTACATCAATTGGATGACAATATCCTATAACATGTAGCAGGGAAATGGCACTGGGTTTACAATCTACTATGATAAGCTTCAATTTAATACACACTGTATATGGCATCCTTAACGATTCACACGTTCCATAATTATTACTTCACAACTCCACCAGTCTGAAATAAGGCTAAGCGGATATGATATCAAAACCAATATACGCGAGGTTCCAATGACGTCACTAAGCGTGGTTCATCTTCCTGAGGCGCAATAAATGCGTATGGGGTGCGCACGCGCAAGCGTTATATCCCGCGTCCCATTATCGCGTGGGATTTTATCAGGCCTGCCAGGCAGAATGGTATGCGGTACGCGTATTGCGCGCCAGACCTATGCGCTCTAAAGGCGCGTGATTTCTTTTTGTCCCTCAGGCAACGCGTTTTTGACGTCACAGAACCCCGTCTATTAGATAAAGTCTGTATAAATAAATTACATTTTTCACTTGTTCAAACAAGTGAAAACAGCTTGAAAGATATAGGAGAGAGTAGACAACATATTCGTCGCTTATTTCATTTTCCTGACAAGGGAAAGAAAATCAAGTAAATAAACTCTTCAAAATATTGATTTTAAACTGCGAGAGTCCAATACAGAAATGTTGTCATGGTTTTCAATCAACGAATCCAAGCACAGCGTTCAAGAAGCACTCCACATCGAGCAGTACCAATAGTGCGGAATTCCACGCAGATTTTGGTGTTCTCTTTTTTAATCTGTTTTTGTGTGAGTGTGTGCCTGTTAAGATGGGTTTTTTTTTTCCTCGCTGAGTTTCATGATTGCCCTTTGTTTAATCCCAAAGGCAGTAGAGTGTGACCATAACATAACATAACGTAACACAACACAACATCACACATTTTTTTTTTTTTCATTTCCCTTTTCTGCGGCATGATATTCCAACGACATTTTTTTTTCTTCGGTCACATGATAAGAATCACTATATCAACTTTATCTGATAGGATTTACTTTAAGCTGGCACCTCTCGCAATTCAGATACAGTATTTGCATTTTCAGTCTTGATTGTTCGTACTTCAGCCCATATTTTGTAAACCGACTCAATTCATTCCTCTGTGTCACAGGGATTTACACACACACAAAGCTCGCATATTAGTAATCTCTGTGATCTTTAAAGATTCAAGTAGCGTAGTTTTATACTCACAAGTAATCGGGAGAATATGGCATTTTTCAGAGAGTATTTCTACATTTGAGTACAGAAAAGTGTCAGGCTATATCCTAAGTTGCAAAGATAACAGTAATGATGATGTTTACAGGAGCAACCATTTTCAATACGGAATACACAGGCATGTCGTAAGTAGATGTTTAGCAAATAAGCGATTTGGAAAACAAAAGTTTTCACAAAGCGTAATAAGTAACAAAATAGTAAACATATGTGAAAGAAATACTTTTTTTTTTTTTTTGGTCACACAAAGCATTATATGGTCGAAGTTTCACACAAATACTAAAATGCCTTTATATTTTCTCTTAAAGATGATCTGGCCGTGAGCACTTTATACTTTACACCTTTCAAGAGAAACGGTGTAAATAATAGCTACACGGTGAATACACTTAGACCATATTGTAAGGGACACAGTGTCAATACACACAAAGACTCTACGGTGTGTTCTACAAAACAGATGATAGAATTCCTTTAGGGTTTATAATATACAATTTCTTTCTTTTTCATCTAAATGCAAGAATTCATTATTTTTGCATGAGCGAGGATAATCAAAACAGGTGCAAGCCTCAAATTTCTGACTTTGTGCCCTTTTTCTAAGTACATTGATCTTGTGAATAAACCAGAGTAATAACAGGTAACAATATGGTGGGTCACTGATGAATCTCTACAAAATGTTGAGGATTTGTCACCATATTACGGGGTGGGGGGGGGGGGAATGCTCATTAGACTTGGCCTACAAATGGGCAAAGTAAACATACGAAGTAGCAACTCCTCACAGAACATTAACTGTGACCTTGGATCCTCAGTATGTGGTACAACACGTATAAGTATTCTCATACACAGTGGACTGCCATTATAATTATGAAGTCCTCAGGACCGACAGTTTTCTTGCATTTTACCAAAGGTTTTGTTACAATCAAAATAGAAAATTTAAATAAGGAGAGGATAATGTTGTGGTCTGAATTTTGACTCCTTTGTAAAGTACTAGAATTTCTTTACTTTACCGCGTTCGTTATAATGGTAGTGCACTGTATAGGGGTAATCAAGGCAGACACTCAAAACACAAAGAGATAGTATGCCAGAATTATAACACACTGGTATTGAGTTGTCTGGAAATATTCAATTGACATCGAAACTTGTTACCAGTTCATAGATTGTGTATATTTTGTCTTTAATATGAAAAAGCCATACTATTTGGCTGCTGTTACAGCACATCAATGAACAATTTCCTATCAATTCCATCCCCACCCCCATCCCCATCCCTCCACACACAAAGACATTTCCAAGACATTCTCAGATATTGTAACGTTTTCCCCCTGACTTGCCTGTTATCAGGACTACTGATACGTCCAAACCATGCTCTACCAACGCAACACGCACAACATTTCTTCTAAAGGCAATCCCTCCAGCCAGGGGTAACGATAGCAATCTCAGACTCCCCATCCCCTACAAGCTGTTCCCATGGCAACCTAAGAGCAATTAACAACTTTCCCTCCAGTTTGTCTCTTGTGATAACTAACAATACACTTCATTCCTACACAAACTACATGACAAATACATGAATTCTTTAAAAAAAAAATGTCATTCTGATTAGGTCTGACAACAGCAGGTGACAAAATAATCCATCAAGTAAGTTTGCCAACTATAGAGGGACCTTGCACATACAATGAGCAGGTAGCACAAACCGTGGGAAGTTGTTGCACTGAATTCATCCATTATTCAATGCTACAGAATCAGTGCCTCTATGCAAATTGCTCTTCTAGAACATCCCAGCAAACTGGAATACCGGCATCATGGGACACGCATGAGCGGAATGGTTTCATGCCAAATAAAATGAGAAGTCGATGGCTGAACGTGTTTCTTGTCTCCGCAATGCAAAGTCCAAATTTGCATCTGAATAATTCAGAACAGTTTTGTGTTGTGTGGCGTGTGTGTGTTCTGTTTTTTTTTTTTTTTTTTCACACTCTGCCACACGTGACAGACATGTCCTTGAAAGCGTGTGGCTACCAATAGTGAGCTTAGCAGAAGGTGCATATGACATCAGGTCGGTTAAGAAAATAACATTAATGAATATTCAAGAATAATGCTTGTCGCACACAACTTGCTAGATTTGGTTTTCACTTCGAATGAATTTCCTAAAAGCTAGTTCGTGCTCGTATGTTCATGCAAAATTTTGATTGTATAGAAGCAAGAGACACAGTGTATACACCAACCAACATTCAATAATGTGTAATCATGCAGGCTATTGGGTACATTTTGAAAGCACGCCTATATATTTCAATAAATGTAATAGAATTTTAAAATAATGGACAGGACTGAAGCTATTAATTCAACTGAATCTACATTTGAGCATTCAGACCTCCAGCAGATATGACATTGGTGTTTGCCAATCTACTCAACAACTGAAAACTTCTCTTTTCTCATTAAAGCTTGATTAAATTCCTAAATTTGTTTGCAACGCCAGCTGTTTGGTTTTTTAACTTGGACGCTAGTAGACTTTCTGGTAACATTTCTTCTCCAAATATCACTGCATTTTCCATTTTCATTTTTCAGCCAATACACAGTTCTCATCCCAATAACCATAATATGTGAATACAATATTCAATGCTAAGTTTTTAAACCAATGTCTGCCCCCACCCCCCCCCCAAAAAAAATATATATGTGTATATATATATGAAGAGTTTGTTTGCAAAAACCGATAAGTCCATATTTGCCAAATGGAGATATTTGCGATTAAAGGTCAAGAAAAATAAAGAGAATAATAAGAAAATTTTTGCTTCTTTTGACCATAACTTAAAAAATATACCTTTATATGAAGTGACCAATATATCATTTAAAAGGTATTATTTTGTACTTTATGACAGAGATCGTACCTCAAAATCTTCAAAAATGGACTTATCGGTTTTTGCAAACAAACCCTTCATATATATATACATTTAAATAAAATGCTTTCAGTTTTGTGATAAAACATCTGCAGCACAATGCACCTCCTTGAAGAAAGTTGTAGGCAACACATATGATACAAAGGGAAAATTACAAAATTGAATACAATTCACATTCCATGTCCCTTTTTTTTTCACTTTTTATACCAACATGTGATCTGTCGGACAACCTTTATACAGGAAACAGGATTAAAGTCTGCATACACAGCTGGGTTTTAGAATACACCCTCACTACAATACATTGTCAATGCAATAAATTATGAGATAACAATATGAGAAAATAAATTATAAGATTACATCATATCAAAATATGGCACAAAGTGTAATCAGTTCTATTGCTATAAAATTTTCTATTCACAATCACATGGGGATAAGTGGATGTACATGATGTCGACTATGTGAACAATACAGAAAATTCACGAATGTGGAGAAATTTGACAAAAAGGTTATTATATTAAATACTTCAATAATGGACTTTATCCCAATATGACTCACCAGATTTTCATCAACTCATTTTCTTTTCTTTTTTTTTCTTTTTTTTTTTTTTGGGGGGGGGGGGGAGGGGCAGCAAGTTTTCATTCAATCAAGATTTGAATATACCGTACTGCAGCATCTACCTGCTACCAAAAGTAAAGTAGTGAGGGTTTGTTCACTAAAAACAAGAGAAGTCTACATAGAATTCAGATCTTGGAAACTACACCCTATCACCAGCAATACTCGTTGATTATGCATGTAATTGAGAAAATCACTAAAACACAAGTCTTGTCGCTTGCACTACAAAATACACACTTGTTTATATTGTGACTGAATAACAAAACATTTCTGTCGATGTATGGCAATTTGTTAATCAGTTGCAAAGGACACACTCGGAAGTACATGACATTAATCTAATTTAGAATTGAATCTAGTATTACGTGTATTCAGCAAACCAAAGGATGGAACTTTGCGATGAAGTCTACTGAAGTAAAGGACATTATTCTTTAAATGATGGTCAGTAAGCGGTCAAATACATTTACAATCATCCGTAATGAGTGCCATATCAAACTGCAGGTGCAAATTCGAAGAGTGAAACGCTTTTATGTAATGAGTGATATATGAAGCAGACAGCTAGCATTCCGTGACTGGGGTGACAAAACATTCTATCTCAAATTTTGGTGAAAATCACTTTTTTTTTGGTGGTAATAACTACCAGATGAAATGAAGCCACCTAGGCATGTCAAAGGAAAAGCAATCCCACTTGTTATAGTGCTTTGGCTATGCCACATTTTGTCGCTCTCCTGAACATTTGACATTTTTGAGATACAAGGTTTCATTGCCCACAACAGTGATTTGCGACACACACACATGCTTGTCTGAAAACGTTTCACAACCAAACCTCACAGACAACTATCATCTGTAACTGTAATACTAAAATGAAAACTGTGTGGTGAAGGGTGCAGTTTCCATCTAATGGATCGAGTTGATATTAGGTTCACAAGAATACAATTCCTTTGAAGTCATCTCTTGGTATGCTATTAACCCGTTGAGGACGGACTGGTTTTGCTGCAACACGCATTTCTAATAGACACCTGCCCGAGTATATTTGGGACTTGTCCTCAATGGGTTAACACATGACATCAGATGTCCATGCACTATATGATATGATGCATTATCATAAATAATATCTCATTCTATGTACAAGGGGGAAAATATCATTCATTGCCAAAACCTATCCATGACAAAGCCGGTAAATGAATGTGATAGCAGCATTGGCTCTTTCCACAGCAGAGAGAACCTTAAAACCATGTACGTGTAGGACTGAATACTGTAAAATGAGGAATGTTCACGTGCATCTTCATTTTGCAAATTTCACGACAGCCAAAATTTGTGAAATTAAAATGCACACAAAAGTTCTTCTCTACACTATATGCATTGAATGCCAGTGGCAGCTCACGAAAATTTTGCGCCATGGAAAAGGCCATTGGCTCCAATTTGCAAAAATTTCATGCCACGATTATATCAAATTTTACAGTATTATACGCCTTGTGATAGTCTTAACTTCACAGATCCCAATTCAGTATCCTCGAGACTATCTTCAATTTGCTTTTACTGCTACATTGCATCTTTCCATTTTTCTTTTCCCTCATTGTAACTGTACGGCATCAAGCGTAAGTTTAGTGAAAGAGGAGCAATGCACTTACATACCTTTTTTCACCGGCCTGCACAGATAATATTCACTAAAATCTCCTTAATGAAAGGGAGGGAATTGCATCCAACAATGAAGCTATTATCTTAACTTTAAAAGGCCGGGGGTGACGATCTATTGGAGGAAGGGGATGCAGATGTTATTCCAATCAGCCAAACAAATTAATCTTTTAAAACACTGCTTCGGTAAAAATCAATTACAGTAATTGCAAGGATGTCATTGCCTCTGTTAATTTGCATTTTTCTGTAACTGACATTTATTATTTCTGAAAACGTATGAATCATGAACAATTTCCCAACTCTCTCTTACTGTAAGCCCAGTGTCCATGAAGTTTCACTGTCCTGTTCAACTTATTTTTTTTTCTCCACTCTATTAACATCAATATGTCCAAGAGAGTGGATTTTAGAGTTGAGTTGAAAATGTACCACGCTTTTGCTTCCAGAAACTGCCTTCAAACGGACGAAAAAAAATGTTCCTTGTATTATTTTATGTGCAGTCCGTCATTTTTTTTTTTTTTTTTTTTTTATGGAGGATGCTAGTATATGAACAGAATGAATATGCATACAATCAAGGCTTCTAAAAGACACAGATAAATGATGCATATTTATAACACGAGATGAAAAACGAAGAAATGAATTTGACCCTGGTTTTAGATATTCCAACGGCTGTTCTACTAGCTGGACGTTTCTCCCTTGCACACACACATAAATATGCAAAACTGCATCATATTTGAGAAAGAAATAGAATGTACCAAACAGATTTATTCCATAGAGAAAACTTGGCTGGCTCGATACAGCATTAAGTTCGAATTACAGATTGGATCTGCCTTGACTCATGCACACCATAAGACAGGAGTCTCTTCAGACTCGCATCACGAAGGCCTTTGTAACTCTCACGGAACAACAATGTTAAAAATACTACTGACATCTTAACAGGGTTGCCGGTAAGAGTGAGATATGTAAGACTCTGCATTATCTGATTCTAAACATACAAATTCTACCAGGTTCTGGAACACAGTAGATTAGATACAATCAGCACTTTACTTTGAATACACATATCAGGTGTATATGGTGCAACAGTGCCCATCCTGTTTTTGCAGTGTTTTCAAAACTTATTAAAGTAGTAATGCCTTTGTGAAGTTAAACATTTAATAAAACTGGCTTGTTCAAACATTGACATACAAATGCAGTAAGTATCCAAACGTGGATGTCGAATATTTATCATTCATAAAGGTCTTGTAGCACAAAAAGCTCAAATGCAGCAGAAAACGGATTACATTATGACTGAGAGAAGCTGTAATTTATCCTGCAGGACGTGACGTGACATACTACCTCTGAGGTGTCAGTGAGTCATATCTTTAAGTAGTCTCTTTCAAGGATACACATCAGTTTGCTAATGAATGCTGGTGCAGAGTTCTCATCACACATCAATATTGCGTGCACTTTAATATGAAATCAAGCTACACGGAAAGAAAGAGAGAAAGAGAGGGAAAAAAAAAAGAACATCATTTTCTGTATTCTGTACCCAGAATGGCATTAGCAAGAAAATATAAACACTGTTTTCTGGGATTGTCGGAGGGTAACTGAAATATTAATTCCATCACAGTCAAAAGGAATAAATCCGCAAAAACAACATGGAAGTGAAGAGAAATCATTGTTCATAAATAATGAATACTGCTGTAATAGTGTGTGAAGATATTGTAGAGTAAGACAGAGAAATCTCTGTGGTCGGAATAACCTGTGCAAGCAGTGGGTAAACTATTTTATTTCAGCGTAAAAACTATGTATAGCTTGTGAATACAAATCATGCAATTTGAAAACACTAATCTCAGATGCACATGATAATAAATGATTTCTGCAAATTTTGAACAAAGCCATGATAATATGATATATAATTGTTATCCTCTGGGTTCATCACAGGTAGTGCAGGTAGCGATATAATAAAGTACATTGTATACAATCTTTTCATTATTGTGTTCTTTTGCTGTACATGACAGTGCAGATTTCTGGGAATACAATGCAAAAAAATGTGTGAGGTATGCCATATAATCCAAATGTAAAAGTAATAGGCTCTTGGTGGACATTGAGAATGCATGCGAAAAGCAAAATCGCTGCTCCACAAGCCTTGTTTCGATCTACCAAGAATCTCTCAGTGCACACCGTATACGCCACGTATTTCGTGAGCGTATCTTTTAGCAAATTAAGACTGGGTCGACAATGCCACCAGTTTGATTAAGCATGCAACTGAAAACTACAGCCATGAAGTGGGGCATGTGTTACACTATGTACCTTTTCAAAAGAAAAGTGAGCGCATCTCAGTCCTTTGACGTGGTGTAGTTGGCATTTCTTGTACAGACGGCAATAATTTCACGACTTCGAGAATTATCAGTTAACTCGCCAAATTTAAGAAAATGTAAAAGACATGAAATATATGGCGTACAAAGTGATTCATCAACTCATATTATTGTTATATAAATTAAACAAAATCACTTCTAATGTAAAAAGAAATACCATGGAGTACCTTTTCTTATCCACTGATTTTTGCTTGTCATCTAATGACAGTGAAGGCAATGTCTATTTTTATTTCCCTCAAAGCAGTATATCTTCATGGGTCACCAATCAATTTAACAGGACCTCAAGATACAAAATATCTAAAGCAATCTTATGGTACAATTCTGCCCCCCCACGGAAGAAAGCAGTAACTGCATAGCTGCTGAGCTGAGATAAATGCGATTTTGTGTTTTTTGCAGATTCTTTAAAAACACAGAAACATTCAAAAATAATATTGTGGTATGATTATGCACCATACCTAGTTGTCTAACAATACCTAGGAAAAAATTATGTTTCCGTTATTTTTTAAATGTTATTTAGGAAAATGCAGTTACTGCGGTGGCTCACCCTTGATTCTGGGTAGTTTCCCCACGGAAAAAAGCAGTAACTGCAGACGGCCAGGAGTCTGCTGTTTTCCCCATGGAAAAAAGCAGTAACTGCACATGTCACATGACCATAGGAGGAGAATTGTTACCACCACCAGGTTATAAAGTTCTTCTACTTTCTGGTTAGTCTAGATCTATAAGATCTAGGACCTATCGCTAGACCTAGACTAGGTCTTGTCGATTGAATGGCATTCTGTGTAAAAATAAGGTAGACACCTATGTACCCTAATTGAACTTTGGAGTGCCCGGCCTGGCCCCTGACACATGACCCTGGACTAGACAATAAAGTCAAGTCTCTTCGTCTTAGATCCTAGTCGAACTCTGACGTTACACTTAAGCTAGACTACAGATCTATGCCCAATGTTAGTGCTAGACCTAGGTCTATTACGTTAGATAAGGCCTACTGACATTTTGTCTAACACTAAACAGTTAACAATAGATTAGAATCTAGATCTACTCTGTATCGTTAGATCTGGTAGACCTATTTTAAACTTTAGGGCCTACATCTAACATTAGACTAACGTTAGTGCATTAATACTAGTGCTCACCTCCCTTCAATATATTTTCAGCTCACCTAGATTTTCTGGTTCTGGCCAAAGCCATGGCTACCATGACTTTTCCTCTGCAATTCATGATAGATTTACAGGCATGCCTGGACCGCAGAAACTGTGTGACAGCATGGTTAGCACTGGCATGATCACTCAGACTGTACCAGACCTGCAATACTGTGCATGCAAGTGATGAGTGTGATGTGATGCAATGTTTAGCTAGTTACTGTATGCTGCAGAATTTATGCGCATGCAGCTGCTGCACGCGTATTCTGCACTCTGAGCGCGCTGAGTCTGCCAGGTTTGCTAGTCTCCAGAAAGAAGCTTTTTCTACAACTTGTCATATGATTCCCTGCGGGCAGAGTCAAGTTACTGGTGAAACAATCTTTTTATATCTACTCTCCTAAATTATGGGAGAAACTGCTGTTTACATTGTCAAAAAAAAAAAATAGTAGAAAAAATAAATGGTATTAGGGAAAAAATATACAGGAAGGACTATACAGAGTCTGAATGATAAAGACTAAATTGTTAGTTACTGCTTTCTTCCATGGGCTTTGTTAGTTACTGCTTTTTTCCGTGGGGAAACTTGCAAAGTTGAATCAACTGGATGCAGTTACTGCTTTTTGCAAAAGTGAAAAATTGTATTTTTGGTCACTTTCATTTTTCTTTTTGCAAAACTGACCTATTAACATTGGAGAGCATTGGGTAAACTATTCATTTTTGCAAAAAAGTAGACATTCATAAAAATGTCAGTTACTGCTTTTTTCCGTGGGGGGGCAGAATTCTGGTTATATGTGATGGATGGTGCATTTCCTTTGATGTTATTAAATTCTCTATTTTAAGTTAAGACAAAACTGCGCGCAAAGTAATGACTTTACTTTCAGATTGTCTTTGAAATTTCAACAGCCATTTCAAGGCTGTTATAATAATTAAACCCATTCCATACTGAATTTTGAAATCCCCATAGAGTTAATACACAGGTCACCAGGTTCCCATATGGAATGGGATAACAGAGAAAGCTGGGCTGACAGATCAGAGGGCACAGCTCGAAACATGAACTTCTTTTCCAAACTTTCTCTAAGTTCTGGTCTCTGCTCTGTTGTCTAGCACATGGGAGAGGTGAGAGACTGATACATTGAAACCTTTGATTGAACATTTTGAGTTGATACAATGTACCTCCATTTTTGGACACAAACCCCAAACACTAACACTGCAGTGTCCAGCATAAGTTTTGACTCACTCTCCTGACACAAGTCTTTCAAAAGACATCATAAACTTATACTTTTTGACAAATCCTCGACACAAGTCAGTAACTACAAGCTTGACCAGAGTACTGAGCAGTGTGAGCGGCAAAAAAAGTGGGAACATTCCAAGAAATGGAAGGAGGAATTTTTGTTTCCTAGCCCACCACACGAGGTCTATTTGATTCCATCTGTTCTTCATATATGAAAAACGTTATCGCATGAAAATGAGTTTTTCAGCCATTCTTACTATTTTTTCCTTTCTTGATTTTTTTTCTTTTCATTTTTTTTTTTGGGGGGGGGGAGGGGGAGAAAAAAGGGGTTAGAGAAAGGAGGAGATAGAGTTGGTTGGTGGGGCAAGCGTACAGCAGAATCTCATGTCTGTTTTAATGTAAGAAACTGAGAATTCCGTTTCCTGTAGGATGTAACTCAGCCTGACAAATGGGATACAAATATATGAAAAATGATACGACAGAGAGCTCTCCAAGACGATGAAGAGGAAATAGAATCTGTTCTTGATACGTCAATACAGAATGTGATTAATTTGTGTTCCATATTTGTTTGAAAGATTTTACAGTAATTTTTTTTTCCCTTTCTCACCACAACTTTTCATTCATCATCCATACTCAAAAGGTTGTTGCAATCCAGTCTCCAAACCTCACCCTATCCATACACTGTGTCAGATATTTTCTCCCGCTCAACATTTCAATCCCTAAAGTAAAGTGACGGTTCAGTGTATCTTTGGAAAGAACAGGACAACGACAAAAACTATAAATACACACAAAAGAAAACATGCCTCTTTTTGGAGGTGATGATAAAACGGTTTTCACAGAAACGAAGGATGGAAGTGAGAAAGTAGGATACCAGTGAGCTGTTTGGTGTTTTGGGAGCAGGCTGTTGCAAATGGTACCATGGTTTTGGGAAATCCATGAGCTATGCTCACTCGGATATTCACATAGACACACTTGAAAAAAAATGATGAAAGAAAGAAAACTCTCTGAAAACTTAATACTTGGGTTCTTTAGTGTAGATCTGTCCATCTCAAAATCATTTCTTTCCCACACTGAATGACCTTTTTCCAGCTGAGAATGAAGATCTTGCCAACTTCAGGGTCATTTTCATCCATAGAAGTTGCCAGAAATGGCCCACCTAGATGGACTGCAACAGGTCCAACATGACCCCAGGGTTTAGATTCTATGAGAATCTTAGAAACACATTGAATTTCACCATTTTCACTCATCTTTTTCTCTTCCCCATGATACATACATCGTTACTACCAAAAAATTGAATGAAAGAATAAAGACATTCCTCGGCAACCTCTCCGCAAGTTTTCATCATCATTCCCTGTGACTTACTGAGCTGATGCAATTATTTTCAAATTAAAGGAGGATACTTTTGGAAACAGGAAACAAAGCAAAAGAAAACCTCTTGATTTCTAATGTGCTTTACGTCTTCTTGCCTCGCTAGCATGTCCAAATTCTAGTACAAATCATGCATATTCCTTACACTGCTGCACTTCATTCCCTTTCTGCATTATAATGACTATGGTCGTGCTATAGACATGAATATAAAACGAAAGAGGAGAGAGAAATATATATATATAAATTGTGGGGGGCCGGTCGCTCCTATACGATGCCCTCGATGTACGACGTGTCGAGATACTGGATGAGGAGGCGGACATACGACATCTCCTTCCGCGTGTTCTCAAAGATGACCTCGGGCTGGTCCGAGGCGCACCGTAGGCAGTTTGGCGCCATCACCATGGCGAGGTTATTCACGTCCATCTTGGTCTTTGCTACGTTCTCTTCCTGACCGAATATCTGGACGAAAAAAAAAAAGAAGACAACAATAAGATGGAATCGTCAGTGCTGTTCACACTTGCCTGAATTAACACTTTCTGAAACTCCAGTTTTGCAATGGTACGTGTAAAAACTGTTAATTCGTGAAGTGGGTACAAAAAAATTTTTACTGTAAAATCAAAATTTTCACATGTACATGTACGTTCATTTTGCAAATTTTGCTCGAGCCAAAATTTGGTAAATTCAAATGCACATGAACGTTCTCGTCTACACTACATGCATTGAATTGCAGTGGCAATTCATGAAAATTTCACGCTGTGAAAAAGACAGTCTGCCCCCAAGTCACAAAAATTTCAAGACGTGAACACTTCTTGCTTTTCAGTAATTATCTCAATCCGACGTGTGGTGCAAAATCAATCCCCCTGTTTTTGTGTTTTGTGTGTGGACTGTACACAAAGGGAAACTCAAGTTTGTCAATCCCACAATGCAATTCATTCCAGGAGGTCCACACACTGGGGGTCATGTTCTAATCACTGTTAATTTCTGTTTTGAAACATTGCAATAATGTGTCCTGCGCAGCATATGTTAATGTTGGGAAATGAACTTGATACTATGGGTGAATGTGGCTGTTAATGCCTACTGTCACTTCTTTCGCCCAGGCCAATCGGAAAACACATCCTGTCTACGCAAATGGATTCTATAATCCTCCAAATCTCACTATCCTAATCCTAATGAATCCTAATCTCCTACATCCTACTGTATCACATCAGTCTATGGTCAACACCGTAGGGCTGCTGCAGCTTGGATCCACCTGAGCACACTGCCATAAATCCCATTCCAGGCAAGCCTAGGGTGGGATTGCCCAATGGTTGCAGATACATTGTAAGTGGACAAGTTACAACTGGATGGTATAGTATTGGTGGAGATGAGTATTGGGTTTTTGACTTTCTGTGAGATACCAAGAAACTACTGTACTTTAATGAAATAATGTAGAGCATATCATTCTATGACAAATTCAAAGCCTATATGATGAAAATTGGTTTTGGAATGGCTCAGACATCCAAAAACAAAGTAAAACAAATCGATCCCAATAAAGGTGGGTACCACCTTCTGTTTGGATCGCTATATTTTTGATATCTCAGCCATTTCAAAACCGATTTTCATCAAATAAACATTGAATCCCTTTTGGAATTACATGCTCTTTCATCAAATAAACATTGAATCCCTTTTGGAATTACATGCTCTTTCATCAAATAAACATTGAATCTCTTTTGGAATTACATGCGCTTTCATAATCCATAAGAAGTTTCTCATTATCTCACCAAAAAAATTAGAAACCTGAAGTTAGGTCTCAACCAAAACTATACAATCCTTTTAAAGTGTATGAGCTTCAGAATCTAGGTGTCTCTTTGCCTATGGGCAGCAGGATGAACGTCTACTCATTAATGAAATGTATTTCTAAGAGTCAAATCACTGTATTCTCAAAAGATTTCAGAATTTTTTAGTGGAAAAATGAGCGTAGAAAATGGGATTCCATCGGGATTTGAACCCGAGACCTCTGGATGCTAGTGCGATGCTCTACCGACTAAGCTGTAGAAAGCCCTAGTACAGTGTTCATCCAAAGAAATGAAACAGACTTGACATCAACATGTGGTTCAAGCATGGTGTATAAAACACACACACACATACCGTCTCTTTCATATTTAACACATACACACAGTGTACAGGAATGCCAATTAGACTCAAAGAAAGCACACACAGCAGGACCAGAACTCTGATATTACCTGGACCTGAATTCAGGCTTATGCTTGAAAACTAGCTTCCCTGACTTGTAACAAGGACACTGACACTGTAATTCATGCAGAGTGTATCAAAACACACATACCCGCATCCACACATATCTAACTTTTAAATACAACATGTACAAACATACATGCAAATACACAGACATAGACAAACAAACACACACACACACACAAAATGTAAACAAAAATGCAGAGGATATGCCGCAGAGAACCCGCCTCAACCCCGACCCCAACCCCAAAAACTCACCTGCAGGAAGCGGATGAAGTGGGTGAGCACCAGGCGGTTGAGGTCCGGCAGCTCGTCGACGACCTTCAGGGCGTTGACCCGGTCGTTGCAGAAGATGATGCAGCGGTCGTAGAACTCGTTGGGGATGAGCGGGAGGTAGAGGTCGCGGTACCACTGCTTGAGGAGGGAGGCGGGCACGTGGGGGTCGGAGCACTCTGGGTGTACCCACTGGTCACACTTGAGCTTCAGTGAATTGACCTCATCGATGTCACCGGGTACCCTGGAGCAGAGATGAAAGGAAGGGTGACAAACGAAGATGGACAGAGATGAGATCAAGAAGAAAATATTCTGGTTTTCCTTATCTATCATAATGCCGACTATGTTAGTTCTCCTTAATGAATTGAAGCATGACACACAAGAGACAAATAATAGATAGAGAGGGAAAAAGAGAAAGGTAGGGGTGAATAAAGAGAAAAATAGAGAAGAAAAAATAGAAAGATAGACAGAAATATTTAAAAAAAACAGAAAACAAAGGTAGCAAAAAGAAGAGAAAGAAAAATATAGAAAAGAGAGAAAAAGATGAATAGAGAAGAGAAAAAAGAGAAATAAAAGAGAAAAAAGAGAAAGAAAAATATCTACTAATCTAGTTATCTTTATGCAACACTGAGCAATGTCATCTGCTGTTGCATCGCAGACCTCCTCACAATGTGCACCATCTGGCAATCTTCTGTGATGCGACATCGTATCGCAAGAAATCATGCAGTGTGAGGTGGGATTTAGACAATGTTCGAACGACCACATGTATGCCCAATGACATCGAGGGCGCCCTCTCACCTAAAGATGCCTTCGCACTGCTGACCGTTCAGCCTCAGGACCTCCTCCGACAGCACCACCACGATCCAGGGCAGCTGGTTGTCGGGGAACCGCTCCTTCTGTAGCTCCATGGCCTCCTCCAGCGTGTTGCCAAACATGGACGGCTGGAAGATGGAATTCTGCAACACACATAGAAACCAGTGTTTCATGTCATTTGTCTTTGATATAATAATACACTAGTTTACTTTACAGATTGTTGCCAAACATGGTCAGCTGGAAGATGGAATTCTACTGCATACACAGAAATAGATAGCTACATTTTTTGAAACTCACTTTTTGTGTAAGACACACAGCGTGTTGCAAAACATGGATGGTTGGAAGATGGAATTCTACATCATACAGAGAAATGAAGTTTTTCAAGTCATTTGTATTTGATATACATGTTCAGTACATTTCACTTACAGCATGTTGCAATGCATAGATGGAAGATTGATCTCTTCAACATACATACGAACGGGTATTGCTTGTTGTTCGTCTTTGATATAATACATTGTATGTTCAGTGCATTGCTGAATATGAACATTTGCAAGACAGAATTCTACAACACACACAAAAACAGTTTTTTTTCTTTTATTTGATTTTTATGTAATTCAATCATACATACAGTATGTTGCCAGATGTGCACAGCTAGTAGGTGGAACTCTACAATGCACACATAAACAGCCTGGTGTTTCCTGTAATTTGTTTCTGATGACACTTTAGCCACTTACACTGTACTCATAATGTAAATAGCACCATACTTTTACTTTTACTTTTGACTATTATGAAAAGCAGCTAAAAACAATCAATATGACCTCTACTATCAGTATTCTATGATGCACTTGCAACTGAAAGTGAATATCTAGCCTGTTCATACTCCCAACGATAATTAAGAAACATTAACAGCGACAGACATCCAAGTATATAATGGTAATGACGTTTATTATGTACCCAAGTTCTGATGCATCGTAAGACACAAGTGCATTTCATACGTTCTCTCTTTGCTATTAAAGACAAGCAAACACAGTAAAAGACAGTGTCATCTTGATATCCATTAGACATCTATTACAGCTTTAGAAACTATTTCCTGGGTAATAAAATGTTAATTGCAACCAAATTGTGGTTTCTAAATTCTGCTAAACTACTTGACAGCTGTAGACTTCGTAATTAACCATTATCCAGAGGTTTCGATAACATTCTTGATGCTCCTTAGCGTTTGTAGTTGCAAGCATAGATGACACCATGATCAACTACTTGATGACTGACTACAAATTCATGCTGATAAACAAAGTCCTATTACCGGTAGATTTACAAAGAGTTCTATACAGCAGCTGAGTAATTACATCACAATGAAGATCAAGTACTACTTCAATTTTTCTTTTCTTTATTTCAATATTATGCAGGCAAAATATCTTGCAGATAGTAGTTATCCTCATATGATTGAATTTCCCATGTGTCATCTTCACAAATTACATGGCAATTGCGCCATTGTATCTGTGTGTGTACAAAGATGTACAACACAAAGGTGTGAAGTCTTCTGACTACTCACGAAAGTAAAAAAGGAAAAAAAAAATGGAATCTTTCTGTCTTTGGGATCCCAAAACAAAAACAGAACACACAGTTCTAAGTCCTCACCTTCGCGATCCCAATCTCGTCCGACGTGATCTTGCGGTTCCCCTTCCTGGCGCCGAACATGGTCACCCTGTCCAGCCGCTTCATGCACTGCAACGCATAGTCCTTGACCGTCACCTGTGGTACAGGGCATGAATACAGACTGTCAGCATGACTCTCTATTTAATATTGTGTACGTAGGTTAAACAGTTGAACCTGTTTGACTCTTTACAAGCCCATGTACTTGTATAAAAGTAACATCCCAAGTTCTTTACATCACCATTTACAAGACCATCTTAACTGCACTCTGTAGTAAAATTAGCAAGCTGACTCAGGTATAGCAATCTTTGCTGCCAGTCCTCAGCAAATTTGACCAAAGGCAGGGCTACACATCAACCCATTTTTTTTTTTTTCTACAGGACCAAACTGTCCCTGTCGGACCAAAAGATACCCAGTTTTTCCTTTCTTACTTCTGTTGTTGTTTTTTTCATGTAAATGTTATTTTTCATTTATTTATTTCTTTTTACTGACACAATGAGGAACAGATCAACGGCTCTTACCTTTCTTGTGTCAAAGTCCCCCGTGAGGTGCTTGGACACATAGCTCTCCAGGTAGGGGTGGAAGGATACAGAGGGAGGGAAGAAGTAGAGTAGAATGGCCATCAGCTCCCAGCCAGACCTCAGGCTCTCACTGCATTGTGGGTAAAAAGGTCAAAGGTGACATCAGAGAAGTATTCATGCTTACAAGATTAAACCTGATTTTGCTACAACACACATTTCCCATAGACACCTGCCCGAGTATACTTGGGACTAGTCCTCAACAGGTTAAGTGCAGTTCTCCGATCTCTACTGGGTCTTGCCTGACTGAAGCTATGCCCTCCCACATCCCACTCTCCCCCCCCCCCCAAAAAAAAAGAGAGAAGAAATAATGCAAAAATACACTATTGTAAAAGCTTCTCTATCAGAGAGGGTTTGATTTCCATGAATTTTGTAAGTCACCATTGGGCCACAAATTTAACAGCACACAGAAATATCATGAATGGACAGGCATTAGTGCACTTACAATAGCCTCAAAGTCAAGATCATGAAAACAACATCTCGCAAAAGTGTCTGTGACCTCCTCATTTGTGAAAATATCTGTACACGAAAATAACAGTTTTTACAATATCCTCTTTCTAGGGTCTTTTTTCTCCAAACAACAGTCCTTTCAAGGACTACAGACACATGGTGTTACTGCAAACCTCTCCTCCTCGCGAAAAAAAAAAAAAAAAATCCTTTCTGCTTCAGTCACTCTAATGCTTTCTTCGTAGTTGTGGCTCTTTGCAAAGGAAGCAATGGCAAGAAGAGGTCTCACGTTTCTGCAACCGGAGTGTCACTGTGTGACAGAAGACATGGCGCATCATGATATTCCATCATTATTACCTCCGCCAAGGGGGGAGGTTATGTTTTCGTTACGGTTGGTTTGTTAGTTAGTTAGTTAGTTTGTCCGTGTGCAAAATAACTCAAAAAGTAGTGAACGGATTTAGATGAAACTTGCAGGAAAGGTTGAGAATGACACAAGTAACAAACGATTAACTTTTGGTAGTGATCCAGGAATTTTTGGGGAATTGATGATGGAATTTTGATATTTTGGCAGGTAGGGTCAATGAACTTAAGGAGTTCAGGCTATGCGTATTGGAGTTTTGCATGCGCGCATGCATGCTCTAGTTTCTGGTGGGGTGAGGCGCGCCGTGCAGCTGAGGGTTTATGACGTAACAAAGGCTTCTCGTATATTGGGAAATCCGGCGACTTTCAGCGCACAGTGCTATAAGTACGTATGGGTGGAAATCACTGATATCTCTATGGAAGAACAAGATCAGTGGTGGAAATGAGCTGCACGCTTGGTGGAGGTCTGTGCTCTCAGAGTGCTTCTCTAGTTATGATTATCAATTTAGGTTGCTTTTTTTTTTTGTCACACATTGTAAAAGACAAAGTGAAAGAAAATATTGAATGCCATCAAAAATTTAGAGGAACACAGAGTGAAGTGACAGAGACAGAGAAATACAGAGAGACAAAAACAGACAGACAGACAGACTGACAGACAGCGAGACTGAAACACAGAAAAAGAGCACGCAAGTTTATAACAACTTACTCTTGGTAGTTATCTGACGTCTGTCTGCAGAGCTGGATGTACACCTCGTCCCTCAGGGGGACCACTGACCATCCCTTAGTGACCAGGTCAAGCAGAGCCGACTCCCTGCTCAGGCCCTTGACCACACGGTCACCCATGTACACCTGGATCAGTGCAGACCACTGGTCAAGGAAAGCCAACAAATGATGATCATGGCGATCTGAATTCAATTCACTACATGAAAGCATGGTTCACATGTTCTAGCAAGCAAGCCACAGTATTTGGCTGAAGCAGATGGGCATCTTTAAATACATGTAAGTTGAGAAAATTGTGACTTCAGAATATTTTGAGCTTAGCTACTTTTTTCTAGAGTAGAAAATTCATCTGTGTTTCAACTTCACACTCTCGACTCAACAATTAACTAAAAAATTCCTTTCTCTTTTCGGCTGCAGATTTGCTTACAATGTGCAGACAGTGCACTAACTGTACATAATTGTGTAGATACTGGGGAACATTGTTGAATTGAAGACATATAAGTCACAATGTAACTACTGTATTACCTTGTTGTATCAGGTTTCCCACATTATCAGGGTAGAAAAAAAAAGAAATCTAATGAGATGGGACCTGTAAGCTCACCTTGTCATACAGAGGAATTTTGTTTTATCTAACCTCTTTTGAATGAATATAACACAGTTTCACTGTATTACATATGAACTGCATGTCTTCATTAGAAGGGGTAACTCCAATGAGCCAGCCATATATTTTGCTATTAGCCAGGGCCATAGTACTACATGTAGTAAAGGATATGTTTGAAGACCTCCGGGGCGTCACGCTTCACTGCCTTGTCTTCCGTCATCAACATGGACTTCCTGATGGGCTCCTGAGGGCAGCAGACAGAAAAAGAAAGAAAATATATTCATGATATGTGTACATCCTGTATATGATGAAAATATGATCTGTATTAAGTCTATGAACATTGACAAAGCATAAAATGAAAGAATAAATGGGGAGAGAAGACTTAAGACTGGAATAGTAGACTAATAGTGAGTGGAGGAGGAGGAGGAGGAATATTGGGAGCAGAGGAATCTGAAATTGTTTTCTTCATTCATTCATTCATTTCATTCATTATATTTTTCATTTCCAACAAAAACATATAAATATATTACAAAAATTGAATACAGTGCATAAATTTCATCATACAAAGTAAAGGAAAAATTTACAGAAAACTTGTAGGTATAGGGAAATGATGGAAATGGGGAGGAATGCTAAAAAGCTTCCATAAAGGTAATCATACAGAACATGCCCAATCATGGGCCACAGGGTCATAGGGCAGGGGTCAGAAGTCAAGTGAAAATGCTCAAATTTCCAAACAACTGCTCTCTGAAATAATTTTGCCATCCAATGAAATGTGATTCATGGAATGTATTTAATAGTAACAACTCAACATATATTTAGGTTGAGCTTTCAAACTTTCAAATTTGTCATTTCAGTTTCTTGGCAATCATGTGAAACTATCGCCTCACATTGTCAAGATGTACTGTAGACCTATTAGGGGGATCATTCAAAATAGCAAAGGCATGTCAGTTGCCATAGCAACATTTCTAGGGGAAATATATGTTATAACATCTATTTTGACAGTCAGGGAAACTAGTAACTGTGATATGGTTTGTCGTTGTACCATTACTGTAAAAATGACATTGATGGAATTGCAGTTTCTATGTCCTATTTATACATCAATAAAGATGAATCTGAATTCAATTGAAATCTGACAGCAAAACAAAGATTGAATGCTCAAAGTTAAATATATTGAGGTAGATACTGTACTGACAGTCTGTTGCATATCACTGGTGTATCTCCAAAAGAGCGCCCTCTATTTCAGAAGGCTGTACAAGTTGTTCAGTGTATGTTCATCTGGTGTGTATTAAAATCATGTGAGAGTTTTTCATCCATCTCATCCTTGTTTTCATGTTTATCTCAATTTTGTTTTCAACAACACCGATAAATTTGCTCACGCATCACACTTCTATTAATACTGCACTTCTGAAGTTGCAGACAGTGACCTGATCGAACCGGCAAGATATGGTAAAGGACAAATAATTGAGATGGGGTGAAGTATACAGCTGCTCCGCGATAACACGGCAAGATGCATTCGATATGGATGAGTCAATGAATTGTGGGCTGCCATATTCTGTGTGCTGCCACCACAAGATAGGGTGATCTATCACTTGGTCTACTCCCACTTCGTCTAATAGTCACTTAGTCTCAACCCACATGGTCCAATCCTGTTTTGTCTACAACCATTTCATCTAATAACCATTTAGTCCAATTGCAACTTTAAACCTCATTACCAGTTGGTCTACTTCCATATGAGCTACGCTCACTTCGTCTACGTAATACCCACAGTTTATTAGACAAATGGAAAAATGTCCAAGGAGACAAAACTGTAATTAGACCATCTGATCATTAGACGAAATGATAAGTAGCCAAACTGGGCAGTAGACCAAGTGAAAAGTAGACTAAATGGGCATTACATGAAATTGATAGTAGACAAAGCGAGTTTAGCTGTAGTGGTTGGTGTTAGATGAACTGGGAAGTAGACCATCTGATAGTAGACCAAATGGCAGTAAACCGATCAAGATAACACATCATGCTCCATAGATGTGATCTACCCCCGCATTCCCGCACCGCTCACACCGCCGCTTGCCCCCTCCGCGGCAGCCACAAGCAACGTCAATGCAGTAGACCCTTAACATTGTGGCTAGCGGTAACTTCATAAACAGAGACGTCCACACTGCTTTGTTTTTCTGTTTTCTTCCAGCACCCACAATGACACAATAAAGTTTGCCATTACATGATCAGAGTATGTTTCTGACAGCAGATTATTTCTTCCTAGATATGACGAGAATCTTATGACCGACAACCCCCCCCCCCCCCCCTCCCCAGAACCCCTTTGGAAATTAGATTTCAAGAAAAAAATCCCTGATTTTTCCCTGATGAAGTATCAAATTTCTATGATAATTATTTCAATTCATTTCCAGTTTCACATCCAATTTCCATCCAGTTTCGTCCAATGGATGTAGTTTTTGATATGCAACAAATTGTAACAGAGTCTTACTGACTAACAATTTTTGGGCCGATCAAAATTCCCTGACTTTTCCCTGATTTAACGTATTTTTATCAAATTCCCTTACTTTTCCCTGACTGGAAAAAAAGTAAAACAATTTTCCCTGATTTCCCTGATGGGCTGGGAACCCTGATAGTCATTCAATCAATGTATTAAACTGTTAATCTATTTATCCCTCTGTCCATCCATCCATCCATACACCCATGTATCAATTAAGCAATCAATTAATCAATCAATCCATCAGCCAATTAATCAATCAAATAATCAAAGACGTGTATAAAAACACATTGATACATTGTACTTACCAATAGAACGCAAGCACTGAGTTACTACCAAAGCCATACATGTACCTTCTGCCACCATTATATCTCAAACCCCTTCTCTCTCTCCCCCCCCCCCCCCCCATCTCCCATCCACATCTCCCATCCACCCTTCCCCCCCCCCCCCCCCCCACCCGTCCCACCACAAATATTTGGCACAAAGATAAGATTTAGGTAGTGGCGTCTTCCATCCTAATGTAATGGTATTTGAACAGGCCCCTCTGTACCATGGAATACATTATATCCCCCACCCCTTTCTCTCTTTTTGATTTGACTAAACAATCATTTGTATGAGAGCCAAATTGCAAATGTAGGAACATCAACACATTTTTTGACGGAGTAATTGTTTACGAATGTGGAGCAATTGTTTATGAATGCAGTCCCCCCGAAAAGGTGCATGACAGCGAGGCGGTATACAAAAACGGCTGAGCTAAAAATAACCCTCCAAGGTTCTTCCGCACTCCAGCCAAAACTGATCATCAGCTGTTCCTGTGAGAGTGCTAGTGAAAACTATTTTCCTGGGACAATGCCAAGGTATCAAATCACAAAGAAAAGTGTGTACTATGTGACCATTGTATTTTGCAGAGCTGTATTGTTATGTGCACACACTTGACATTGGAATGTTGGTTATGGTTATCAACGAAAAAAAGAAAGAAAGAAGTAACAGTGTAAACGTAAATAGCATATTAACCTGACACTGTGTGTATATTGCAGAGATAATGTATATTGCTACAAACACACTTAATGTTGGAATTTTGATTATGGTTTGGAAAACAAAAAATAAGTTGAGTGGACATACAACCTACGGCCCACACAATTTGCACATATTTGTATTCCCTCTTTTGATTATGTATTTTTGTAATCATCAGTTGAGAATGAGAAGGGTACTATTCAAAGTTGGCTCGAACACTACGGGTTTAGTGGCAACTTAATGCCCTTATCATTCTCCCGCGACGTAATGTAGTTGTACTAAATGAGAAAAACACAACTACACAAACAAAAACACAGCTGGTTTAAATTTGTTCATGAATGATAAGAAATTACAATAAACACATACCACATGATATCACAGAAATATGGCTAATGGGATTCAATGGTTTTAAGACTGAATGTCTTACAAAACTGAAGACATTATCCTGTTCACACACACCTAAAATTGGATGTGCTAGAAAATGGATATTTGAAATGTGATCCGAAAACTGTTCATCTTTGGGTGTGAATGGCACGCAAGGAAACCACTGATTTGTTTTATTACAAGCCCATGATGCAAGTAGCCACCATACAGTAGGCTCAAAACAATCACTTGACCATCATCAGGATCTGGGCCCCGTTTCATAAAAGATGTTAGGATGGCAACTCTTGCTGGATTGGCAACTTCCCATAGCAACAGCCAATCAGGAAACTGGATTCTTGTCGTTACCATGACAATTGTCATTCCAGCAAGAGTTGTTATCATATCAACCTTTTATGAAATGGGGCCCTGGTCGTTGTTTAGGCATGCACAGTTTGGAGATTCAAGCCACTTCATTTCTTTTTTCTTCTTTTTTTATTGCTGTTGTTGTTGTTGTTGCTGTTGTTTTGTTTTGTTTTGCTTTGTTTTGGTTCTGTTTTTTTTTTTGTTTTTTTTTTTGGGGGGGGTTTGTTTTTGGTGTGTGTTAACATTGGCAAATCTGAAATCAGTCACCAGGACACAAAAAATGATTACTCCTGTGTGTGTGTGTGTGTGTGTGTGTGAATACAGCTAATGACCACCAGGACAGGGGTGCGGCCGAATCGTCCTTACCTTCGTCCAGGACAGCATGTTTGACAGCGAGACCTTCTTCCTAAAGATTCCCTTCTTGTGCCGGTTCAGATTCTCGGGGGCAACATTCTCGAGGTCGTTCTCCCCGGTGGGCAGGGGTTTCCCCTTGGACCCCCCTCGGGTGATGGCCACCAGTGAGGGGCTGTTCTTGAGACCATGGGGTGCGGTCCCCATCTTTTGCTGTTGGTAGAGATTCAAAAAAAAAAATAAAAATCTTAATATCTCTTTTCATATTATTATTTGACCAAGAAACAATCCAGTACATCAGTACCACCATACATATTCACATGGAAAAGACACAGGACAATAAAGAAAGGGAAATGCTACAAGTAGATCTGGTCTAGGCTGGCAAAACTTACAATGTATTGCTGTTGCTCAGAGGCACGGCAGCCTTAAAAGGAAATGAAAATATTGTTTTCTCATTCATGAAATACAGTGATATTTCTTGAAAGCATTTTTCGTTAGCAGAATATCCAATGGAGAAAGATACAAAGTGTGTAAGTCCACGTGAGAAATAAACCAGTCTATGATTGGTGGTATTTTGTGACATGTGATCTACACTCAAATCTCAAACACCTACATACACATGTATGTCACACAGTCTGAAATACCACCCTGAATACCACTGCATTTTGCAATGTATTTCGTTGACCCGATTGTGTATGTTCACATGGCAAAATATTGTGCAAAATACTCAGTGTTTCACTATCAAATGACTGTGAATGCATCTAATGAAGGACTTTCGAATTTTCATGACTTTATTGTGTTTTTTGTCTGATTGGACGGGAACTTCTCCTCTTCTGTTTGCTTGATTTCCTTTTAACCAATCAGCATCACCTCAAATGTGGAATGCAGTTTTTGTTTAACCTATCATTTCCTACAGGAGTTTTTTTTTTTTCTTTTCTTTTCTTGCAGAAATCCTGATCTAGTCATTGCCAAGTTGGCAACTCTGAATATTACTGCAGGAAGATAAGATGGTCATGTTCATTAGATCTGCACAAGTTTCAAAAGAAAGAGAGTTAAAAGAAACTAATTAAACACAGAGAGTGGATTTTATTCATCGAAAAAGGTGGTGCCAATTTAACATTCAGTTATGAATTGAGCACATTAGAGATATTAGAAAATACTACACAGAAAAAAACAAACAAACAAAAAATAGTCATGAACAATAAATGGAAGGAATGAAAGATATTGTTTTCTTTTACTTCAAGAAACAATATAATAAATAGTATCAACCCGTTGAGGATGGATCAATTTTGCTTGTATACTCGGGACTCATCCTCAAAACATTGTATTATCCCAGAAAGATAGATCATCACCCAACCACAGAAAAAAAAAAAAATGGTCTCTAAGACATGAAAGACACATATCCGGCAGCTTTGATCGACATGGGAGGTGTGAAACGTGAAATTTGAGGAGCATGGAATGGGGGGGGGGGGGGCAGAATTTCTGGCATTTTGGATCCTGCACTATCTCATGTGAAACTAGTCAATGAAAAGTGGAAAAAAAATTATCACTCCTACATGCTTCATCCTTTTATACTATACTTTGTTCACAAATTGGTATACATGTCTGCTGAAGTGGGGTTTTTTTCTTTATTTTCCTGGGTTTTTTTTTTCTTTGCTGATTGGCACTGATACATGGAAAGTAATTGCCAATGATTAGAGATTAGCTAATTCTACTAATCATTATTGTGACACCTTTCCTGTTGAATTGTGGCATGTTGCTACATGTATACCTGATGAGTGGACTTGCAAAATTTTACAGCTTCAATGTGGTCAAGTTTTGGATGGATTCCCCGAATGCTGATGAAAACGCTTGGCAAATTCTGTGTGCTGAGATGGTGATACCATTTTTTTTTTTTTGTGTGTGTGTGTGTGTGTGTGTTGTTGTTGTTGTTGTTGTCGTTGTTTTTTTGTTTTGTTTTGTTTTTTTGTGTTTTTTTTTTTTTTTTTTTTGGGGGGGGGGACAAACATCATGATAATTAGTATTACAAGCTCAAATTGGCACAATCTGCTAATCTGATACCTGGCACCATTTGTACACTGTGTATGTCCACAGCAGGTGAGGGTGTGAATTGGCGGCAAACATGAAACGGAGAAAGCTTTTGCTCAGAGATAGTATCACATGAAGTGAGAAGAAATTTAAGCCGCACACTGTGCAGCCGTCGGCAACAACAAATGCATCAGTGGCAGTTAAAGGTCCAGTTTACCTTTGGGAGCAGTGATTTCAAAACTGTTCAAGATATCACATTTGATGCATATGTGTAGGTCTGTTGTATCACAAAACATCCTACCATATAAAATTTTTGCAATAAAGCCTAAAATATAAGGAGATATCAGTGTTTTTCTCAATAAAGCGTAACTGTACACGGTTTAGTCTTGAAACATTTTTATTATAACTATTGTTCACATTTTGTTTATTCAACAACACTTACATAGATTATACAGATTCAAATTTTTACAGTGGTTATTTCTATCCCTAACTCACATTTTAGAACTATTTTGAAGCACTAATGCTGGATTTTTGTTTCAACTGCAAATGGTAAATTATGCCTTTAAGGTAAAGTGGTGTTTGGGAGGTAGGAATTTGCGGTAATAAGCCCATGTATTTTTCTTCTTCCTCTTTTTGCAAGAGATCATGATTCAAACTTTGCACAATCGGCAGCAACTAATGCTTCTGTTTCTTTTCTTAATTTCACACAGGAAAACAACGACAGGAAAAAGACTGAGCAAAAGGCACTGATATGAAGCTATTTCATTTACTTCCACACTCAAAAATAAAGGGAAAAAAACACTCATAGCAGTCTTATGTCATAGTGTAATCATATTTATCATGAGGGCCAATAAAAACCCATTAGGGTTGGTGGCAAAAGGGCCCCAAAGTAAATACAGAACTATCCCAACTTACAATGGGGTTATAGAATATATAGAATGTAACTGGTACACAAAGAATATAAGAGGGAGAGAAGAAAACAGGATGAAATACCGGCAGAGCATATGACTCGGTTGCTATTTACAGAGAGCATATTTGAAGATACTTCTATTTGGTTGCAATGACTTGGTGCTCTTCAGCTCATTCAGAAAATCATTCCATCTTTAAAGATGAGACCTTGATAGAAAACTTTTGATGTTTGTTTATTCAGTTTAGAAGAAAGTGGTGTAGACCTCGGTTATCCTACTGAGGATGAGCTGAATTTGCAATGTTACTTCCCCACAGACAACTGCTCCGGTATACTCGGGATTAGTCTTCAGTGGGTTAAGGAGTGAATTGCAATAGAGGTGAACATTTTTTGCATAAAGACTTTTAAATCACCATAGTACTTTCTTAATATTGTGCGAAGGGATGTTACAGAAAGTGCCATCTCAATATTACAAGTCTTTTCTTTACCTTCCAAATGGCTAAGAATTAAGTATCAATCTCGTTTGTTTGCTGTACTGTATAGTATGCACTGCACTCTTTTTTTATCTGAGTCACAATTGTTTTATAAATATGAAAATCTTCCATCCCAAAGGACATTGTACTTTTCAAGGTTTCCTCTGTAGATTTTCTCAATCAAAGTTTTAAATCTCTACCAAAAAAAAAAAGAAAATCACAAATCAAACACAAACGAAACAAAGAAAAACAATGAGTGTTGAATTGCAACTGATCCTACTCGAGTAAGAACACCCATGATTTCTTTTATCATGGCTACTACTAAAACACTGATCAATTCGGTGCTTCTTACGTTGATGTAGGG